>CM032450.1:55980231-56072904 GCA_019049505.1 Pachyrhynchus sulphureomaculatus
ATGGTATAAAAGCAGAAATGATAAAAGCTGGAGGAGTAGATCTGGAAAATAAAATATGCCGGTTGGTGCAAGAAATATGGAAAACAGAAAAGATATCAGTGAGCTGGAGAGAGTCGCTCATTTGTCCAATATATAAGAAAGGAGAAAAAACTATATGTGCTAATTATAGACCAATAGCCTGGATGTGGTGTACAAGATAGTAGCGGTGATCATCAAAAACAGACTAGAAGAGAAAGCCGAATCTGTTCTGGGAGAGTATCAGTGTGGATTCAGGAAAAATATTTCGGTTATGAACCAGATATTTTCGATTAAGCAAATCCAAGATAATAGCTTAGAACAAAATTTGGCACTACACTTGGTCTTTATGGATTCCAGACAAGCATACGACTCTGTAAACAGAGAAGAACCCTGAACAATATAATGGAAGAACTAAAAATTCCAAGAAAATTGATTCGCATGGTGACAATGACCCTGAATGACACAGAATAGAGTGTTGGTTGAAGGCAAAGTATCAGACAAGTTTAAGGTGAAGAGAGGATTAAGACAGGGGGATCCATTGTCGATATGTTTATTTAATTTAGTACTAGAAAAGATAATACAAATGGAACGATATACCAACAAACCTGCCAATGCTTGGTCTATGCGGATGATGTAGCAGTGATTGCAAGAACAAAATAGAACCTCAAAAAAGCCATAAGTAGAATAGAAGAAAGGGGAAGGATGAGACGACTAAAGATAAATGAGGAAAACATAAAATACATGGAAATTACAAAGAAGAAGTTTAGATATAATAAACAACTTAGGGAAAAATACATGTTTGAAAAAGTTGACAAATTTAATTATCTGGGAGTAACAATAACAGAGAGTGGACAAGAAAGGACGGAGATACAAGAAAGAATAGCGAAAGGACAGAGCTCTTTGGGGGCAATCAATACAATATTGAAATCAAAGAACGTATCAAAAAAAAGCAAAAGAGAGAATATGTACGACAGTTGTCAGACCCATAGTGACATATGGATGCGACACGTGGAAACTGAATGCAAGAGAAAAAGAGACGTTGGAGATATGGGGAAGGAAAGCTTTGAGAAGAATCTACGGAGGAAGGAAAGAAGAGCGACTATGGAGAAGAAGAACAAACTATAAATTAAAATGCCTATATACGAAACCCCTTATAAGCCAAATCATAAGAAGCCAGCGATTAAGATGGTTGGGGCACGTGGCAAGGATGAAGAGAGAAAGACAGGCAAAGCAAGCCCTAATAAGAGAAGTGATTGGAAGAAGAGGCAAGGGTAGATCTCGAACTATATGGATTCAGGCGGTAAAGCAAGATCTGGAGTTGATGCGAATCCCGCACTGGAAAAAGCTAACAGGAGACAAAAGGAAGTGGAGACAAGTGTGCAACCAAGCCATGGGCCTCTAAGCTATATATATATATATATATATATATATATATATATATATATATATATATATATATATATATATATATATATATATACTTACTTACCGCGTCTGCAGATTCCGAGGTACCTCAAAGTGAGCGTAGCCTGTCAATAAGAATTCTCCATCTGGAACGTCGTTCGGCAAGCATCTTCAGACTTGTGATGTTCTAAAGATCGTCGTCATCGTCCTTCCAGTCCGGTTTCCTCTCCTCTTTGGGAATCATATAAATTTCAGATGTATCGGGTTATCACCTAATCCATCCTAGACTGGTGGTGGGGCTGCCACCGAAGCCTCCAGTCGGGCTACTAATATACACCAGCCGAAAATATGATAACGGAACATTTGGTTGATGCTTTTAGCGTAGTTAACCCCAAGGCTTATCCCGGCCCGATTCGGCTCGCCGTGTTGGATCTGTGGTAACAGGCCCGCCCATGAGAAGGCTCCAACTCCGACTTGTCGAAGAGAAGGTAGATGATGGTGTCAGATGCTTTCTCTATAGTTTAGTTCCGGGGATAAACTCGACCGTTCGAGAGTTATGCTTGGGTTCAGTTATTCTTTATTTTGAGGCAGTTTAATTCAGTATTTATTTTAATACTTCATGTTTCTGGGGTGTGAAGTACTTGGTGAATATAGTATCGGGTCCTTCTTGAACAATAAGTGTATTACACTTGAGTATTTTTTAAAAACATTGGTGTAATAAAACCCTTACATAAAAACGGCACAATATTTGTTTTTGAGAAATGAAAAATTACGAAAATTAGTTTGACGTCCGGAATATGGATTCACGGAGAGAAGGTTAATAGAGTGCATTTTATTTGACTTGGCAATAGGAGACCGATTTTGTTGTTTTTTCTCGACTTAGCTAAGAAAATTGATAACATAAATTCGATTGCATGGTAATATTTTTGGGGCTATTTGATTGCCAGTAACAACTTAATTGGATGACAAGCTTAGTGAAGCTGGAAAAGTGAATTTTGGTGTATATGTAGGGATAGTGATGTGATCGGTATTATTTACCGTATTTACCATAATTAATGTATTAAAATAGAAGCAGCTTGTAGGCCACTAAGACTCGCAGATGACGCCGCAATAATCTATGATTCCTTGACTTGAAAGAATTTGTGCAATGTCAAAATAAAAACAAATAAACTTATTTTTATTCACTAATCTAAAGAATATAAACAGCAATTTATTATACATTCCTGGACAAAATTAACGCAACAATCTGAAAATTAATTTATCTTTTTCTTATGTCAATTTTAAAGTTTATCGAGTATTTGAATAGTAGGCTATGCATATTTTGTTTCGTTGTTCATGACAGAAATCAAAACAATTCGTTTAGATTTACAGTTTTAAAGAATTTTTTAGAAGATAAACAATTTTCTGTAATGATGCGATAGATTTTCTTTAAAAGTAAGCTTATAAATTGTTCCCTTTTTCAAAGTAATACGTTTTTGTGATAGACTGTTTTATTTTTGACCCCGAAGAATTAGAAAAACGAATCGAACAAGGAATTTAACTGAACACGAGGTAGTGCGAGCCTCAGTTTTATTGGACGAGGGATATTGTCAGAGTTGTGTTGCCAATTTGTTAGGCAAACATCGTTCCACAATAAGTCGTATGGTAAGACGCTTGAATGAAATAGGAACTTATTCTAGAAGGCTAGGGCAAGGGCGGAAACGATGCACTAGCGACCTAGATGAACGTTTTATAAGACAATATGCTTTAAGAAACAGGACTGTCACTAGTTCTATAATAAGAAACGAACTCGAAGCTGTTTGAAATGTCACAATTTCTTCTAAAACAGTTAGAAGACGGTTAAATGAAGCTGGATTAAACAGTAGGAGACCAGCCACTGCGCCCTTGCTTACTAGAGAGAACAGAGTTGCCAGGTTACGTTTTTGCTCGAAATCACGAAAACTGGTCTGTGGATGATTGGAAACAAGTTTTCTTCACAGATGAAACTAGGGTTAGTCTAAAACATCCAGATGGTCGTGAGCGAGTATAGCGAAGACCAGGAGAGAGGTTTGCTCCTTGCAATATCTCTGCAAGGATTCCATTCGGCGGTGGCTCTGTTATGTTCTGGGGTGGCATCTGTTTTGATGCTCGCACAGAGTTAGTTCCTGTCCGTACGAGTTCCATGAATGCTGACTACTATCTTGAGAATATTGTAATAGAACATGTGATGACTTTCGGTCATTTTGTGGGGCCCAATTTCCTGTTTATGCAAGACAACGCTCGACCTCACGTTGTTAGGGAGATACTCGATTATCTTAATCAAGTTGATATACCTATTATTCAATGGCCACCAAAAAGCCCGGATCTGAATCCGATAGAACATGTATGGGATCACCTTAAGAAAAATGTGAAACGTCATATACCTGCACCTAGAAACCTGAGGGAACTTGAAAATGCAGTTATCACAGAATGGGAGCAAATTCCTCAAGATTTTATCCAAAATTTAATTAGAAGCATGCCTAGGCGCATAAACGCTGTCATCCGAAGTAGAGGAGGCAACACACGCTACTAGTGTTCCAGTTACACCATTAATTATGCTACTAGTGTCCCAGTTTATTTTTTTCATTATTACATAATTTCAACGATTTTGTTATTAGGTCTTAAGAATAATTTTAATTCGAATCTTATATAGAAATTTGGTAGCTAATTCACTTTTAAAGTATCCGAATAAGTTTTTTGTAACTTTTAGTGTAACCAATGTTAATAAAAAATTATTAAAATTAATTCATTATAGAGATTCGTATGATTTAATATATTGTTGCTATAATTTTGTCCTGAAGTGTATATCAAAATGTTAGGAAGTGGATTAAGGTCATGCCAAGGAGATTCTACCACAATTTTATTAACCCACGTGAGAGGTTTTTCGTTTTTTTTTATCGAGAAGCGCTGTATTAGGTTTGTTGACTTGCAAACATCTTGTGGTCGAAAAGGTAAAGTCCCAGTAAATATGGTGCTGGCTATTTTCTACAACCGACTCGAACTCTGCCAGAAGATACGTCATCAAAACCGTACGAATATCTAAAATGGTAATATAGGACACGCCACGCTGCATTATGATATGCGATATGAGGATATAGCGTGAACAGGGCACGCTGAAAATAAAAGCATCTCAGATTCTGGTTCTTTGTTGCATGCCTTACTCTTAATATCAGCTAGTTCAGTGAATCTCTCAGTCTCTGACTTAAGGCTTATCCACTATAGAAAATTAAATGTTAGTTTTTTCGACAGCTGCAGCGGATCGATGTTTCTATAAAATAGTCAATCTTGGGGTTGTTCTGTGTGCTGCCTGTAAAAATTGTTGTTCTACTTTTTTAATGACCATTTTAAGTTTAAGCGGTTTTGAATTTGAGATGTCAACTTCATCATTTTGTTGTATGATGACGTCTGGACTCTGGGTTTTGGTAAAATATTAAGTTCACTAAAATATGACCCTTTTAACAACCTCACTTCTAATATTGCCTAATACGTCAATTCACATGACTTGTCTATACGTCAATGGCGCCATTATTCCACAATCGACAAAATATGCTCTCTTTAATTAAAATTGTGTGTCCCTAGGAGTATAAGAGGCATACTTCCGCACCGTTTGAGATAAATATTACTACCCTTATTAGTCAGATCCGGACTGAATAAATTCCTGTCCAGTCTTTTTCGTTTCACATAAAAACAAAAAGAAAACTTAGTATACGGTTAAGGGAATATGTTTTAATATTTACCTGTTTGATACTAGACTAGAATAAAAATGTGAACAAACATTGATTTCATAACATTTATGCTCAAACAAAATTCGTGGTATGCTCTTTGCACATGATTCGGTGCAAAGAGCACAAAATTAGACTGATAGGCTTGTTCACAAAATATCAATTTAAGCAAAAATCATCTGGTAATTATCCAGTATTTGACATTGCTTCAAAAACGTAATATTTTTTACTTCCTTTGCTAAATGAACTATTGAGTTCATAAAAAAAATCATCCTCCGAGATTTGTGCATTTATTTACGCTTCAAGATTCCCAGATCACGAAAAATATTGTTTCGCATTTGTGTTATCCTGTCGATCGTCCTGCGTGTTTATTGGTCTTATTCTTGATATGATAACTCTCGAACAAAATGAGATATCGATTTCAAATTCGGTATAGATATAATTAGATACCGGATTATATGCAACATAAAAATCTGGAAATATGCAAGCAAATATGTTTAAAAAATCCTTAAAATATGCATGAAAAGGGTCAAAATATGCAATATTAAATAATAATAAAAGTAGTAATTTTTAGTTTTTTATTTCAAAATCAGCATAAAGTTATCGCCGATGTTTAAATTTAATTAACAATTATTTAATATTTTTTAAAATTATTTAACATTTATATTCTTGTACACGTAAACAATAAGGTATTGTTCCAAATATTGGGTAGTAAGATTGTGTCTTCGATCACTTAAAATATTTTTATAAGTGGAAAAAAAACCGTTCCACATCCACTGAGGTAACTGGGCAGTATTTGAATTTGGGTACTATGTTAGCACTTATTGTTTCTGGCAAAAGTTCACCCGTCCCATTAATAAAACTATCAATTTGACACAAAGGTTCAAAGCCTGGGTTATTGCACAAAATGTTTTCAAACTTTTCTTTAACTCTACGCGGAAGTACTTCTGGCAATGTGGAGTTTATTTGACGGATTTTATTCATTAACTGAATTGATTCTATCAACGCCAAACCTCGAGTTTCAAGCTTTTTAATACCCCCAGGTATGTGGGAAAAGTGAATGCTAATCAAAGCTATGTTTTTTTTTAATATCAGAATCGTTAAATGCTTCCTTGGATTGACGAACTGCCATAGCCTCTGCACTATCGAAGTCATTTACTACACCTTTGATGGCCTCGAAATGTTCATTGTAAAATAGTACAGCTTCAATCCATGTTCCCCATCGAGTTATCACTGTTTCGGGAGGTAAAGGCACATTTGGCAGTTTTTCTTTATAGGCGTTATTGCGAGCAGGTGCTTTCAAGAAACACTTTCTTTGCTGATGAAATCAGTTTATTTACATTTCCAAACGTGGATCGTACTTCTTCAGCGAGTCGATGGACTTTGTGAGCGAAGCACGTCACATGAATTAAATTTGGATAAAATACTTGGAGGACTTTGGCTGCCTTGATCATATAGGGAGCAGCATCTGAGAGAAATATAAACACTTTTTCATCTGCAGAAGATTCAGGAAATATTTTTTTAATACCTTCATTCACAAATCTGGCGATCGTAGAATGATTTGTCTTGTGAAGTTCTTTGCAGGCTACCAAACAGGAAGAAGAAGGCTCTAATCTTAATGCACCCACAATTAAATTCGCAATATAGCGACCACAACTGTCGCTAGTTTCATTAGGTGATATCCAAATAATGTCATCCTTAAGTTCATTACGTATTTCTTCCAGAACATGTTGGTAAATCGTTGGTATGTAATTTTTGCGCAGTGTTGATTCGTCTGGTATTTTTTGATTCAGGCAATATTTTCGCAGAAAATCTTTGAAGTTTGTGGAGAGGAATATTACTTGCAAGCAATGCTTCACATAAATCCATGCTAAAGTGGTTTTTTTTTGTTTGCCTATAGAAGTGAAATCACTGCTACTTGCTGCTGTTATAAGTTGTTGTCGTGGGCCTTTTTTTTGCAATCCTGCGATATGAAAACTTGTCTTGACATGCTGGTCAATTTGAAGCTCTTTTGTGCACGAAACATTTTTCTCGCAAACTATATATAAAACATTTCCATCGTATGTAAATGTTCCAGGATAATCAGCTACCCACGAAGAGACACTTTTTTTTGCGGGTGGCATGGTACACGTTAAACTTTAACACAACACGTTAAAAATTGCAAAAAGACTACACTGATGCAAGCGCATCAACAATAATGTGATATCTTGTTTTAAAATAAAAATTCGTCTTCGAGAAAATTGTTTATTTGATCCACGCTCAAACAAATATTCTTAGAAAGTAACTATTTATCACTTAATATCCCGACCAAGAAACAAAGGAATAAAATACCGTCGTAATTTTGGGTATTCCCTTGGCACTATAACCTAATCGATGTTTAGACTATTGCAGGTAATGTGTCGGCGATAAGATCGGTTCCAGACGGCGACATTAACAATACGCTGAGCAATTCAGTTGCCTAGTAATACCGAGAAATATTGTAAATATAGGGAAAATATGCATCATTACTAGATTTTGGGTAAAATATGCAATAATCGGTGAGAATGGTCTAAATATGCAAATGCATATGAAAATATGCAAATGTATATAATCCGGTCTCTAGATATAATATTTGAAGTATGAAATACTTTTAGTTTTTGAGCTATATTGCTTCAGGAGTGAAAAAATTGGGAGTCGATAAATTGCGTATAGTTTTACTAACCAACATGGTTCTTATGATTAGACTCAACTTTTCATCGTTTCGCCTACGATACGTTAGGTATCGTAGGCGTCAGGCAGTTAGTCAAAATTTTACCAAATCCACCATACCACCACTCACACGGCCAGATAATTCCATTGCAACCACACCTGTTGAGAGAGCGAACTTGCATCTTCTAAAATATCTTGAACGATTCAATATTATTAGCGATCACCAATATGGTTTTCGTAAACATAGATCAACAGGAGATCTTCTGACTTATGTAACACATGTTTGGAACAACGCAATTGAACACTTTGGAGAATCTCGAGCGGTTGCTCTTGACATATCCAAGGCATTCGACCGTGTTTGGCACGATGGACTGTTGGCTAAGTTGCGCTCTTATGGTATGTCTGAAAGGTTCTGTTTGTGGCTCTCATGTTTCCTCAGAGAGCGTTCTTTACGAGTGGCGGTCGACGGATTTCTTTCTGACACCCTCACTATCAACGCTGGTGTGCCCCAGGGCTCCATACTGTCTCCTACTATCTTTCTCATTTACATTAACGATCTGCTGGAAAAGACCGGGAATCCAATCTATAGCTTTGCAGATGACAGTACGCTTGTCTCTTCATTCACCTTGAACGCTCGGACATCGGCTGCTCAGGCGAATATCCGCAGACAGCAGGAGGTCGTTCAACTTAACAAAGACCTGGAAGAAATTCTATCTTGGGGGTGACAGTAACCAAGTGGAATTTAACGCTACAAAAACCCAAGCGGCAGTTTTTTCTAAAAAAGTTAATGTTGCTGAACCCGACATAGTTATGTCGGGGCACTCCATTCCCCTAGCATCGTCGCTCAATTTGTTGGGCATTAGTTTGGGAGCAAATATGTCTTGGCATGAACATGTTGCAGGCATAGCAAGGAGAGCTTCTCAAAAGTTGGGAATATTATTTAGAACCAGAAAGCTTTACACCCCACAACAACTGTTAATTCTTTACAAAGCCCAAATTCGACCAATTATGGAATACTGCTCCCACGTATGGGGCTCCGCTCCCAAACATACACTGCATTTGTTGGATTATGTTCAGAGAAGAGCGGTCCGTCTGATTGGGGACCCGGAATTGACCGGCGGCCTTGATTCGCTGGAACATCGAAGAACGGTTGGCGACTTGAGTCTGTTCTACAAGTATTTTCATGGAAAGTGTTCGAAGGATGTAGCCCGCTTAATTCCTCCCAAAGCGGTGCATGTTAGAAATACACGTCGCGCTGGTGCTTCGCATCCGTATGATGTTCAGCTTGTTACTCCGCGTACAACGCTTTTCAAGCAATCTTTTATATGGAGAACGTCATCCCTTTGGAATAATTTGCCCAGCGCTGTGTTTCCCACCGAGTACAATTTACAGCGATTCAAGAACAACGTGAATCGCTTTTTCCGCACTCGTGCCGCTCCTGGAGCGCTTTAGGGACTTCCCTGCAGCACGTGTGCTAGACCAATAAAAAAAAAAAAAAAAAAAATCTGTATCTTTGAAGATGTCTCTCGTGCAATCGTGAACGAAACGTCGAAAGGTAACGCCAGTTTGACGCAGTTTAATCCGAAAAGTAACTATTTCTCGCTATTCCAATACGTTGTTTAGAAATCAACAATTATCTTCTCGTCTGAAATATTATAAACGCAACAAGAGATGACTGAATCTAATAAAAAGGCTCCATCAATAACTATCTGTGGTTATTCTACATCCGTCAAATTGTGAGAGGGTTGTATCTACTAAAAATTCACCCTTAAACCGGTCCATGGGGAAGTTAAGGGGAATATTAAACATCGGGGGCCTTTCCGTGTCCTATTCGGGGGTACCAGATGCGGTGCATAAAAATGATTCATAGGGAAAAGCCCGATTTCGACTAATCCGAATGATTTTCCCTTGCCAAATCATATAAAGAATGTCTTCGGTAGTTATTGTTCCATGCCTTTTACTGGATTTAATATGGGCGTAACAATTTTGTCATTTCAAAGAAAATGTGTAGCCCATTGTGTATCACGTGAACAGTATTTTGTTTAGTAAAAGGCCCTTCTTTAAAGGTTAAAACCCTGTCTATTTATTACACACCCGTTAAAATAAAAGAGATTGCTTTTTTCACCTATTAATAATCTATTGTACAGGTGCCTGTTGTTTTTTTATATAATCACAAAGCATCACTGATCAATTATATTCATCAAACAAAAGGGAGGGTTGTTAACATGTACGCTTGTTCGTCCTTCTGTTTGCCTGTAGCAAACATGGTGAAATTTTCATGCAGTTTTAAATTTGTAGAGTTATTTAGCTCGTCTAATTAAAGAGTTTGATGCATTGACTCGCTCACCGTTTTTTTTTTTTTTTATTAATACTTGATATACGAGGCTGGTTTGAAAAGTCCGTGCAAAGTCAGAGAGATGGCACCACCGGCGCGTATCGAGGTCCTGTTTAGTTAGTAGCATCTCTTGAATGAACGCACACCAAGTTTCAGCCATATTGGTCTATTTCTTTGTGTTTGGCATTCGTGTGAATCAAGGAAGTCGAGTGATTTTCAAGAAATGGACGAAAAAGAATTTCGTGTGGTGATTAAACATTACTTTATGAAAGGCAAAACGCCTCAGGAGACTAAAGAGAAGCTTGATAAACATTATGGTGACTCTGCACCTTCGATTAGAACAGTTTATAAGTGGTTTCAAAATTTTCGGACTGGCCATATGGGCACAAGTGACGCTGAACGTTCTGGACGGCCTGTGGAGGTTACGACTCCAGAAATCATGGATCAAATCCATGATATGGTGATGGATGACAGAAGAGTTAAGGTGCGTGAGATTGCTAGTGCTGTGGGCATCTCGACTGAACGGATACATAATATTTTGCATAAACATTTGGACATGAGAAAGCTATCCGCAAGATGGTTGCCGCGATTGCTCATGCTTGACCAAAAACGGAATCGTGTGAAGTGTTGCAAGGATGGTTTGCAGCTGTTCCAGAAGAATGTGGAGGACTTTAAGCGTTGTTTCGTCACTGTGGATGAAACATGGATACATTACTATACTCCTGACACCAAACAACAATCTAAACAATGGGTTACCAAGGGGGAATCTGCACCAAAAAAGGCGAAGACCGTTCCTTCGGCCGGAAAGGTTATGGCGACTGTCTTTTGGGATTCGCAAGGGATAATCCTCATCGAGTATCTGGAAAAGGGTAAAACTATTACAGGTGAATATTATTCATCGTTATTGGACCGTTTGAAAACCGAGCTGCAAGAAAAACGCCCGCGATTGGCCCACAAGAAAGTCCTTTTCCATCACGACAACGCACCAGCACACACCTCAGCAGTTGTGGTCGCAAAATTAATGGAAATAGGATTCCAACTCGTTTCACATCCCCCCTATTCTCCAGATTTGGCTCCCTCGGACTACTATTTGTTCCCCAATTTGAAGAAATGGCTGGCGGGACAAAGATTTTATTCAAACGAGGAGGTGATTGCAGACACTAATGGATATTTTACAGACTTGGACAAATCCTATTATTCGGAAGGGATCAACAACCTAGAACATCGTTGGACGAAGTGTATAAGCCTAAAAGAAACTATGTCGAAAAATAAAAAAGGTTTACCCCAAACACATAAGTAGTTTTTATTTTTGCACGGACTTTTCAAACCAGCCTCGTAAATAATTCTACTCACAACATTATTAACTTATTACAAATTAACTATGTAATTAATAAAAAAAATAAAGGTGAATGTGTCACTCTATGAAGGCTTTAAGATGCTTGTTTTCATAAAATACTTGTTACAATTTAATAAAAACAATAAAAGCATATATATATATATATATATATATATATATATATATATATATATATATATATATATATATATATATACCAGGTGTACAAGTATGAAATGCGGATTTCAGACAACAGATGTGCACCAATGCAGTTTGTGCTATAAAGATTTGACACTGCGCCATTTTGTTGTGTCATCAACAAGTGTCAGACGCGCACGAGTGATAAATTGGAAAAGTATGTGCGTAGTGTTGTGTTTGTGTTCAATATGTCGAAATTTATACCGACAAAGAGCATTCGCGGACAGCATTAATTTTTTATTTTCGCAGCAGAAAACTGTTGTTGAATCATACCGATTACTTCTAGAAGCTTATGGTGAACATGCTCCATCGCAAGATACGTGTGAACGATGGTTTCGGCGTTTCAAAAGTGGTGACTTCGATGTTGCAGACAAGGAACGTAGAAAACCGCCAAAAAAATACGAAGATGTGGAATTGCAAGCATTGTTGGACGAAGATGATTCGCAAACACAAAAACAAGTCGGCGAGCAATTGGGCGTTAGTCAACAAGCTGTTTCCAATTGGCTACGAGAGATGGGAAAGATTCAGAAGACCGGTAGATGGGTACCACATGAGTTGAACGATAGGCAAATGGAAAAGCACAAAAACACGTGTTATATTTTGCTCGCTTCGTACCAAAGGAAGTCGTTTTTGCTCGTATAGTTACAGGGGATGAAAAGCGAATTTATTTTGAGAAACCCAAGCGCAAAAAATCCTAGGTAAACCTAGGCGCCGCATCCACATCGACCGCGAGACCGAATCGCTTTGGCAGAAAGACGATGCTCTATGTTTGGTGCGACCAGAGGGGCGTGGTCTATTGTGAGCTGTTAAAACCTGGGGAAACGGTTAATACCAAACGTTACCAGCAACAATTGATCGATTTGAACCGTTCGCTGCTTGAAAAAAGGCCAGAATATCGAAAGAGGCAACACAAAGTCATTTTTCTTCATGACAATGCTCCATCACATACGACAAAACCAGCTCGCGACACGCTGGAAGCACTCAGCTGGAAAGTTCTACCCCATGCGGCTTACTCACCAGACTTGGTTCCTTCCGATTACCACTTCTTTGCATCGATGGGTCACGCACTTGCTGAGCAGCGCTTTGGTTCGTACGAAGATGTGAAAAAATGGCTCGATGAATAGTTCGCAACAAAAGGGAAAGATTTTTACTAGCGTGGTGTTCACAAATTGCCCGAAAGATGGGAGAAATGTATAACAAGCGATGGAGCATACTTTGAATAAAGCACTTTTTATCATTCTTCTAAATTTAATATGTTTTTTTAGAAAAAAAAATCCGCATTTCATTCTTGTACACCTGGTATATATATATATACATATATACATATATATTATATATATATATATATATATATATATATATATATATATATATATATATATATTTATATATTTATATATGTATGTAGTAGTGGTTTTTTCGGGTAACCTGTGTTAGCTTAAAGTCCCTTGGTGGACGGTTTCACTGACGTTTCGATGGAATCTCATCCATCTTTTTTAAAGCGTTGATCACTAGACGATTTCTTGGCGACAAATGTCGAGACTGGCTCCGAGGTCCCCGGTTTCATGTGCTAGACGGCGTGGCTCTATTGGTCGAGTGGTTTTGGCCAAAGGAGGCTCGGCTTTGACTGCGCGTTATCGGTCTTGTGCTTCTGTGTAAAATTGTTGTTGGAAGAGTAGCATACGGTTGAATTGTTGTATCTCTTGGTTTTACTTGGTTTTGAGATAGAATATGTTTCCAAGAATTTGGTAAACGTTGGTTATCATCCCGGTTATTTAAGTTGTTGGGCCTCTTCTCTATTTTTATGGCTTCTTTGATTACACAGGACCACAATTCTTTTTTTGGCAATTTACTTTGACTACATAGGTCTAGGTTATGTTTTTTGTGTCGCTGATCACGAGTGCGAGGTCCGTTTTCATCCATCACATCTGGATTTTGCATAAAATTGGCAAAAATGAGCTCAAAACAAAATTTTCAATGTTTTAAAGGACATGATTCCGGAATGATCAGATTCGATATACACACGCCACTTTTAGGGTCTGCAGGTATTACTTCAATGTCCTAAATAGGTCTTGACAGCGACCATATGTTCTGCAGCTGTCAAGTGCCAAAATGCCTTGACGAAGAAATTCTATATTGCTAATGCAACCATGCTACCTGATGCTCTTGGCCATTCTGATCAAGATGAGAGAATGCAATATATCATTTAACTGCTGTCACGTTTACTTTGACAGCTGCGAAGTTTCCTTTGAGGACTGTAAAATTTACTTTACAGTCGTCAAATGTCGAATGAAATTGTCAAAACAATGCGGATATTCTATTCAATTGAAAAATTGTGTTACTATTATGGTTGGATTGATTATAGTGAGGAGCCTGAAATAATATGTTAATTGACAGCACTCAAGTACACTTCAACAGCTGTCAAATGATGGACGAAGCCTGCCAAATGATGGACGAAGCTTGCAAACCCGTTGACAATAACACTATGCCTTATGCCTTTATCGGTGCTATTCCAGTCTTGATATCCACGCAAGCTAATTGGCAGCTGTCAGTGCAATTTGACAGCTGCCAAATGGCAGTCAGCACTGTCATGATGATAGGGTTACTCTATTTTCTTGAAATCTCTGTATATTATATGATCTTGGTGGCTGTGGAAACGATCCTAACATATAAAATGTTATTTGACAGCTCTCAAGTGTACTTTGACAGCTAGCATTGCTGAACAGAACTATCAAGGCCATGAGAATATTCTAATAGTTTAGATCTTTGAGAAAGATACTATGCCTTATGCTTTCATCGATTTTGTTCCAGTGCTGATATTCTCGCAAGCAGCTGCGAGTGTAATTTGACACCTGATAAATGGCAAATGAAACTGTCAAGTCAGGGCGAATAGTCCATATCGTCGAAAGGGTCAGTATTTTTTATACTCTTGCTCCCTCTGTGGCGGCTGTCAAAGTAAACTTAACAGTTATCAAAGGAAACTTGATAGCTGCCAAAGTAAACTTGGCAGCTGTTAAATGATATTTTTCATTTTCTCATCTTGATCAGAATCGTCAATAGCATCAAGTAGCATGGTTGCATTAGCAATATAGAATCTCTGCAGCTGTCAAGTGCCAAGGCATTTTGGGCACTTGACAGCTGCAGAACATATGGTCGCTGTTAAAACCTAATTGGGACATTGAAGTAATATCTGCAAACCCCAAAAGTGGTGGGTATATGGCGAATTTGATGAAATTCTCATTTTGAGCTCATTTTTACCAATTTTATGGCTATTTTATGCAAAATCCAAATATGATGGATCAAAACGGGCCTCGAATTCGTGATCAGCGACCGAAAAAAACCTAGACCTATCGTAGTCAAAGTAAATTGGGGAAAAAATTTTTCTGTGGTCCTGTGTTATCCTAGTAGATAGGTTTTCACTTTTTGTAGAGTTTTGGTTTTCTTAAACCGATTTTGTGGCCGGTGTTGAGTGCATGTTGTGCTAGGGAAAAGGTGGTGGATTTTGGTTTTACGGCGTTTTGTACTCGTCTTTTCTAGTGCTAATTTTCCTGTTTGTTTGGCCTATGTATGAGAGGCCGCATTTATATATATATATATATATATATATATATATATATATATATATATATATATATATATATATATAAATATATATATAAATATATATATATATATATATATATATATATATATATATATATATATATATATATATATATATATATATAGGAGAAGGGTAGTCTTGACTGACTAGTTAAACAGCAGTATTATGTTGTTGGGGTAAACGGTCTTTGGAAAAAGAACTAAAAAGTTTTGGACACCTTTTTAGCTACGCCAAGCTTTCGAAAATATTTCATTTTCTTCATCAGGGCTACAATTACAGTAGATTATCAGTATTTTTGAGATTAAAAGTAAAGAATAACCCTATTTTATATGTAACATTAAAGTACTTCCTGCTAAGTAGTGTGTTCAAAAATTGTTGTTTGTGGGGGCACTTTATTACACTTCAGAAAAAAACAGGAAAAAACACAAGAAAAACTCGACGTACTCATCTCTGGGAAATATAATAAATTTTTACTTCATTTTGTTAGAATAGTACGAAGAATTGGGTGGTTGTAAAGTGATTTTAATTTATAAAGAATTTTTTTGTTATGTTTTCTTGTCATTTTGCTAAGGGCAGTGTGTTTCTATCTCTTAGTTAAGTTGTGGTTAATTTATATTTGAAAGTAGAATGACGTTGACATTTTGTTTGATCGTTTTAAAGTTGAAAAGTTAGTGAAAATCAGTGGGATTATTTTCAAAAAGATATGTCAGATATATTGTAAGAGTTTTCATTTTGACTGCCTATTTGTAATAGATTGGAGAAAATTAAACTCAGATCTTCAATGTCAGTTTTTTTTATTGATCGAGTTCGGTTTAAGGTGGATTTCCACCATCTCTCTAAAGATTCTCCTGCCGAGATTTCTCTCTTTACATAGGATTTTGGTTTCAGCCAAATTAATTTCATGTGAAAATTGGCTACTATGCTGGGCAAGCGCACAAGATGTTTTCTTTAATCTGCAATCACTTTTGTGGGAAGTGATTCTGTCTTTTAGGACTCTAGATGTTTATCCTATATAGATTTTTTCACATTGAGAGCAAGCGATGCTGTAAACTACTTCTGAAACTTTTGTGATTTACATCTTTGTCTTTTAGATAAGTGAAAATATTGTTGATAGTTTTTTTGTGTTTAAAAGCAATTTTTAAATTAGGTAATTTATATAATAATAAAGTAAAAGGGAAAAGTTTAGTTGTTTTTGTAGAGATTTCTTTTGTGTATGGAAATGAAAAATAAATTTGATTCGGTTTTCAGAGAGGAAAGCACTAAAATCCGGTGTAAGATTGTTGTTTTGTTGTAAAGGGGGTGTGGTTGAGTTAAATAATAATTTATTTATTAATTGGATTGGATAGGAAGTGGTGCGTAGAGTGTCTCGTAGTTTATTTAGGTTTTTCAGTCTGAGGGAAGGATGAGAGATTCTCTCTATTCTTGACTTCAGCCCAATATCATGTTTATTTTGATTTTAGTGGTATGAGAGAAATGGAAGTTAATGTATCTTCCTGAGTAGGTTGGTTTGGTAGACCAATCTACTATGACGGAGTTATCTTCTTTTCTGACTAGTAGAGTGTTGTATTGGCTGCTATTTTCATTGCCTCTGCTCTTGTAGTGTCAGCTCTTCTCAATTCTTCTGTGATAGATCTTTTCTACGTTTGTCTTGGGCATCAGCATCTTCTCTATTCTTGTTGACGGAAAGTTTGTATTTTGTGTGTCACTTTCTAGGTTTCACAACCATATAATAACACCGATTTAACATTTTTGTTAAATATCTTCAGTTTGGTATCTGTGTTGATTTGTCTTGATGTCCATAGAGATCTTAGTTGGTCAAAAGTTTGCTGAGCGTTTTATGTATGTCTGCTGTAGCACCTCAGTCTTTGTTGATAATATTGCCCAAGTATATAATCTCTTTGACGCCCTCCGTATCAGATCCAGAAATTAATTCTAATGGACTTAGTTTTGGATACATTTATTAGAAGTCCACATATTTTTACTTCACGTTCTAAAGTTTTCTACCATCTTTTGCATGTCGTTGTGTGATTGTGTCATAAAACAAATGCAGCGTATGTAATTTGGAAGCAGTACTCCATTGTTGGTCGATTTGTAAAGAACTAAAAGTTGTTGTGAAATGTAAAGCTTTACTGTTCGAAATAATATTCCCACCTTTACTATGCATGCAACATATTCATGCCAAAACATATATGCTCCCAAGTTAACGCCCGGCAAATTGAGTGACTGTGCCAGAGAAATGAGGAATCTCCTGTTGATATTTGCTTACGAAAGCTATATTCATTGATTTATTATTGTTATTGGCAGAAATTATTATCATTATTAAATAAGAAAGTAAAGCTGTCTCTTATAATATTTGTAATAAACTAAACCAAATACCAAAGATTAGAAAATGTGTCGCAAATTTCAGAGGAAATATACAAAGAAAAGTCACGGAAATAAAAGAAGGAATGTAACCTCCAAAAAGTCCCATATGTTCTAAGAGAAGTTCTAATATTTAAGAAGGGAATTTATCACATTCTCTCTGCACCCGGAATTTAGTCCTATCAGTTCTTTTACGTAAGGTAATTTACATTTTTACACAGACAAAAGAGACCGTATTTATAGTAAAATAAAATAACAGATAAAGTCACTGGTTTTAACACTGAAAGTGTTAAAATATGCGCAACGAAACTTACCTAGCTTACATATTATTTAACCTCTTTGTTAATTATTTCGAGTTTTTTCTGATTTACATTTTTATCTGAAAACTTTTACAAAACTCGTAATTTTTTCTCTAGACGTGGGTAATACTCCAAAGCTAAACTCCTAAAACTTTTATTAGTAAGTAGTATAACCAATGAAATAAGAGAATAATCATCCTTAGTAAAGTTTTAGGACCTTCTTATTTAACTAAAACACTGGTGTAACTATAGAGAATGGAAAGTAAAAATACAGATACGAGTATTAATAGTCTACGTTAAAATAAAGTTATTAATCAAGTCGTTTTTAGTGTTCCGTACGGAACACTTATAAGATGACTTCGGTGTCTGTCTGTCTGTTTGTCCGTCTGTCTGTCACACCCGATTTTCACCGAAACTATTTGTCATAGAAAGTTGAAATTTGGTAATAATATAGGAATTGATGGCCTCATCAGAGCCGTGTAGTTTTGAAAGTTAAATTTTGACTTAAGAGGATAGTTTTGGGAGTGAAATTTTTTACTAGATCGTCGAGTATGGTGTCAAATGAAAGCTTGTGAAAAACACAAGTAAAATATAAATATATATATATATATATATATATATTATTATATTATTTTTTTTTCTTGGGCTTTATGCTTCTTTTGTTTTAAGGATAGAGAAATTACATCACGTTCTAGTTAGAAGTTTATTAAAAACGTTTTGCCTAATTTGTAGGCTTCTTCAATTCATCTAAAAATTGAAATTTTCAATCAATACACATTTTCCTCCCTTCCTTACTTTTTTTATGATTTTAAATTTTGATTTTACAGGATTGTTTTGGATGTTCAATAGTTCAATTTTTTAATTATGAATATATAAAATTCTTAAACTTATAATACAATGTAGAAGGTGAAATAATAAAAATACACATAAAAATACGAGTATATACATAAAAACTCACATGTGTGGGTTGAAACGAAGGCACACTTAACATTCTTTAAAAGGTATTACTAAGACGGTCACATTTTTAGTGTTCTGTACGGAACACTTATAAGATCAATTCGGTGTATGTCTGTCCGTCTGTCACACCCGATTTTCTCCGAAACTATTTGTCATAGAAAGTTGAAATTTGGTAATAATATCGGAATTGATAGCCTCATCAGAGCCATATAGTTTTGAAAGTTAAATTTTGACTTAAGTGGTTAGTTTTGGGGGGTGAAATCGGAAGTGAAAAAAAACTTTTTTTACTAGGTAATCGAGTGTGGTGTTAAATGAAAGCTTGTGAAAACACGAGTAAAAAAATATATATATAATGTAATACTTGCGCGCACTTTTCTTTGTATTATTTTTAAAAAATCGCGAAAAATCGCTGTCCACCCGCCTTATCTCGACAAGTACTTATCAAAAAATTTTGAAAAAATTCTGGAATATTCTCCACGGGGTGTAGATTGAACGAAAATTATCACGAGTGCATTACCTGTAATAATTTATCTGGTATATAAAAAAAAAACAGAAATTTCAAGGTCATCAATTTTCAGTAAAGATTGGAAATAAACTTTATTGAAAACTCATTTGGGGTGTGTTTTGTGAAGTCACTGATCATTTTATACTTCTGTTACAACATTTTTTATTTTAAAAGCAATCAACGTACGGAACACTAATTAAGCCAGTTCAACTTGCACTTGACCGGTTATTTCTAATAAATAAGTGTAATTATGTACCCCCACAAAATAGTGATTCCTGAACACACCACTTAGCAGTAAGTACTTTAATGTTATAAATAAAATACGAGTTGTTCTTTACTTTGAATCTCAA
This sequence comes from Pachyrhynchus sulphureomaculatus, assembly GCA_019049505.1. Lineage (NCBI taxonomy): Eukaryota > Metazoa > Arthropoda > Insecta > Coleoptera > Curculionidae > Pachyrhynchus > Pachyrhynchus sulphureomaculatus. The sequence goes on from CM032450.1 coordinate 56,000,027, forward strand.
AAATACTGATAATCTACTGTAATTGTAGCCCTGATGAAGAAAATTAAATATTTTCGAAAGCTTGGCGTAGCTAAAAAACTTTTTAGTTCTTTCTCAAAGACCGTTTACCCCAAGAACAAAAAAAACACATATATATATATATATATATATATATATATATATATATATATATATATATGTATATATATATATATATAGGGGGGTATATATATATATATATATATATATATATATATATATATATATATATATATATATATAGCCGACCCTGTTTATAGTGAAACTCTATATAGTGAAAAAAACTCTTTATAGTGCAATTTTTTTAAGACCTAGAATATTTTAATGAAATTTCATGTAAAAAGCCCTGCATATAGTGAATCTGTAAAATAGTAACACTCTATATAATAAAATTTTTACCGGAATTTTATGTATAAATTTATTGAGCATTTATTGTTGGCCATTTCGGGTTTCCCTTTTTTATCTAACATTAGCACGAATTCCATTTTTATGACGCATTCTTTTGAAAAGGTTCTTAACGCGTTTATAACGCCTAATGGTTGGCAATAAATCAGGTAGATTTCTGTGAGAAACCCGAGGAATAACCCATTTTATAGAAACCCGGGGAAAACCCATTTTATAGTCGAGACCTAGTAATTCGCAAATTAAGGTTCAGTTTCTTTTTGTTTAAAAATCAAGTAAGATGTCCAAGCGAGTGTGTATAAGTTTAGCTGAGAAAATTAAAGTTTTGGAGGAAGTTCATAAAGGCTGCAAAAAAATTGATGTTGCTGCAAAATTTGGTGTTTCTCCAAGTTGCGTCTCTCTGATAATAAAAAGTCGCGACAGTATCATCAAGAAACCTAGTGTTCCAAGCAGTCGAAATCGAGTACGGGTGAGTACTTACGAGGATGTAAATGAAGCAGTTTTACGATGGTTTCAAGTGGCCCGTACGCATTAAAACGTACCAATATCGGGAAATTTAATAAAGCAAAAGGCTCTACAATTTGCTAAAGAATTTAACTGCGTTAATTTTCAAGCTAGTGAAGGGTGGTTGAGTACCTGGAAGACTCGCAATTCAATTGTTTTCAAGACGGTGTCTGGCGAGAGTACAAGCGTTACTCAGGAGGACTGTGACATTTGGACTGAAACTGTTTTAAAAAGTGCATTGAAAAAGTACGAGCCAAAAAAAATTTTCAATTGTGATGAAACCGGTTTGTTTTTTAAATGTTTGCCAAATTAAACTTTTGCTTTTAAAAGTGATAAATGTTTTGGTGTTAAAACAAGTAAAGAAAGGGTGACACTTATGGTTGGAGCAAACATGGATTGCTCAGAAAAACTGAAATTACTGCTCATAGGTGTAAAAGCAAAAATCCCCGTTGTTTAAAAGGAGTTAAATCTCTGGAGTTAGATTACGCCAATAATAAAAAGGCATGGATGACTTCTGAGATTTTCGAAAGATGGATCAAAGAACTGGACACGAAAATGAAAAGCCAAAAGCGAAAGATTGTGATGTTTATAGACAATTGTCCTGCACATCCAGTTACTGTAAGTAAAAAATTAAGGAATATTGAATTGATCTTTTTTCCACCAAACATGACCTCCAAATTGCAACCTATGGACCAGGGTATTATAAAAAACATAAAACATCATTACCGAAACAGAATTGCTCACAAAATTGTTAATGCGATTGATAGCAACCTTCCAGTCCAAAAATTGATTACCCTTAAAGAGTGTATAACCGAAGTCGCTAAAGTATGGAGTGAAAATGTTTATCAGAAAACTATCAAAGACTGCTTTTCTAAAGCAGGTTTTACTGAAAAAATTGACGAATGGGAAGAAGAAGACGAAATAGATCTCGCTACCTTAAAAGGGCAATGGGGTATTCTACAAAAAACTGCTACCGTCGACGCAGATTTTTTACTTGAAGATTTCTTAGAAATCGACAATGATGTTGGCACGACAGATCTCCCAACTGACCAAGACATAATTGACGATATAAAAAGTACAGAAGATCATGAAGAATAAACTGAAACCGGGGAATGTCCTGCTAAATTTAGTGAAAATGAAATAAGAAATGCATTTGACATTGTGAGAACTACTCTCAGGGGCCAGGAAAGTGTACCTGATCAAATCTCTATGCATTTGAATAAATGCGAGAATTTTGTTGAGCAACAATTATTTTTCAAAAGTAATGTTCAAAAGAAAATAACTGATTATTTTTCCTAGTACGTATGTACGTAGTATGTACATATGTATTAACAGATTTTGTATTATTCTTTTTATTTCGTATGTAGTACATACATACATAAAGTCCGTACGTTATATCTTAACACGTGCGTCATAGTTTTCAGGCAATATCCCAGACGACTATTATATTTTTTTCTCTTTTTATCAATACCTACGATTTATTGGTGAAAAGAGACAAATAATATAATAGTCGTCTGTTATATGGCCTGAAAACTATGACGCACGGGTAAAGATATAACGTACGGACTTTATGTATGTATTTAGCCCTGTACCTGCTATGTACTATTTAAACTTTCAAATGTTTAATAAAATCTTTTCTAATAATTCAATTTTGCAATTTTTTTTGTTGCTTGTACCTTATAAAATACAAGTAAATGATTACCAATATAAAATACAAGCATAGCAATATAGACGGATTTTTTCTTTATATAGTGAAAAACTTTCTATAGTGAAATTTCGGTCAACATTTTGGTCTTTCACTATATAGAGTGTCGACTGTATATATATATATATATATATAATATATATATATATATATATATATATATATATATATATATATATATATATATATATATATACAGTCCCTGGCCAAATTATTAGACGCACTGTATTTTTTTTTAGTAATTTTATGTTTCTTAAGAGTTTTTATGCAATAATGGTATATTTAAACTACAATATTATTGATTTTTATTTAAAAGAATTGTTGTAGACTACATATTTTGTATTTATTTTTAACATATGGCAACACTGTGTTGACAAAGTGATACATGAACGTAAACAAGTACAAACCTGTATCAATCGCGATCGGAATCGAGTCAGGTACGGACGTGTTTCTGTGGCTTTATGGACTGTGATTGTTTGTTTAACAGTTTTATACTACTCAGTTACTAGTTTCACTTTGTATGCAGTGTTTTAAAAAAGTAATTGGACTATTTTCATTATGGGTAGAAAAGGCGATCTTTCACCACGTAAAAAGCTGAAGTGAAGGCCCTTGTGATTGCGAAATCATTTACAAACCGAGAAATATCACGAAGATTGGAGGTTTTTGAAGCTAGTGTACGACGCATAAAAAAGAAAATTGAGTCAGGGAAGGAATTAAGCCCGAAAAGAAAGAAAAGATGCGGTAGAAAAACCAATTTTCACTCCACGGTCAGAGAGATGTTTGAAGAAAATTTGTGTAGAAAACAGATTTGCTACCACAAAGGTAATAAAATCACAACTCCAGGATGCTAGCGTAAATGCTTCTGAGCGCACTGTTCGAAGAAAATTGAAAGAATTAGATTTTAAGGCCTGTCGCCCCACCAGGAAGCCCAAGATAACAGCTGCAATGAAAGCAAAGCGCCTGAAGTGGGCCAAACAATGGCAAGACACAGATGTGGACTTCTGGAGATCGGTAAGATACAGCAATTTAATCAATAATTGATACATTATTATCATTTTCAGTTAAATAAAGCAAATAAACATGGAAGTTTATATATTTTTCCTATCAGTGACGAAAGCACATTCGAAATTTTGCAGAATAAAGCTCAGTATGTGCGTTGTCGTCATGGAGAAAAGTTTCATCCTAATTGTGTCGTCCCGACGGTTAAACATCCCACCAAAGTGATGATTTGGTCAGTCATCAGCGGCAAGGGCACTGGACGTCTGTACGTCGTCAAAGGAATAATGAGGCAAGATCAGTACAAAGAAGTATTACAAAATCGGTTGATTCCACAGCTCAGAGAATGGTTTCCAAATGGGGAACCATTCACTTTCATGCAAGATGGAGCTCCCTGCCACACTGCTCGGTCTGTTAAAGCTTTTTTGGCAGAAAAAAATATCCCTCTGTTGGATTGGCCGGGTAATAGCCTTGATATGAACCCCATTGAAAATGTGTGGGAGCTGATGAAAAGAGAAGTGGCTAAAGATGTGATTACCAACAAAACAAAGCTCCTAGAAAAGATTATTCATGTGTGGAATCATCATCCTCAAATGCAGGAGACAGTACAATCTTGCATTGATAGCATGCCGCGCAGAATTAAGGCTTTGATAGCGGCTAAAGGTGGCTCAACTAAATATTGACTTTTACTAACATTAATTTCACTTTTCTTTAAAACTTAATAAACTTATGCTTTTCTAAATTAATGCTGTTTTATTTATGTCAAATAAATAGGTAATTGATTGGATAATATAAAAATAAAAAAACAAATCATTTTAAAATAATAAAACGGTACAATATCACTCGGTAATTAATATTTTACATGAAATCTTGCAGTGCGTCTAATAATTTGGCCAGGGACTGTGTATATATATATATATATATATATATATATATATATATATATATATATATATATATATATATGTATATATAAATATATATACATTTTTCCAATAAAAATAAATTACAACAGAATATACTTTTGACATTTAAAGGGAAATTTTTCTTTGAAGAAAAAGGCAAAAAATAATAGTTGTAGTTGATTCAACTATTCCCGGTATTCAACTTGGAATTTGGTATTCAAATTTCAATTTGCAGTGTTACTTTTTCCTAGCGATAGAAAAGAAAATAGACGTCTATTTGAATTTTATGTTAAACTCTGATATGATATACTATACTTCCGAAGGAAATCGTTTATTTAAATTAAATATTAGTTATGTGTATAATTAACCTGCTTTTAATATTTTTATAGCGATTTAAATCAGGATTTTTCTTTTGCACATTCAATAATTGTAAAGTCAACATGAAATTATTAAAACCAAGGTAAAATCTTATTTACTTACATTTAAGTAAAACATGAAAAGCCCGAGTTCAATTATACCAACATTTAATTAAATTTTTTAAAATGGAATCGGCTTACTGAGATTCTGCGATCTCTTTTTCGTTAAGCAATAATTAGCTTGTGAAATATTAACAAATTAGAATAAACACTTTTTTCTCAGTTTTACTGAATATTTTTAATAAGAAAAAAATATGTTATTAACGTGAAGTAAATAATGTTTACATCCAAGAAATTATACCGTTAAATTAAATATATATATACAGTCCCTGGCCAAATTATTAGACGCACTGTATTTTTTTTAGTAATTTTATGTTTCTTAAGAGTTTTTATGCAATAATGGTATATTTAAACTACAATATTATTGATTTTTATTTAAAAAAATTGTTGTAGACTACATATTTGTATTTATTTCTAACATAGGGCAACACTGTGTTGACAAAGTGATACATGAACGTAAACAAGTACAAACCTGTATCAGTCGCGATCGGAATCGAGTCAGGTACGGACGTGTTTCTGTTTCTTTATGGACTGTGATTGTTTGTTTAACAGTTTTATACTACTCAGTTATTAGTTTATTTTGTATGCAGTGTTTTAAAAAAGTAATTGGACTATTTTCATTATGGGTAGAAAAGGCGATCTTTCGCCACGTAAAAAAGCTGAAGTGAAGGTCCTTGTGATTGCGAAAACATTTACAAACCGAGAAATATCAGGAAGATTGGAGGTTTCGGAAGCTAGTGTACGACGCATAAAAAAGAAAATTGAGTCAGGGAAGGAATTAAGCCCGAAAAGAAAGAAAAGATGCGGTAGAAAACCAATTTTCACTCCACGGTCAGAGAGATGTTTGAAGAAAATTTGTGTAGAAAACAGATTTGCTACCACAAAGGTAATAAAATCACAACTCCAGGATGCTAGCGTAAATGCTTCTGAGCGCACTGTTCGAAGAAAATTGAAAGAATTAGATTTAAGGCCTGCCGCCCCGCCAGGAAGCCCAAGTTAACAGCTGCAATGAAAGCAAAGCGCCTGAAGTGGGCCAAACAATGGCAAGACAAAGATGTGGACTTCTGGAGATCGGTAAGATACAGCAATTTAATCAATAATTGATACATTATTATCATTTTCAGTTAAATAAAGCAAATAAACATGGAAGTTTATATATTTTTCCTATTTTTGACAGGTCTGCTTCAGTGACGAAAGCACATTCGAAATTTTGCAGAATAAAGCTCAGTATGTGCGTCGTCGTCATGGAGAAAAGTTTCATCCTGATTGTGTCGTCCCGACGGTTAAACATCCCACCAAAGTGATGATTTGGTCAGTCATCAGCGGCAAGGGCACTGGACGTCTGTACGTCGTCAAAGGAATAATGAGGCAAGATCAGTACAAAGAAGTATTACAAAATCGGTTGATTCCGCAGCTCAGAGAATGGTTTCCAAATGGGGAACCATTCACTTTCATGCAAGATGGAGCTCCCTGCCACACTGCTCGGTCTATTAAAGCTTTTTTGGCAGAAAAAAATATCCCTCTGTTGGATTGGCCGGGTAATAGCCCCATTGAAAATGTGTGGGAGCTGATGAAAAGAGAAGTGGCTAAAGATGTGATTACCAACAAAACCCAGCTCCTAGAAAAGATTATTCATGTGTGGAATCATTATCCTCAAATGTAGGAGACAGTACAATCTTGCATTGATAGCATGCCGCGCAGAATTAAAGCTTTGATAGCGGCTAAAGGTGGCTCAACTAAATATTGACTTTTACTAACATTAATTTCACTTTTCTTTAAAACTTAATAAACTTATGCTTTTCTAAATTAATGCTGTTTTATTTATGTCAAATAAATAGGTAATTGATTGGATAATATAAAAATAAAAAACAAATCAATTTAAAATAATAAAACGGTACAATATCACTCGGTAATTAATATTTTACATGAAATCTTGCAGTGCGTCTAAAAATTTGGCCAGGGACTGTATATATATATATATGTATATATATATATATATATATATATATATATATATAATCCTAAGTTTAACTACTGGGAAACGTCCTTATAAGGAGAAGAGATGAGCAATCAAAGATCTAAAGGCTCTAGTATCTGCTTTTTATTTTTATTATCGAGCTTTCGCTGCCTAATGGTAGCTTCTTCTGGATTCTAAAAATGCAAACCAGGTACAGAAAATAAACCAAAACGTTCGTTTTTTTTTAAAATGTGATTAAATGAATTGTACGACTGTATGTGAAATTACTTACAAAAATTTTAGCAGTTAGTTCATCTCTGGTGAAGACAATAAAATTTGCATTTTTGTTGGCCAGGTAGTATGAATGATTACACAAGCATGATCAAAAGACACTTAGAGAGTTACATAAATATTGAAAATAAAACTTTGTCAATAAACATTAGTTAAAAACACTTTTTGAAGACCGAAACATAACTGCAAGAAACACCATGATGTTGAACGGTACTCCATTTTAAAAATTTTTGACGTCGAGTTTAGTAACTATTTAGTGATATTTGAGTCCGAACCGGATATTGTTGGTAGTCTATGTCGTCATCAGGTCGACAAAAAACCATAAAAAGCATTAAAGTTAGGGATGTGGTAAATTTTTTTAGGTGGATGCTAATTTTATATAAATTATTTATTATTAATGATATCTATTTTTTAGTTTTAATTTTATAAAAAAAAGGGGGACTTAAATTTGATGAATGTTACTCTTCGACGAGTTATTTATTATTAATTATATTAATTCTTTAATTTTATAATCGAGAGATTCATAGGCTAATTTAAAAATTTAAACATTTGAAAGAGAAAATTAATACTGGACGTTATTTATTCTTTGTTATATTTAGTTTTTTAATTATTTAATTTTAACAAGAAGACATAGAAAAGTAACTGGTAATAAATAGCAAAAATGACAGAAAGAGAAAAGAAACGTCAACTTTACTAGAAACTAATTTTTTTATAATAAGTATACATGGAGCTCCATCTTTCTATGTCTTTTTTGTGATTGAGATTATTTTTACAGGTTTTTTATGTAACACATTTCCAAGAAACTTCTTCTGAAATAATTAGTCTCAACATCCAGAATGAAGCTGTTGTTATATTGTACTCTGTGATCTGTATTATTTACGTGTAAGCTCGAGCTAGTTGCGTTAGGTTTGTGTTTACTATCACTTTTGTGTAACGCTAATCTCTTAGAGAGCTTTTGTGAAGTTTGTCCAACCTAGACCAAACCACATTGACAGGGAATGCCATAGATTATATTAGATCTTTGTAAAGTGTCGGTTTTATCTTTTAAATTGGTGTAAAAACAATTCATTCTTTTTATGTTGTAATTGGCAATTTTAATGTTTGTATTTTTAAAAAGCGTTACACAAAAGTGATAGTAAACACAAACCTAACGTAACTAGCTTGAGCTTACACGTAAATAATACAGATCACAGAGTACAATATAACAACAGCTTCATTCTGGATGTTGAGACTAATTATTTCAGAAGAAGTTTCTTGGAAATGTGTTACATAAAAACCTGTAAAAATAATCTCAATCACAAAAAAGACATAGAAGGATTGAGCTCCATGTATACTTATTTACTAACACAAAATTATACCAAGCCAATAAAAAAGAACGATTTTTATGAAAAAATTAGTTTCTAGTAAAGTTGACGTTTCTTTTCTCTTTCTGCCATTTTTGCTATTTATTACCAGTTACTTTTCTAGGTCTTGTTAAAATTAAATAATTAAAAAATTAAATATGACAAATAATAAATAACGTCCAGTATTAATTTTCTGTTTCAAATTTTTGAATTTTTAAATTAGCCTATGAATCTCTTGATTATAAAATTAAAGAATTAATATAATTAATAATAAATAACTCGTCGAAGAGTAACATTCATCAAATTTAAGTCCCTTTTTTTATAAAATTAAAACTAAAAAATAGATATCATTAATAATAAATAATTTATCTAAAAATTAGCATCCACCTAAAAAAATTTACCACATCCCTAACTTTAATGCTTTTTATAATTTTTTGTCGACCTGATGACGACATAGACTACCAACAATATCCGGTTCGGACTCAAATATCACTAAATAGTTACTAAACTCGACGTTAAAAATTTTAAAATGGAGTACGGTTCAACATCATGGTGTTTCTTGCAGTTATGTTTCGGTCTTCAAAAAGTGTTTTTAACTAATGTTTATTGACAAAGTTTTATTTTCAATATTTATGTAACTCTTTAAGTGTCTTTTGATCATGTTTGTGTAATCATTCATACTACCTGGCCAACAAAAATGCAAATTTCATTGTTTTCACCAGAGATGAACTAACTGCTAAAATTTTTGTAAGTAATTTCACATACAGTCGTACAATTCATTTAATCACATTTAAAAAAAACGAACGTTTTGGTTTATTTTCTGTACCTGGTTTGCATTTTTAGAATCCAGAAGAAGCTGCCATTAGGCAGCGAAAACTCGATAATAAAAATAAAAAGCAGATACTAGAGCCTTTAGATCTTTGATTGCTCATCTCTTCTCCTTATAAGGGCGTTTCCCAGTAGTTAAACTTAAGATTGTTTGTTGCCAGTGCCCTGTTACTGTCCTTCCTCTTTCTTATATATATATATATATATATATATATATATATATATATATATATATACAGGGTGGCCCAAAATTACCGAAAGGGTTTGAGTTCATTATAACTTTTTATTTAAGACTTAATTATAATTTTTTTTTTTTTTAATACAGTATATTAATGGAGAATATTTTTAATTTAATTATGAAAAATTATATCTCGCAAGTGGTGGCCATTTTCTGCTTCGCATATTCGTGCTCTTTCCAAAACATTTTCCATAACCTTTCGCAAAACTTCAGGTGTTATGTTGTTGATTTTGTCGCGTATATTGTTTTTTAATTGCTGGATGGTTCTAGGCTTATTAATATAGACTTTTCCTTTCAAATAACGCCAAAGGAAAAAGTCTGGAGTGGTTAAATACGGTGAATGCGGAGGCCAATTAAAATCGCTTGTACGCGAAATAATTCGTTCACCAAAGATGTCGCGTAAAAGAGCCATTGTGTCCCTCGCAGTGTGCGCTGTGGCTCCATCCTGTTGGAACCATACTTGTGGATGGTTTTCCACGGCTGGCCTTAAAAAATTTTCCAACATTGTCCGATATCGAACACCAGTGATGGAAACGGCGACACCGTGTTCATTTTCAAAAAAATATGGGCCAATTATCCTTTCCGACGAAACACCGCACCAAACAGTACACTTAAGTGGGTGTAATTGTCGCTGTTGAACTACTCTTGGATTTTCCGTAGCCCATATCCTGCAGTTTTGCCTATTAACGAACCCATTTAATCGGAAATGGGCTTCGTCGCTCATAATTAAATTATGAATAAAATCATGATTTTCTTCTGCTTTTTGCCGGAAATAAATTGCATAATCAAGTCGTTGCTGGTAATCTGTCGGTTTCAATTCTTGGACAAGCTGAATTTTGTATGGAAACATTCTTATTGTATGCAAAATTCTCTGCAGCGACCCTCGTGAGAGGCCAAGTTGTGTCGAACGTCTCCTGGTTGATGTTTCTCCATCTTCCCGAATACTCTCCTGTACCCGTTCAATATTGTCATCCGTGTGCACCGTTCGTCGTCTACCGGCACCAGGAAGGTTCCTTACTGCCCCTTGTTGTCGAAAATTTGCCACCAGACGGTTTATTGTTGACTCTGAGGAACCAACCCGCACATTAAAATAATGACGATATGCACGCTGAGTCAAAACAATGGACCGTTGATTTGAGAAATAAAGTTCAACGATTTGGGCACGTTGTTCAATTGTGTACTGTTCCATTTTAAATTCCCCAAGTCTTCTTTACAAAATACTGAAAAGAAATAAAAAACAAAATTATAATAAAAAAGTTATAAGGAATTCAAACCCCTTCGGTAATTTTGGGCCACCCTGTATATATATATATATATATATATATATATATATATATATATATATATATATATATATATATATATGTATATATATATATATATATATATATATATATATATATATATATATATATATATATATATATATATATATATATATGTACATATAAATGTGCGTAAAAACAAAATTTCAGTTTCTTGTTCCTTGCCAATATATCCATGATAGAGATAGAAGGAATTGACTTTGATACAGTAAACCCAATACAGTAGCGAAACTCAAGGGTAAACATACAGTTAAAACAGGTTTCAGTTTTCAAGAGGTCACGTGGCAGTCCACCATGTCAAAAAGGAGACTAGCGGGAGATTTTAAATAGAAATAATGTTACTGTGCAAAGTTCTATCTTTCAAAATCATAGATAACCAATGTTTGAAAAATTTTTCCAAAGCCAAATCTTTGCTTTATAACTAAAAAATATCATAAAAGAAATAGCTTCTCAGAATTATTCAATTTTTCCGCGTACGATTTCTTAAGCAATTGATATTCTGTAATTAAATAACTTACCTTTCAACATCTTTGGGGAGGAAAAAAGAAACTCATTCCCGGCGTACTTTTTGAATTATTTTTACAATTGTCAACGGCACAACAATAACCTCCTTTTCTCATAATTCTATAAATTTTTTGTCAACCTTTTCGATTCTCTTCACTTACAAACATTTTTAATTCTCTTTTTTATACAAACTCTCTCTTCCTTCTGTCTTTAAATTCACATAAACTGCAGTCACATCAAGAAATGATCAAAAAAACATTTCAAAAGACACATTCCGAGAGCAGATGTAAACATTGGGAGGCCATTCTGAAAGAGGGATCCGTGGACGCATGCGCCGTCAAAATCTCGTCACCAACTTGGAGCTCATTTTCACTACTGTATTGGGTTTACTGTGACTTTGATAGGAACAAAGTTGGGTATGTATATTTATTAGATTATTAGTCACACATCTGTATCAGTAGCGTACTTTTACACGTGGAAGGTGGGACAAATTGCTACAAAGAGCGCTTATTTAAGGAAGGAAGAGGACTAAAATTGAGACAGCCACCCTCATAATTTCAAGTATCATTTTTGTAGCGAAAATAAATTTTAGTAGGTATAGAAATAACGAAGGGATCTTAAACATAAACTTATTTAAACCGTAAATATACATATAAAAAAATGTTCTCATTTCTAAAACAAGATTTTTTGGAAAATCAAAATATAATTTTCCTATGCATTTTTACACTAAAAATGAATCTTTTGTCAGAGTTGCCTGATTTCCCAAATTAAAAAATCACTCAGAAATATTTTCAGAGAACAGATTTACTGCAAAATTTCCTGTGTCTTTTGTCAGTTGGCAAGTCGTTTAACTACCCCTAATAAAGGTCAAAAGGGCGTTTTTTTTCAGGCATAACGAAAACATGTAAAAAGACGTATACAGAAGCGAGGGGGGCTTTTTTTCTCATCCTATAGTGACGAGGATTTTTAATCATGATAGAAAAATGGGAAAGTAAATGCTTAAGAAATTTGCTACAAACTTTAAGATAATAAAATTTGTGTTTACAACAGTTTTTGTAACCATATCTAAAAGGGCACTTACTTAATTTCCGAGTCCAGTTACCATCAAATTTCTCCTCTTTAGTATTGGGCTATACGAATAGGATTCTCACTGGCCAGGAAAAGATCCTCCGGTATGCAAGTTGTTCCAATATTTGGGCAATAGAGTAGATGGTGTTAGTCTTGTGTAGCACCGCACTCATAACTTATTTCCTCATTGATGTATCCCCATTTTTTGAAGGTTTCCTTGCATCCACTTACATCGGTTTGAAGCCTGTTTAGGGTTCTCCATACAGGATAGGGGCAGTCATGTCCAGCGCTTATTTTTCTGTAGGTTCCATGACATTTCGTGGTGCTTTGTTTGTCCACCTATCCAGTCGGCCACTGCTTGGGGGCAGTAAAGCTTGGTGGGTCGTGGCAAGGAAGCTTTTCCTAGATGTTAACTTGTTTTTTTTTTTGGGACTTGTTCGTGCAAAGCTTAGTGGGTGTGGCATGACACTGTTGTTTCTTCCCTCTCTCTGCCTCAGCTGTTATGTCTCGCCTGATTTTTGGGGAGTGCAATTCCTGTACGGTTAACAGCCGGTTACGACCTTGACAGCGTTGTTCACAGCGGCATCGACTAGTTTGAAAAGAAAGAAATTATAATTTTGAGCTAATTAATTTAGAATTTGAATAAAGATAAGGTACACATATTAACGCATTAAATCGAAGTGTGTCCTAATATATTTTCTAATTAATAAACAGGGCCCACGCCTACTACGTATCCTAATCCTAAGTATATTTACATCGTCCAACAAGAAGTCAGTATACGTAGGGTTAGATTATATTATTCTGCGAGTATGATTAGTAACTAAATATTTACTTTAAATTTTCTTATCGACAATTTTACTATTTAAATTATGAAATTAGAAGATAGCAATAAATTTTGTTGGTTTTTCCAATAGTGCTATCGGGTTTGTTGGAAATTATTTGAGCAACAGACTCCAGTACGTTGAAACGTCCATGGGACAGTCATCGAGGGAATTGGTGAAATGTGGCGTGCCACAGGGCTCCATATTGGGATCTCTACTTTTTACAATTTATACGAATAATTTTATTTCTTGTTTGAAGCATGTCAAGTCATATCTCTATGCTGATGACACTCAACTGTTGTATTCCTTTTTGTCTAGTGATTGGAGAATGGCTGAAGCAATGGTAAATAATGATTTAAGTGCTTTGGTGGAGTTTTCGGAGCGCCATGGTTTGCTAATTAACCCTGATAAATCATCTGTCATGATTTTTGGTAAACATAGGGACCGTTTGCAGCGTGATATCAGTATAAACATTGCTGGTTAACGTTTGGAATTGCAAAATAGTTCAAAAAATTTGGGTGTGATACAGATTTGCGTTTCAAAGAACACGTAGGGCATATTATACAAAGAGCCTATATGTCACTGAAAATACTTTACCCACATCGACATCTTTTGGAAGAATCTCTTAAGGTAAAATTGGCAGATTCCCTCGTTTTAAGTCACTTTAATTATTGTGATATTATGTATGGACCGTGTTTAGATAAAGTAAACTTAAATAGAATTGAAAAAGTGCAAAGGAGCTGCTTTCGTTTCATTTATGGTATAAGAAAATTTCAGTCCGTGTCTCACAAATTAGAGGATGCTAAGTGGTTGAATATGCAGGATAGACGCAGACTACATTCTTTGGTATGTTTCATGTTTTTGTTATTAATAACTGCCCACCATTCCTAACATATAAAATTATTTATAGAACAGATATTCATAGGTTGAATTTAAGATTTGATGGACTTATATCTCCACCACTTCACCGAACGGCTCTTTTTAAAAGAAACTTTTCCTACAATATTTATAAACTTTATAATACCGTACCTGTTGCTTTAAAAACCCTTTAACCTGAGGTATTGAGAAAGCGGATAAAAAGTATTTTAAACCAATTAGTTAATTAGGTTAATTTTTGTCTCATTTTTCTCTCTTTCTCTTCCTCTGTCTTTAGTTTAGTTTTATTATTTTCTTTAATTCATGAACATTTATGCTAGATGTTGTAGTTTACATGGGGGTTGAACTTTGAACAGTTTTAATTGTTTTCAGCTCCTTTTTCTTCTTTTTGTAGCAGAAATATTGAAATGTAAAATGTAAAGTGTAATATTAATGTTGTTTCGCAGAAAAGAGGAAATAAAATTATTATTATGATTATTATTATTATTATAAAGCTGTTACCACAGTAAACTCAATACAGTCGCGAAAGTGAGCTCCAAATTGCTGACGAGATTTTGATGGCGCGTGTGTCGACGAGTCCCTCTTTCAAAATGGCCGCCCAATGTTTACATCTGATCTCGGAATGTATTTTTCGAAATGTATTTTCGATGGTTTCTTGATGCGACTGCAATTTATATGAATTTTAAGACATTGGGAAGAGAGAGTTTGTATAAAAAGAGAAATAAAAACGTTTATAAGTGAAGAGAATCGCAAAGGTTGACAAACAATTTATATTCATGGGGAAAGGGGGTTATCGTTGTGCCGTTGACAATTGTAAAAATAATTAAAAAGTACGTCGGGAGTGAGTTTCTTCTTCTTCCCCAAAGATTTTGAAAGGTAAATTATTTAATTAAAGAATATCAATTGCGTAAGAAATCGTAAGCGGATAAATTGAATAATTCTGAGAAGCTATTTCTCTTATGACATTTTTTTGGTTTTAGAGCAAAGATTTGGCTTTGGCAAAAATTTTCAAACATTTGTACAATATCTATGATTTTGAATGATAAGTAACAGTGTTTCTAGTTAAAATCTCCCGTTGATCCCCTTTTTAATATGGCGTATTGCCACGTGACCTCTTGAAAACTGAGACTTGATTTTCCTAAACGGTTACCCCCTGAATTTCGCTACTATACTGGGTTTTACTATGCTGTTACTCTATCAAAGGGTTAAAAATATCAGCTATAAAATGTCAACATCTTCGAAGCAATGTAATTCATAAAGAAAAACGTAAAACTATATTTTTAACAGAATTAGCTGTTATTCGTTTGATCTCTTGGTTCTACAAAGTATTTGGAACGCAGTGCTTTGATTCTTAGCTTACTTTTGACTCTTCGTTACGTATTTCTTTGCGAATAGTACTTCCTAGTCAAAAAAAAAGACATGTGCGCCATCAATATATTTTTATGTTAGTTCGGTTAGGATGATGAATTATAGGTAGACTGATATGTAAAGTTTACTAGATAAATATTATATAAAGTAAGATGAGAATCTTGGTTTTGTACTTCAAGCAGAAAGAACTGACTAAATGAACACTCTTTACATGTTATTATAAAAATGTATCAGGCAAAATGCTTTTATGTGGATTGTCGTGGGAGAAAAACAAGACCATTAAAACGTTGCTGTCAAACAATTTAGCGCTTGCCAAATGCAAATAAGATCGCTTTTAAAAAATCGCTTTTGCCACCCGTTTTAATGCCATTTTTATCAGTTGAAAATTTATCACTTAAATTTGGTACAGTGGTAGTGGCCATTACAAAGTGGTACAAATAGCTCAGCGCCGTTTATAAATCAGGCAAAGGGATAAATTTTAAACTTCCATAAAGCTCAAACGGCGCCAACGAGTTTTTGGATTTTAAAAATATATTTTAAGGTTAATTATATCATTTGTGTTATTTGTCATGATATTATTCTTTTGATATGTGTGTTTAACTTCTTTATTATATTTTTTTGAATTTTACACCCTTCCAGGTCTTTGCTGTTGTCTGGATATTTACATGAGTCATTGATATTTGAATGTTCAAAATACAGTCCCTGGCCAAATTATTAGACGCACTGTATTTTTTTTTAGTAATTTTATGTTTCTTAAGAGTTTTTTTATGCAATAATGGTATATTTAAACTACAATATTATTGATTTTTATTTAAAAGAATTGTTGTAGACTACATATTTGTATTTACTTTTAACTTATGGCAACACTGTGTTGACAAAGTGATACATGAACGTAAACAAGTACAAATCTGTATCAGTCGCGATCGGAATCGAGTCAGGTACGAACGTGTTTCTGTGGCTTTATGGACTGTGATTGTTTGTTTAACAGTTTTATACTACTCAGTTATTAGTTTATTTTGTATGCAGTGTTTTAAAAAAGTAATTGGACTATTTTCATTATGGGTAGAAAAGGCGATCTTTCACCACATAAAAAAGCTGAAGTGAAGGCCCTTGTGATTGCGAAAACATTTACAAACCGAGAAATATCACGAAGATTGGAGGTTTCTGAAGCTAGTGTACGACGCATAAAAAAGAAAATTGAGTCAGGGAAGGAATTAAGCCCGAAAAGAAAGAAAAGATGCGGTAGAAAACCAATTTTCACTCCACGGTCAGAGAGATGTTTGAAGAAAATTTGTGTAGAAAACAGATTTGCTACCACAAAGGTAATAAAATCACAACTCCAGGATGCTAGCGTAAATGCTTCTGAGCGCACTGTTCGAAGAAAACTGAAAGAATTAGATTTTAAGGCCTGTCGCCCCGCCAGGAAGCCCAAGTTAACAGCTGCAATGAAAGCAAAGCGCCTGAAGTGGGCCAAACAATGGCAAGACAAAGATGTGGACTTCTGGAGATCGGTAAGATACAGCAATTTAATCAATAATTGATACATTATTATCATTTTCAGTTAAATAAAGCAAATAAAGATGGAAGTTTATATATTTTTCCTATTTTTGACAGGTCTGCTTCAGTGACGAAAGCACATTCGAAATTTTGCAGAATAAAGCTCAGTATGTGCGTCGTCGTCATGGAGAAAAGTTTCATCCTGATTGTGTCGTCCCGACGGTTAAACATCCCACCAAAGTGATGATTTGGTCAGTCATCAGCGGCAAGGGCACTGGACGTCTGTATGTCGTCAAAGGAATAATGAGGCAAGATCAGTACAAAGAAGTATTACAAAATCGGTTGATTCCGCAGCTCAGAGAATGGTTTCCACATGGGGAACCATTCACTTTCATGCAAGATGGAGCTCCCTGCCACACTGCTCGGTCTGTTAAAGCTTTTTTGGCAGAAAAAAATATCCCTCTGTTGGATTGGCTAGGGCTTAGCCCTGATATGAACCCCATTGAAAATGTGTGGGAGCTAATAAAAAGAGGAGTGGCTAAAGATGTGATTACCAACAAAACCCAGCTCCTAGAAAAGATTATTCATGTGTGGAATCATCATCCTCAAATGCAGGAGACAGTACAATCTTGCATTGATAGCATGCCGCGCAGAATTAAAGCTTTGATAGCGGCTAAAGGTGGCTCAACTAAATATTGAGTTTTACTAACATTAATTTCACTTTTCTTTAAAACTTAATAAACTTATGCTTTTCTAAATTAATGCTGTTTTATTTATGTCAAATAAATAGGTAATTGATTGGATAATATAAAAATAAAAAAACAAATCAATTTAAAATAATAAAACGGTACAATATCACTCGGTAATTAATATTTTACATGAAATCTTGCAGTGCGTCTAATAATTTGGCCAGGGACTGTAAATGAAGACATAAGCATACTGTCATCTGCAAATCTATAGATAGAGCGTAGGAGATAGTATGGAGCCTTTGGACATACCGGCTTTGGTAGTGAAGGTTGTCGTCGATTGCCACTCGTAAAGAACGTTCTTTAAGGAAACTCAAGAACCATAAACAGAACTTTTTAGATATATCACAAGATGTATGTATGTTTGTATGTTTGAATGTAGCGCATCGATAGCAAAGATCATTTAGGGCCAGTTCGTGTGTAATTATATTTTAGAGTAAAGGTCTGTTTTCTTTTAAAAATTCTATTAGGCTTTTTATACTATTTATGTTTGGAGCTCCTATTTGATGTAAAGGTTTCAATAAATTATGTTTAGATCTTTGGGGAAGATGATCAGGGGTTGGGAAAGGATGTGTTTTATTGTGAGGGTTGTCTGACAGTGGTGACACATTGGGGCAGGTTCTCCCTCTAATATATATGAATGAGTTAGGTGCGTGTGTCCTATAGAAATTCTTCTTCATATAATATTCTCTTTTCTTCAAATCAAATCAAATCAAAATCAGTTTATTTGCCAATATCTACAAATTCATAATGTGACAGAAATTAAATTTGCTCGAAATACGACAAAAAGGATGGCACAGCGACTATAAATAGCCGATACCACAAGCCCTTCACTATTTGGGCATGTGTAGTGCCACCCAGTGGCGAACCTATACCTTAAAAATAAATAAAAAACTAATTGAAAAAATTCTAGAAATAAAAATTCTAAAAAATAGCAGAGCGTAAAGAGGGATCGGCGAGCACGCAGCGAAACGGGTGGCGGAGACGCGGGGAGATGTATATGCATAAACAGAGTAAATTTTACAAAATATGATATGGTGGGCAAGTGGTACCATCACTAAAAGGATCCAAAAAAAATTATATACAAAATAGGTAAATATTACGTTAAATTAGAATTCTTTTGCTGGTTAATAAGTTGGTGTTTTACATAGGAAGAAAACTTGCCTGGTGATAATTGTTTAACCTCTTGTGACAAAGAATTCCACAAATGCACAGCAACAAAAATAAAGGACTTTTGAAAGGCTGCCTTCCTGTGTTGAGGAACTCTAAAAGAATTAATGTTTCTCGTATCGTGCGGATGCAGAAAAACACTAAATTGTTCTCTGAGGTATTGGGGTTGTCCAAATTTAAAAATCCGATAGACGAAATTATACAAATGACACTTTCTACGATTTTCCATATTTAAAATATAGCTGTTATTTAAATAGGGTGTGATTCGATTTCTGAATGGAATGTTAAAAGAAAAGCGCATACAAGAGTTTTGTATTTTCTGGATTAATCTAACATACTGGGCTGACAAAGAGTCGCCATACACAACATCAGCATAATCAAATAAAGATAAGATCAAGCTGTTGCATAAATAATATTTGGTTTTTGATGGCAGAAGATTCCTTAGATTATACAGTTTTTTTTTAAACGAATATAAGCTGCCTTTAATTTAATATTAATATGTGATTGGAATGAAAGAGATTTGTCAAAAATTACTCCTAATACTTTGGCCTCATGAATTAAAGGCAAAAAAGTATTATCAATTGAAGGTCTGAAGGTATCAAAAAGCATACCCTCTGCATTTTTATTACCGTTAAACAGCATAAAACAAGACTTCTGTGCATTAAGCTTAAGGCTATGATCATTACAAAAATTATATATGTTATTTAGGTCCCTATTAAAATATACTAAAGAAGTGCGTAACTTATTTAAAGGAAATGACATATATACTTGAGAATCATCGGCATACTGTTGCATTTTGGAATATTCTATCGCCTTATCAATATCTGCCACATAAAGAGAAAACAATAGTGGACCCAAGATGGAGCCCTGAGGCACTCCTTTAGTAAGCGGTATGTAATTAGATTTAATGGATTTAAAATCTTTTCTAATTTCTACACAGTGTGATATCGATTTTTTAGAAAATGTTCCATAAAAAAAATAACTGACTGGTCTGAGAAGCCAAAATAGTAAAGCTTTGCCAAGAGCAGATCATGATTTAGGGTGTCGAACGCCTTACTAAAATCCAAAAGAGCTAAGCAGGTGGTTTCATTCTTATCTTCATTGAAACGAATATCGTTCAGTAAATTAACCAAGCTGGTAGTAGTACTAAAATAAGGTCGAAATCCCGACTGACAATTGGGTATTATTTGTTTACTATTTACATATAAAAACATTTGCTGATATACATGTCGCTCCAGAATTTTTGATAAAGCAGGGAGTATACTAATTGGTCGTAGGTCCTTTGGTTCCATGGGGTTTGTCACTTTGGCACATGGTTTAATAATAGCCTTTTTCCAGATATTCGGAAAGTACCCTTCCAGTTTACAGCAATTAATTATATTTATTAGCGGACGCGTGCAGTATTGAAGACAAAGTCTAAGATCTTTAACAGAAATACCATCCTCTCCTATGGCATTAGTAGAGATTTTATTTATGATGGCTAACAACTCTTCCTCGGTAATTAGATTAAAACTGAATTTCCTTTCATTTGTTACCTTTGGATGCGTATTAGATTTATAATAAATCATTTTATTTGCTGATACGTTATTCAATCCTCTAGTACACGAAGAAAAATAATTATTTAATAAGACAGGATCGCACAAATCATCCAGAATATGACTCAACTTGTTACGTGTCAAGTTTAGCTGAGAGCTGCTTCTTTTTCCAGAAGGCTTGACCATTTTTTCGAGAAAAATGATTAAAATATGAAATTTTTTTCCCTTATAATAGCGTGCTTGGCAAAATTTCTAAGCTCCCGGTAATATTGGAGACGCTCTGGTGATCTATTCTTTAGATATTTGGAATGAGCTTTGTCTCTTAACCGCATTAAAAGCTTTATATTATCAGTAATCCAAGGGGCACTATTCCTTTCTTTGACCTTTGTATGCCTATAGGGCACATGCCTATTTATTAGGTATAAAAATGAAAGAGTTAAGCACTTCCAATTTGGTTTCAATATTACCAATATAAAAAATTGAATCCCAATCCAGCCGAAGTGCATCATTATGAAATTCGTTAAAATCAATATTTTTATAATCGCGGTAATGAATAATTCTTTTGTTGTTTTTGTTTTTTAGGAAGGTTCAAAGTAAAATATATTAAGTTATGATCAGAAAGGGTTTGTGAAATTGGCATTGATTTAGTAACCAAGTAAGGAGTATTCTTATTTGTAACGATTACATCAATAAGACTTGAATTTCCTGTTGTTAAATTTATTCTAGTTGGCTCTGTTATTAGTTGTGCCAAATCATAAATGTTAAAGAGTGCTTCTAATCTTCTTTGAGCAGGTGAGACGCTTAGAAGATCGATATTCCAGTCTCCCTTGAAAACAACAATATCATATGACGGAACTGCAACCGCAAGCATATCATCTAAATTCTCAAAGAAATTTTCTATATCATATGATGGAGACCTATATATATTTGTAAGCAATATTTTTTTTATGATTGAGTAATATTGTAATACTAATATATTCGAGATCAGGGTAACTAATGTCTAATGTTATTTGTTTAAATTTAATATAGTTTTTTAATATAGAAGCCAACCCCACCACCTCTACCTCTTTTCTTGTTAAACTTGGCAGATGAAATGGTGGATATACTGTGGACTTCCCAGAGCTTGTTGTCCTCTTGCAAGTCCCAGGAAAGTTGAAACATATTTCTGAAGATATCATTGAAAAAATTTGTCAGGTCTGATGGTGATAAGATTGTGTTTATGGATATTCCAGAGGAAATTGCTAATTTGGCGTTAGTCTCCGCCAAATCGTTTCCTTTCATGTTAATATGACTGGGGATCCACAATAAAAGTTAATCTTCCGGATGTAACTTATGTGTATAAGATTCATTATATATAACACTAGTGGGATTGATGTTTTCGATGAATTTATGGATTTCAGAGAACTAAGGGAATCAGTTATGATTATCGCAAATCTGATAGCTTCCCTTATAGCAAGTAATTCAGATGTATAAACGGTAGAGATAATCTTAAGTTTAAATTTGTGAATAGTATTCGGTGCGATTACTGAGGCACCCACTCCCAGGTCTGATTTTGATCCATCCATGTAATAGTGTATATAGTTTTGGTATTTATCATGTATAAGTTGTAAAAACGATGATTTTATTTGAGAAGAGGGGCTTGAATCTTTGTTGTATTTTGTGAAGCTGATATCTATTTTCGGAGAGGGGGCGGTCCAAGGAGGCAGTAATGGGAATTTTGATGAGTCTGGTGAGGTGAAGGAAAATTCATGAGTAGATAAGAAGATCTTAATTCTGGATTGTATAGAGTTGGGGCTGAATGATTTAGAGCAGGGGTGCTCAAACGGTCGATCGCGATCGACAAGTCGATCGCGATCGACAAGTCGATCGCGAGTGCTTTTTGAGTCGATCTCGAAAAAAAAATTCCGATATTCCGATATCCTATTCACAGATTTTGTTTTAGGTAACTAAAACAAAATGTAATGAATAAACTACTAAAATTTATTCGATCCACAATTAGGCCAGAATAACCTCCTCATCACTTTATTTTATCGTAATAACCCCCTGCTAGCGGCAAAAGGCGGCTTTATCAAAGGAACGCGCGGTACTTGTCAAAGAAAAGCCGCGTTTTTGATTCCCGCCGATTTTTCTAGAAACTTCGGGCGGCGTGCTTGACGGGAACATTCGAGACTTCGTTCGCGCCGATATAAATGTTGCGCCTGCAGGAATAGGAGTCAGTCTGAGTTGTAACTTGAAGGCGATACATCGATACAAAGTTTATTAATAAATAGTCCAAAATGAGTACGGCGAAGAAAAGTAAAACTTATCATTTTAATAACGATTGAGAGGAAGAATTTTTCTCTTGTATGGTAAAGGATAACTGCATTTGTCTCATTTGCCGTGCGTCAGTTGCAATACCTAAGCGTGGGAACTTAGAGAGGCATCATAAAAAGGGTTCATAAAAACTATGAAAAGGATTTTCCGTCACAGAGTGAATTAAGAAAACGAAAAGTACGTGATTTGATAACTTGTTTGAAAAAAGAACAAACCATCTTCACAAGACCAGCCAAACAATCAAAAGCTGCAACGATCGCGTCATTTAAAATATCTCATATATTGGCGAAACACAAGAAACCATTTGATGAAGGATTGGTTGTGAAGGAAGCATTTATTGAAGCGGGTGAGACTTTATTTGGAGATTTTAAAAATAAAACAGAGATTATGTCTGCTAACTTCAGTTATCTCGACTGACACAAGGCGTATTGAAGTCATGAGTCAGGACATCGCAGATAAACTAAAAACATGATATCATGGAATGTACATACTTTTCTTTACAGTTCGACGAATCCACCGATATGACAGACACAGCGATGCATTGTAAGCTTGGAATTGGAGAAGTTCGATAGGCTCCTGTCGATAGTCGCAAGGCCTGGTTTTGGATTACTTCGAGAGATCTTTTGTTGGTGGGACTCGCCGCATCGTAAATGAAATCCCCATAACTTATTTTAGATAATATGGTCGATTTATATATCTTCATTAGAGCGGGGAAGTCTGCACCCCATGAGGTGTTTCATAGCACCCTCATTATATTCAGATCTCTCGCTGTTTTTGTCTTAAGGTAGTCGATATATTTTTTTCCAATTTAGTCTGTTGTCAAAAATCAATCCTAGTAAGGATATGGTGTTTACCATTGGAATGGGGGTATTGGATAGATTTAGGATGTTTGTTTTAGGACAACTCCTTTTCCTGCAAAAATGGATGGTAGAGCATTTGGTCGGGGAGAAAGTGAAACCCGATTGTGATGACCAATCTGTAATCCTGTTTAAAGCTGATTGCAATATATTGGTGATGAAAGAGTTATAAGATGAGGAATAATAGATTATTATGTCATCTGCAAAAAGCTTTAGTGATACATTTTTCGGAATATGTTCTTTAATGGTCTGAATTGCTAAAAGGAAGAGGGTTGGGCTCAAGATTGAACCCTGTGGGACACCTAATTCGAACTTGTGTTCATTTGATAAATTATTATTTGCTCTGACTCTAAAAGAGCGGGGGTTGCAGAAAGTTTGCGATAAATTTAGGTATATGACCATGGAGATTTAAGCCTATTTAGTTGATTTAGGATAATTTGAGTGTTGGTAGTATCAAAAGCATTTTGTATATCCAGAGATATGGCTATGAGGTGTGAGTTTTTATTTAAAGAATGATTAATATCAGAGTCTAGAAAAGCTAAGTAATCTAGAGCCGAACGGTGTTTACGAAATCCAAATTGATTAGGACTGAAAAAATTTTTGGTTTCTAGAATCCATTCTAAGCGACCTTTTACCATTCCCTCCATAATTTTACAAAGTTGGCTTGTTAACGAAATAGGTCTATAACTACTTGGTTGATTTCTTGGTTTGCCTGACTTATGAATTGGTATAATGGTTGATTTCAGCCATAAAGATGGGAAGGAGTCTGTAGTCCATATGTGGTTTATGTAGTTAAGTATTATCTTTTTGTAATTAGGGGGTAAATAATTCATCAGGACCAGGGGCAGTCATTTTAGCCTTTTGTAAGGAAAGTTCGAATTTAGTTTGTGTAAAGGGGTAGTTGTAGTTCTGTTGGTCAGGGGAGTTAAAGTCGTTGGGTAATATATGAGAGGTCAATGTTGTGTGGGTTTGATGAGCTGATGATATACCATAAGTGCGTAGTCCCTTTCTGTAGGAGAGGTTGAAAAGACCACAGAAAACTGATTTTAGTTCTACCCCGAGTACCATGACAGGTATTTCATGAGAGCCAGCAACTTTTTTGGTGTCCATCTTCATTAAAATACGTTTTATGACATGCTGTCTGAAGGTGATATCGGGCTCTTTGGGAATGGTGGGTAGTTCTTTTCTTGGAAATCGACAGTAGGAGTTTGGCAAACCAGTTGGCTTTCTCAACAGGTGTTGTTGCTATAGTATTATCTGGCCGTGTGAGTGGTGATATAGTGGATTTAGTGAAATTTGGACTAATGGCCTTAGCGACCGACCAAAAGGATCTGGAATTGTTGGAGCAAACAGGAAGTTTCTTTGTAATTCTCTGATTGTGTGCCTGCTTGGTTTCGTGGATAATTTTTCTGCATCTGTTCCAGATATGAACGAAAATGTTTCACGCCGTTGCTTCTAACAGGATGTTTAGAAGCAACAGTTTTTTTGCATTTTCAGTCGAAACAAAGCTCTTCGTTGGAAAGGCAAAAGGGATGTGAGCTTCCATACCAGCCAAAATGACATCGAGAACCTCGTTTATCGCAGTCAGATTGGATCTAAAACAAAACGTCTAAATTTGAAGATATATCATGATATATTTATTTCTTAGGGTTTTAAAAGTAGAAGATTTGTAAATCATGTTATCTTTTTATTATTTCCAATCATAACATGAATATTACGTAGAGAAAAAAAAAAGTAAATCTTTATTTCCAAATGACTAAATTCTCAAGCGTATGGAAAACGTCAACAATAAACAAATTTCATGACAATCACTATCTAAACATCAACTAATCTAAAATAGGTATAGTACATAATCAATGACGGATACAATTTAATTTACCAGTAGATTCAATCAAAATATAGGCCAAAATCATACACTATATACCAAGAAATACGTATATATTTGCATTTAAAATAAATTCGTTATTTGAATAAAACTTATTGTTTAACAGAGACTTTTCAAGTTTACTTTTATAAATATGTCCAGATTTATAAGATCACCTCGGTGTCTGCCCGACTGTCTGTCCGTCTGTCACACCCGATTTTCTCCGAAAGTTTGTGACGTAGAAAGTTGAAATTTGGTACTAATATAGAAACTGATGATCTCATCAGAGCCGTGTTGTTTTGAAAGTTAAATTTTGACTTAAGGGTTAGTTATGGGGGGTGAAAATGGGAGTGAAAAAAAATTACGGGGTCATCAAATGAAAGCTTGTAAAAACACGAGTTTATAAAAATATATAATGTAATACTTGCGTACGCTTTTCTTTGTATCATTTTTAAAAAAGTGCCAAAGATCGCTGCCACCCCCCTTATCTCGAAAAGTACTGATCAAAAAGTTTTGAAAAAATTCTGGAATATTTCTCCAGTAGTGTATTTGTGGGAATGCAAGGAGGGGAGGAGGCGGCCAATTTTGGCCTCCCAGGAGGCACTAGTGCACTATAGGTAAATATTGGAGTTAATGATTAAACTAACAAAAAACGTCAAAAGTGGACAAATTTTTGCCTCCCCTCCTCCTTGCATTCCCACAAATCCTTCGATTATATGATTATAAAATTTGCAAATCCTCTCTGTGATTTCACCTCCCAAGAGACAAAAATTTTTTCTCCCAAGAGGTAAAATATGATGGAAGTAGGGGAACAGAATTTCGAGCTATACATTATGGGATATAGTTATTATGATGAGGGGTCAGCTAACCAATAACTCTTTATTATGACGATGATGCTCCGAAGAGTTAAATATTTTTGCCTCCGCCTCGTATCAATATTCTCACAAATTACATGTTAACAGATAATACCTAATTCCTCTCATCCTCATAAAATTTGAAAAACCTAGATTATTCACTTCTCTTCAGTAAGCCAAATAAATAATACACAATACAGGGTACTGAATTTAGATCTGTAAGAACTGCGGAACTATTATTAGTTTTTTCTTTGCTATTTAGATAATTCGTTTTTTAAACCATTATTTAAAAGAAACCATTTTTTAAATGTGCCTTAAGGATGGATATATTGAATTAACGCTAGAGTTAACGAAAGGAAGCTAATTTCACTCTAAAATGAAACCAAAACACAAGATTTTGAAACCTATGGTTTTCCTATTCTTTTCTTATGAGTTTTTGGGTTGAATGATTAATTATATTAACAACAATAAACATTAAAAATGTAGAATGTTTTTTTATTATAAAATAAACCAAAAAAAATTTTAATATTAAGAATTAAAAATATTATTTTTCTTTCTCGGATTCCTCTTCGTCTGTCTCTTCTTTTGTGTCTTCTTCCGTCTCTTCTTCTGTCTCGTCTTCTGTCTCGTCTTCTGTCTCGTTTTCCTCGGCTTCCTCTTGTGCGAATATTAACAGAAGATCCCACTTTCATCCACTGGAACTGTTCCGAACCGATTCGATGAAGATGTTGAAGTGGACTCTTCGTCAATAATCCACCCAAACGTTTCAATTGATCCCGTCGGACTAATCTGACGTTCTTCCTCAGATTCGGTGGGACACGTCAGGTAAAGCCAACTATGGAGTGATATGGGTATTGGAGCCTCACTGGTCTTAGGAACTACTTCGTTATTTTCGTCTAAAATTTCAAACCGAAAATCAATGTAGATTGAACAAAAACTATTACGAGTGCATTTCCTTTAATAATTTGTCTGGTATATGAAAACAAAACAAAAATTTCAAGGTTATCAGTTTTCAACAAGGATCGGAAATAAACTTTGTTGAAAACTCATTTGGGGTGTGTGTTTTGTGAAGTCACTGATCATAGATTAAACAAAAATTATCACGAGTGTATTACCTTTAATAATTTATCTGGTATATAAAAAAAACAAAAATTTCAAGGTCATCAGTTTTCAGTAAAGATCGGAAACAAACTTTGTTAAAAACAATCTTTTTAATTTTAAAAGCAATCACCGCACGGAACACTAATTATGCAAGCCCGACTTGTACTTGGTCGGTTTTATTTAGTGTTAGAAAGTCAAATTCGTTATTTATTTTCCAACTTGTATTTCTTCGAGAAATATTCGGAAATAACCTTACGAACTTTTTTATAAATTTTGGTTACAAATGACCATTTAAACTCACATGAAAAGTTGTTACAGATAGCTTACAGTTCTACTTGAATTTGTAAAACTACGCTATATTTTTTTTGTATATACGTAATACGTTTCGGCATAAACCAGGGTAAAGAACGGCTAAAGTCAATATCTCACGTTGACATGTTCCTTTCCTCGTAGTGCCTTGTTCATTTCCTGTTATATGTCAACGTGAATCCACAATATTCACCCAAAGTCTAAAAATTTGCATTCCGGCAATATAGTAAGTATCATTCGTATAATGAGAACAATTTAAAAAAGGTTCTCGACGCTGGATTTCATCAGTGCTAAAAAGTAAATTAAACTGTCACTTTCCATTTTCTTAAATGAGATTTTTTTAGTTTACGTTACTTGACATTGCTTTGTAATTATGAATTTTTTATTGCTTTGGAGAAAATAATTTGGCGAAATCAAAAGTTTCATATTTTCGACTAATTTTTGTATTAAGCAGCATGGGCGCTATTTATTAGTGTTATTTCGCTGGAATCTTAAACACCATAAAAAAGTTTAATTTGAGAAGAGTAATAACATTTATCGAATGATCGTAATCGAACCACATTTAATGGTAATTACCTTTTGAAGTAATTCAATTACTTTCATAGTAATTCCGTTACTGTACTAGGAGAAATTAAGGTAATAATTGAATTATTATGAGAGTAGCTAAATTACGACTCTTTTAATCCTGTTACTGCGTAAGTAATTCAATTACTTTGATATTGATTCAAATATTACGAAAGTAATTGGATTACTACCCTAGTAACTGATTTGCTGCGAAAGTAACAGTCATTGTACGACGTCTGTCGTCTTTATTGACGTTACTGAAGTTATCTCTCCAAATATTTGATCAACCATTTGAACTTCTGAGCAGTATCAGTTTTAATTCTTGCACCTGCTGTACTTTGAAGCGATGTATCTTCACGAAGAATGCGTTGTAATAAACTTAAACACTTTTAGGGGATTTGATGGTTTGTATATTGAGATTTGCATAGCTTCATCATGTTCTTACTTAAAGTCGAACCAATTTATTCAAACTTCTGCACCTCGTAACTTTATATACGAGTAAATTGTATAAATGATATTAAACAGAAATTTTCACCGAGACACAGCTGCCGAGTTAATTTTTGTAAAGCTATCTACGGCAAAAAAGGTACACACGTCTTCGATGAAACGCTCCATAACAACTAAATATCCAAGGACTTACGCTCTATTTCCCCACCTTATTCCTGCTGCCCGTTACGTCAGCGCAACAAGTCAAATAAATTTGAACTTATTTATTCTATTGGTTGATGAGGTTAGTACAGGTTAGAAGCAACATAGAAATGCTTTCCTTTAGTGAAGAGATATTCTGTACTTAAGTAATCTAAACAGAAAGGTTGTGGCTTTCGACTAATTTTTATATTACTCATCATCAAGCGTTATTATTCGTATTCAAGAACAACGTTAATATCTACTTACGCAGCGTCCCTCTTGTACTAATTTGGAGACTTCCCTGCAGCGCATGTGCTACGGCCATTATCAAAAAGAAAAGATGATATTTTTAAAATATAAAGCCAGAGGAAGTTAGAAAGAAATAGCGACCTTGCGTGGCCTAGACTGCACTAACCTGCTTTAAACTTTTGATTTTATAATTTACTAGCCGTGCCCGCGGCTCCGCTCGCGTGGACTTGATTCGCTACTATCGTCACTGCTTATTCCTTATGTTACCTAACGTAATAAGATATCTGCCATTATTTCCCCTTATCTCCCATTATTTTTCCTTATTTCCCATTATCTCTTCATAATTTCCATTATCTAGGCTTAACTTTGCTCATCTCCCGTTATTTCTCCTTATCTCCCATTATTTCTCCTTATCTCCCATTATCTCACCTTATCTCCCATTATCTAGGCTTATCTCGACTTATCTCGCAATATTTCTTTTTATCTCCTATTATTTCTCCTTATTTCCCATTATCTCACCATAACTCCTATTATCTAGACTTATCTCCGCTTATCTCCCATTATTTCTCCTTATCTCCCATTATTTATACTTATCTCCCATTATCTCACGTTATCTCCCGTTATCTAGGCTTATTTCGAATTATATAGAACATAGGTATAAATTTATAAAAACACATAAATCGAATAAGTGGTTCTCAAGTGATAAGCGCACTAACGGACAGACAGACACACAGAGAGACGTTGCATTTTATATACATTCTATTCTTTGCAACATGATATTGTTCCATATTTAATGGTTTAGGCAGTGTATTGCAAAAAAATAAAAAAAAAAAAAAAAAAAAAAAAAAAAAAAAAAAAAAAAAAAAAAAAGAGAACGCGCTAACGGTAACTTTTTTTCCGACTTGATTGACTACCTAACGCAATAAAATATATCCTATAACTTGGCCAGAGAACATATGTGTGTTTAAAAAAAAAGCACGTAATGCACTAACGGACAGAGAGACAGATAGACAGACAGAGAGACGTTGCATTTTATATATTATAGATAGATAACCTGGCCAGAGAACATATGTATAAATCGGATAAGTGGTTCTCCAGTGATAAGCGCACTAACGGACAGACAGACAGACAGGCAGGCAGACAGACAGAGAGACGTTGCATTTATATATATTATAGATATAAGATTATAGATAACCTGGCCAGAGAACATATGTATGTTTTAAAAAAAAAAGTACGTAAATCGGATAAGTGATAAGCACACTAACGGACAGACAGATAGACAGAGATACGTTGCCTTTATATATATATATATATATATATATATATATATATATATATATATATATATATATATATATATATCATAGATGTAATAAAATATATATCTATAACCTGGTCAGAGAACATATGTATGAATTTAAAAAATTACGTATATCGGATAAGTGGTTCTCGAGGGATAAGCGCACTAACGGACAGACAGACAGACGTTGCATTATATATATTACAGATATAGATTATTATTATTATTATATAACCTGGCCGAAGAATATATATATGAATTTAAAAAAAGACGCGTAAATCGGATAAGTGGTTCTCGCGTGATTAACGCACTAATGGACAGACAGAGAGACATTGCATTTTACATATATTATAGATCATAGATTTATAGATATTCTCTGCTACATAATATTGTTCCATACTTAATGGTTTAGGCTGTGTATTGCAAAGGAACGCGCTAGCGGCAAACTTTTTTCCGACTCCATTCACTATTATCGTCACTGCTCATTCGTTATGCTACCTATCGTAATAAAATATAGCCTATAACTTGGAGAGAGAATATATGTATGTTTTCAAAAAAAAAAGTACGTAAATCGGATAAGTGGTTCTCCAGTGATAAGCGCACTAACGGACAGACAGAGAGACATACAGAGAGAGACGTTGAATTTTATATATATTATAGATGAATGCTTCCTGTTCATTAATATGCAATAATGATTTTTTGTTTCTCGTGTGTTTCATCAGCTCAGGTGATAAATTTGTAAAAATCTTATATAATGTGAAATAAGCAAAACACACAGAAACAATACTATTAATAAATTTTTATCATAATACCAATGACGTTTAAAATACTTCTCTCTTAGATAACCCCTTAACTGACTGTTGATAAACTCACCCTTAATAAAATGATCATTTACAATCCTGAACATGTCTTCGAAGTAATTTTATTAACAACTCCAAGGAATCCAGAAATTATCTCATAAAAATGAATGATATGCCTGGGGGAAAAATAATATCTACATCAGGGAAGTTGCCCGTACTTACAAATGAAAATATAAATTCTTAAGAGGAACCAAACATGGTTTTTTGGGTTCTCCGCTTAACTTTGACCATGATTAAAAAAATATATATTATTTGAAGTGACTAACCTGAGCTACATTACAAAGAAAAGATTGTTTTTTAAGGAATTAAGCACAATTTAGTTTATAATAAATATCGAATATCTAAATTAAGAACCAGGAAAAATTCTCCTAATTCTATTGAAAGGATTTTTACCTTTTTTACCATGTTAGCAATGAAAATAATGGTAAAAAGATAATGTATTTTTCGAGTCTCCATGTCTTTTCATCCGCTTCCCATATTAAAGTTGGAAAATACAAAAAAATAAATTAATTTTCATATTCTTGTAGCTCAAGGACCCTGAAAACGGAATATAGCACAATATATACGAAGCAACCTCTCTAACACGATTACTCCCTTATATATTTTACTATAAATAATACGCATACAATTTCTCAATCACATCAACCAAAATAACCCGAACAACCATTTATATAAACCTGAACACAAGTACACTTTTAGTACTACCAGGAACAGACATAAACTGTTGGGAGATCTACATTGTGGCGATATATTACCACATGAAGGCGTTGGAAGGAACCGAATCAACTTCATAAAGAAACGACGCTTATGTAACCAAGAGAGCGCAGCCCAATAAGCCAAGAGGCTGCAGTGCACAAAGAGGTACAATCACCTACCTCGGTTACAACCAATACCCGAGAAGAAATATCTCAACAATCAATTATGCTGTAACAAACCAAACTTACAGTTTATCCTTGGCGAACATTAAAATCAAGATCAGTATCAAAAGGAAAATGAAACTTGCACAAATATGAAAAAGGTTTATCAAGACTGATTAAAAGGCAGGGAAAATTGAAAACTGGTGTTAAAGAAGCAGCAGTGACAAAATATTTCCAGCTGATGTGTTTTTGGACTCTTCGGTCTGCTGTCATGCAGTTTCAAGCCACTCTGCGGACTGCCCGTTAGACTTAGGCCTGAAGTTGTAGATCCATGTTTGGTCCATTGGTACGAATTGACGCTTTTGGATTACGCCAAAACGGTGCCAAATAACGTTCTGAATCTTCGATATGTTGCTATTTTTGATCAACCGTGAGAGTGCGCTGCACCCATCGGGCACATAGCTCTTACATATGGAAATATTCATGCAAAATATGCCTCATGCGTTCGTGTCAAACAACATGGTGGATTTTTCTTGTGTGCTTTTGAGTGTCCGGAAGACGGTGCATCATCGGGACTTGTACAACAGCGTTTAATGCAAATATTCATGCAAAATATGCCTCACGCGTTCTATTGATATTTTCACGAAGTTAAACAACGTGGTGGATTTTTTCGTGTGTTCTTTTGAGTGACTGCCTCACTTGGACGTGGTGCATCATCGGTGCTTGTACGACCGCGTTTAAGTTCACCAAACCATCGATATATAGTTGCTTCCGACGGAGCAGATGTGCCATAACACTTCTCAAGCCATTCTTGGGTTCTGGCTGTATTTTTTCCTATCAAAAAGCAAAGAGCTCAGTTTCGGATCGCGTGTGTGCATGTGAATCGAACTCCCGGCAATAGTCAACTTATTCAACGAGCATTATTACGGTAGTGTTTCGATCCATTTAATTATTTTTGTCGATTTCAAACGAGAGGGACTAGAAATAAAGCAGAGAGTATTTGGAGGTTAATGAGAATAATTCTGTGAAATTGTATGAAGCTAAGGAAACCATAAGAGACGACCTTGATCGGTTTATTGTTTACGGTGATAAGAACAGTTTTTTTTTTCTTTTTCTCCTGTGTTTGAAAATGGAATATACGAGGAACACATGTAAAGTTTTTATAACAGAAAGAACAATGGATAGCGATGATTATACATCAGGAGACTCGAAAAGAGGAAGAGTCGAAGAAAAAGAAGAGCCAATAGGATTATTCAGGAAAAGTAAAAAGCTGATAAGAACACCACAGAAAAAGAAAAATGAAAGAGTAGATAAGATAGACAATTGATAGAAATGATTAGAGAGCTAATGGCAGATATAAAGGATATAAAATAAGATCTGAAGAGATACCAACAAGAGTTGAAGGAACTAAGGAAGGAGAATGAAATATTGAAAGAGGAAAATAAGATAATTAGAGAAAATATGAGAAATATAGATTTGAAGATCAGTAGACTGGAAAAAGACAACGTAAGGAATAATATTATAACATCGGGAGTGAGATATGAAGCGAATAGCCAACCAGATCTGAAAATGTGTTGTAGAACCTTTTATGGAGAGGAGTATGGACATAAAAAGTACAGATTAAAGATGTGATAAAAATAGGAGCCACTATATACAAGATAGAACTTGGAAACACGGGAGATAAAGAAGCTGTAATAAAAAAATAAAAAAAAAACTGAGAAACCTAAGAGAGAGAATTTACATAAACAAAGATTTAACAAAAGATGAACGGGAAATTCAAAAGAAATTGAAGCATATAGCAGAGAACGAGAGAAAGAGTGGAAAAAGGGTGAAAATAGGATATCAGAAAATCGTAATCGAAGGAAGAGAATATAAATGGGACATTGAGGAAGAAAAACTGAAAGAACAAATAAAGAATACTACGACCATCAACTCAAAAAACTGAGAAAAAGGAGAGAGATAGGTAGATTGACGACGACCCTGGCAAAGATAAAGAATACGGAAGAAAGGACTAGTAAAGGGAATACAAATAAGAAAATAATCAAAGAAATAGATAGGAAGAAAGAAATGGGAGAGTTATTAGTTTGAGAACACGGAAAATTTTCATAAAAATAGATCAACAGGAGATCTTCTGACTTATGTAACACATGTTTGGAACAACGCAATTGAACACTTTGTAGAATCTCGAGCGGTTGCTCTTGACATATCCAAGGCATTCGACCGTGTTTGGCACGATGGGCTGTTCGCTAAGCTACGTTCTTATGGTATGTCTGAAAGGTTCTATCTGTGGCTCTCATGTTTCCTCAGAGAGCGTTCTTTACGAGTGGCAGTCGACGGATTTCATTCTAACACCTTCACTATCAACGCCGGTGTACCCCAAGGCTCCATACTGTCTCCTACTCTCTTTTTCATTTACATTACCGATCTGCTGGAAAAGACCGAGAATCCAATCTACAGGTTTGCAGATGACAGTACACATATCTCTTTATTCACTTTGAACGCTCGTACATCGGCTACTCACACGAATATCCGTAGACAGCAGGAAGTCATTCAACTTAACAAAGACCTGGAAGAAATTCTATCATGGGGTGACAATAACCAAGTGGAATTTAACGCTACAAAAACCCAGGCGGTAGTTTTTTCTAAAAAAGTTAACGTTGCTGAACCCGACATAGTTATGTCGGGGCACTCCATTCCTCTAACATCGTCACTCAATTTGTTGGGCGTTAATTTGGGAGCAAATATGTCCTGGCATGAACATGTTGCAGGCATAGCAAGGAGAGCTTCTCAAAAGTTGGGATTATTATTTCGAAGCAGAAAGCTTTACACTCCATAACAACTGTTAATTCTTCACAAAGCTCAAATTCGACCAACTATGGAATACTGCTCCCATGTTTGGAGCCCCGCTCCCAAACATACACTGCATTTGTTGGATTCTATTCAGAGAAGAGCTGTTCGTCTGATTGGAGACCCGGAACTGACCGACGGCCTTGATTCGCTGGAACGTCGAAGAACGGTTGGCGACTTGAGCCTATTCTACAAGTACTTTTATGGAAAGTGTTCGAAGGATGTGGCCCGCTTAATTCCTCCCAGAGCGGTGCATGTTAGAAGTACACGTCGCGCTAATTCTTCACATCCGTATGAAGTTCAGCTTGTTACTCCTCGTACAACGCATTTCAAGCAGTCTTTTATATGGAGAACATCATCCCTTTGGAATAATTTGCCCAGGACTGTGTTTCCCACCGAGTACAATCTACAGCGTTTCAAGAACAATGTGAATAGGTTTCTCCGCACACGTGTCGCTCCTGTAGCGCTTTAGGGACTTCCCTGTGGCACGTGTGTTAAACCCATAAAAAAAAATAGGAGTATAAACAGAAAAGAAGACAAAATGACAGAATAACAACAACACTATGTAGGAATCACAGAAACAGAAAGGAAAGGAAATGGATGCCAAAAATTAGAAGGAAAGGTCATAAAAGAAGAAGACAAAATTATGGAAACATGGAGGGAATACTATAAAGATCTATCAGATGGGAATGACATATCATACAAAAATCAACATATAGACGTAATATCGGAACAAGATACAGAATCTACACAAACAGAAGAAACTAACATAATACAGAAGAAACAAAAGAGACAATCGGCAATTTAAACAGGATCGAAGGATATAGAAGGAAATATGGAAAAGACAAATATAGAATAACTCAAATCCATGGGCCTTGTACTCCTAACAAAGGGGGTAGAAAGGCACAAGGATTAAGTAAGTAAGTAAGTAAAAAAAGCAATGTTTAATAAACACACGAAAATTCTTTTTGTTCCATCGTCTTGCAAGAACCAAAAGTAGCGGCACCTAAACAGCTGTAACTCACAAACTAATAAATAAACCAATTTAATTTAGATCGCCGAAGAAGTTATAAATCGGAAATGACTTTACGGAAACTATTTATATTACATATCGATTTAGAGACGGAGTAATGGGGCTATTTACATTTGATTAGTGAGAGATAATAATGAATTGATAAAGAAGACAAATGCATTAATGCATCATCCTTCGTTATAATTAGCGGTATAATTAATTAACATTGTTATAATACAGACGGTTATGAGTCTGAATGCTAATATTGTTCTACCAGCCGCTGAATGGTGTCTTCATATTAAGGAGTTTTAGCAACGTAGAGAATCTAAAACCTATGCAGGTATTCTCACATAAGAACCTTAAGGAAAGGTCTTTTGAAATATTTTAAAGATGTTCTGAAGAAGCAGTCGTGCTCAACTTACAGAAAAAATTCTCCTATGTAAACTATAATGCGTACAATAAAAAATAGTTGCGCAGAAATACAGAAATAATCCCACCGCATCGTTTTTCGGATCTGGCAACGTTATATTCTTACTCTGATTGAGACACGAGTTGTTTATGTTGGGTTTTAATGTTTTGGAATATTTTTCGAGGTTATGTTTATATTGCAGATTTTTAACAGTGCATAAATAATGACTTTACGATTAAAGAATGGCAGATTTGTTAAAAAAAACTGCTGAAAGAATAAATATAGCATTAGCAAGTATGTCTGATACAAAAAACAGGAAGTTCGAACAATAATCAATGAAATAGTTCAATCTATGGATATTATCACTAGTCTCAAACTTTTTAAAAAAATCAAAACCGCTCCAAAGTTAAAATGTTCAGAACAAAAAAAAATAAATAATGAAAAATAAAAATCACAAAAAAAAAGAAATGATTGTTAAAGTTTAAGACTTTGAAAATAAAACCCTTGATTAAAATTCTGTTACATATTATAACATACATTGAAATAAATCAATATTCTTATATTAATATGCTACTTATTTATGTTGAATACTAATATTTGATTTGTTACAAATATTGACTTCTTATTTACAATAACCCAGATTTTTAGCGTTCGGTATGGCACACTTATAAGATCACTTCGGTGTTTGTCTGTCTGTCTGTTAGACTCGATTTTCTCCGAAACTATTTGACATAGCAAGTTGAAGTGTGGTACCAATATAGGAATTGATGGCCTCATCGGAGCCGTGTAGTTTTGAAAGTTAAATTTTGAATTAAGGGGTTAGTTTTGGGGGGTGAAATCGGAAGTGAAAAAAACATTTTTTTACCAGGTCATCGAGTGGGGTGTCAAATGAAAGCTTGTAATAACACTAGTTCATAAATATAAGTAATGTAATACTTGCGCACACTTTTCGTTGTATTATTTTTAAAATATTGCGAAAAATCGGTGTCCCCTCCCCCTTAGCTCGAAAAATACTGATTAAAAAATTTGGAAAAAATTCTGGCATATTGAATGAAAAATATCACGAGTGCATTACCTTTAATAATTGATCTGGTATAAAAAAACCAAACTATACCAACCAACTATAATCTATACGTATACCTAAATGATCAGAGCAGTGGTACTATGTCAGTTAAAAGAATGAGTAAACTAAACATTATTTGCCAAGTTTCCTATAGCTATATAGCAGCAAACGTGACACACATACACATACACACACACACACACACACACACACACACACACCCACCCACACCCACACCCACACACACACACACATATATATATAGATATATATATATATATATATATATATATATATATATATATATATATATATATATATATATATATATATATATACGAAAACTGCTCTGTGGATGATTGGAAACACGTTTTCTTCACAGATGAAACTAGGGTTAGTCTAAAACATCCAGATGGTCGTGAGCGAGTATGGCGAAGACCAGGAGAGAGGTTTGCTCCTTGCAATATCTCTGCAAGGATTCCATTCGGCGGTGGCTCTGTTATGTTCTGGGGTGGCATCTGCTTTGATGCTCGCACAGAGTTAGTTCCTGTCCGTACGAGATCCATGAATGCTGACTACTATCTTGAGAATATTGTAATAGAACATGTGATGCCTTTCGGTCATTTTGTGGGGCCCAATTTCCTGTTTATGCAAGACAACGCTCCACCTCACGTGGCTAGGGAGGTACTCGATTATCTTAATCAAGTTGATATACCGATTATGCAATGGTCACCAAAAAACCCGGATCTGAATCCGATAGAACATGTATGGGATCACCTTAAGAAAAATGTGACACGTCATATACCTGCACCTAGAAACCTGAGGGAACTTGAAAATGCAGTTATCACAGAATGGGAGCAAATTCCTCATGATTTTATGCAAAATTTAATTAGAAGCATGCCTAGGCGCATAAACGCTGTCATCCGAAGTAGAGGAGGCAACACACGCTACTAGTGTCCCAGTTACACCATTAATTTTGCTACTAGTGTCCCAGTTTATTTTTTTTTATTATTACATAATTTCAATGATTTAATAAATTGTTGCGTTAATTTTGTCCAGGAGTGTGTATATTGTATGTATATATATATATAATATATATATATATATATATATATATATATATATATATATATATATGTAAAAAATAAAGAGAGAGAGAAAGCAAAAGTTGCCGTATCTAACAAAATCCTGAGATATGAAAATAGTTGGGGAACTCTTGACGGTTTGAGCAACATATATAGTTTTCTCCTCTCTTGTGATTTACCTTCCCCACATGATATCTCTGGGTCGTCATTCTCGTCATAGTTCTTCGCCTTCGGTATTCTATAGTTCTCTCCCGTTGCGTATTTGTTTTTGGGGTGTCCCTTCTTTAGGTATATATTCTCATGGTTCCCGTGAATTTCTTTACAATTACATTTCCATTTTTATTAAAATTGCTTAGTGTATACCGAATAAATAAACCCTCTTCACTCTTCAGCTCCTTTTCCAATCCCTCTCTTCTCCTCTCAAGAAGAAAAAATCATATTTCCCTTACGCCACTTAATTTCCATACCGTTGAAAAATAGTGTTCCCAATGGGTATTTTTCCTTTTATACCAACATTCCAATATAATGACGTAGTACCTAATTTGTACTTAACCGGTTCTTTCCTGGTTATTCAACATTTTTTTCCCTTTTGTTTTGAGTGATCCCTTACTTCTGTCACATAGTTGTCCTTTGTCAGCGCCTTGTCAAACTTGTCATTTCTTTTCAGATCACAGGTGGTTAATTAATTTTGATTTTTCAGCATCCAAGGTTTCTTATGGCATCCTTGCTGTAAATGCCATATTTTTAAATTAATATTTTAGTGAATAGTGGCTGTTTTATTTCAGTGTTGGTCGTTGTTGTGACAATTGTTATTTATGGTCATTCTTGTTAGATTAATTCGCACACTGCATGTGAGTCACTGGCAATTTTTTACTTTGGTACTTCTTCATAATAATAATAATAATGTATACTTCTTTATAACAACAATAGTCCCAACCTAGGACCGAAATATTGGCTAAAATTGTGTGAACATCTGTTGTGCCCCTTTGCCGAGTTCCCTAACTGTTTTCATATCTTATATATATGTATATATATATATATATATATATATATATTATATATATATATATATATATATATGTATATATATATATATATACATATATATATTTCAATTTTCTTGATTTTGGAGGTTAATTATAAAATGAAACTTCCCAAAATTTATTGTAATCCTTTCCTTTTATTATTGACATTTCGACACAGTTTGCCTTTTTTAAAATTTTTGTTTAGTTTGGCTAAAATTACACATATTTAATCCATAGAATGCTTTTCGAAAATGCATGTATTGTTAATTTATAAAAACTAAATTAATTAACTTTATGAACAGTAAGCATTCAATATTTCGATCAATAACGACCTGTGTGTGAAAAATTGATATGTTAGATACTTTGAAAATACCCAAAAAAATGGGTGAAACGTCAGTAAAAACTAAATAAAATAAATTGTTTTCATAAGTGGAACCAAAATCCTAAGAAACAAAAAAAAAACCCAGAATCATATATATATGGAGAAGGTTCAAGAAAAAAAGAAATTTTATAGAATATATATATATATATATATATATATATATATATATATATATATATATATATATATATATATATATATATAGAATAAAACGAGGCATAAGACAGGGAGATGTATTGTCACCAAATATGTTTAAGTTGGCTCTTGAAGATGCATTCAAAAGGTTAGATTGACATGATAGAGGTATTCTAATAGATGGAAAACGGCTGAATCACCTGAGATATGCCGATGATATCGTTATCATAGCTGAAAATACTGAAGACCTCCAACAGATGCTTATAGAACTAGACATCGAATGTTCGAAAATAGGCCTCAACATAAACAAGTCCGAGACCAAAGTCATGTACAGCATGGATCCATTGATCGAAATAAACAACGAAATACTTGAAAATGTGGAAAGTTATGTGTATCTGCGGTACACAATTGCATTAGGCAAAGAGAACCAAACAGTTGAGATCGACAGACGAAGGAGACTCGCCTGGGATGCATTTGGTAGACTCGGAGACACACTCAGGAATAAAAATATACCAATGAGTATACGGTCAAAAATCTTCGATCAATGTTCTGCCGATTTTGACATATGGGGCTCAGACATTGACCCGAAGAAATCTATGCACAAGCTTAGAGTTATACAAAGAGCAATGGAGAGACAGATGCTGGGAATATCTGTAAGGGACCGAAAGAGAAATGACTGGATCCGAGGTGTGACAAAATGCAGAGATTTAGCAGAGGCCGTGGCGGAACTGAAATGGAATTACGCGGGACATATAGTTCGTGATCAAGAGAGAAGATGGCCACACTATTTTAAAATGGAGGCCATATTTGGGAAGAAGATCCAGGGCACGACCACTCACCCGATGGACAGACGATATCAAGAGGTCAGAGGGATTAATGTGGTATAGAATTGTCCAATGCCGAGAGAGATGGCGATCAATGAGGGAAGCCTATGTTCAGGAATGGATATATATATATATATATATATATATATATATATATATATATATATATATATATATATATATATATATATATATATATATATACATACAATTCTTTGAGAAACTAAATCAGTTCATCAGCTAGTACTTCCTATATCCTGAGTGAAACCTTCTTTCAGGGTTAGAAGTAACTTAGAATTTGCCTTTTTTCCCAGTTTGCCAACGTAAGGGGTTCTATAAACCAGGAACTTTAATGTTGTGTGGTATAAGACTCATTTACTGGTCTATACACCATCAAGTTATACTCACTTTAGGCCATTTTCGCTTCTCTTTGCAAGCACTATCGATTTTTTGCATAATAATTATATCCCAGAAGGATTAATATCTGCAATAATTGGTTTTTAAACACTCAAATACCATCGATAAACAAGGCCGTGGAGTTGAATCGTTTAAAATTAGTTGTGCTTATCGATACCCCTACACTGATTTTTGATTTTGATGGAGGGAGCTCTAATTTTCTTAAACTCGTAAATCCGCCATTGCGATCTTCCGAGCACAAACTCGTTTCAACGTCGTGTGGTCTGCTGGTTGGTGACAAACTAAGTACCCAAAATTTAGCACTGCTGCAGTCAGCAGAATCTTTTTATATTTTAAGTTCGCACCTGTATATTTTAATAAGCTTTTTCACTGAAAAATTAACGGTATTTCTCATTTACAATTCCCATTTTCAATAAAATTTCTTCCGCCTAGAGCTGAACATTTTTTTTTCCAAATAGATTTCTCAAAACTATAAATGTTTTGCAATTATTCTTATCGTTAGCGTTGGTATTGCAAATATTCTTTATCACTGCCATCGTGTTGTGTTGTATCCCGACTAAGAAGATTTAATATACCACTTAGGTATATTGCTGACGGCACATCTGATAGAACAATTCTAGGGTGGTCCTACTTTATAAAAAGGACGACTTTTTTACATAAAAATGATGCATATTTAACACAATCTACCTAAATTTTAACTAACTATATTTTTTTCTTTGGAGTTATGTCTTATTTTGTTGCTTTTATTTAATGCCTAAGAAAAGAAGTGTCAAATTTAATACAATTACGATAATGTTGGTATATGTATGTACATGTAGTACACTCTCCAATAAATGACCTGATATATTTCCAGAATTAATAGCAATTTCAGTTTCAAGTATGAAATGCGGATTTCAGACAACAGATGGTGCACCAATGCGGTTTGTGCTATAAACATTTGACACTGCGCCATTTTGTTGTGTCATCAACAAGTGTCAGACGCGCACTGGTGATAAATTGGAAAAGTGTGTGCATAGTGTTGTGTTGTTGTGTTCAATATGTCGAAATTTATACTGAACAAAGAGCATTCGCGGACAGCATTAATTTTTTGTTTTCATTTGAAGAAAACTGTCGATTACTTCGAGTAGCTTATGGTGAACATGCTCCATCGCAAGATACGTGTGAATGATGGTTTCGGCGTTTCAAAGGTGGTGACTTCGATGTTGCAGACGAGAAACCTGGAAAACAGCCAAAAAAATACGAAGATGTGGAATTGCAAGCATTGTTGGACGAAGATGATTCACAAACACAAAAACAACTCTCCGAGCAATTGGGCGTTAGTCAACAAGCTGTTTCCAATCGACTACGAGAGATGGGAAAGATTCAGAAGCCGGTAGATGGGTACCACATGAGTTGAACGACAGGCAAATGGAAAAGCGCAAAAACACGTGTGACATTTTGCCCCGCCCGGTACAAAACGAAGTCGTTTTTGCATCGTATATTTACAGGGGATGAAAAGTGGATTTATTTTGAGAATCCCAAGCGCAAAAAATCATGGGTGGACCCAGGCGCACCATCCACATCGACCGCAAGACCGAATCGCTTTGGCAGAAAGACGATGCTTTGTGTTTGGTGGGACCAGAGGGGCGTGGTCTATTATGAGCTGTTAAAACCTGGGAAAACGGTTAATACTAAACGTTACCAAAAACAATTGACCAATTTGAACCGTTCGCTGCTTGAAAAAAGGCCAGAATACCGAAAGAGGCATCACAAAGTCATTTTTCTTCATGACAATGCTCCATCAGATACGGCAAAACCAGTTCGCGACACATTGGAAGCACTCAGCTGGGAAGTTCTACCCCATGCGGCTTACTCACCAGACTTGGCTCCTTCCGATTACCACTTGTTTGCATCGATGGGTCACGCATTTGCTGAGCAGCGCTTTGGTTCGTACGAAGATGTGAAAAAATGGCTCGACGAATGATTCGCAGCAAAAGGGGAAGATTTTTACTGGCGTGGTATTCACGAATTGCCTGAAAGATGGGACAAATGTATAACAAGCGATGGAGTATACTTTGAATAAAGCACTTTTTATCATTCTTCCGAATTTAACATGTTTTTTTTAGAAAAAAAATCCGCATTTTATACTTGTACACCTGGTATAATCAAGAGGTAATATACATTTTACCATTATTTTACG
This sequence comes from Pachyrhynchus sulphureomaculatus, assembly GCA_019049505.1. Lineage (NCBI taxonomy): Eukaryota > Metazoa > Arthropoda > Insecta > Coleoptera > Curculionidae > Pachyrhynchus > Pachyrhynchus sulphureomaculatus. Next base: position 56,043,733 of record CM032450.1, read on the forward strand.
AAATATGTGATTCTCTTTTCCTGCCTGTCGCTTCCTTTTTCGTATTTTGTGCGGTTACCAACGTTTCTCACTAGTCCCCTCTACAAACTCATATTCTGAGCTTCACCCTTGTTAAACGGCCCTTCCTAAGATCATTCATAATACCACCTACCCTACTAGTTCCATTTCTAACATTTTTTTTGTCAGCAGTCATTGTTATTTTTCACCATGTGTCCATTCCGTTACAGCTGCCTTTTGTGTATTTTTTTGGAGATCTTACCCAGCAAATTCAAAGCACCTTGATCATTTTCCCTTAAAACTTTGTTAAAAAGTCTTCTTTCAATCAAAATTCTTTCGATGCACATGTCGCAGCGCTTCGGTGCTAACTGCTAACAATAGGAGATGATACTTTCAAATACACTTTCTCTGTGAAAGTGTAATTTTCTTCTTCTCCTTCCTTTGTAGGTTATCCGAGGTAACGAGAAAACTCGGAGAATGCGGATTTGTTTTTTATTCATTCAAAAAATAAATACCAATACTTTAAACCGATGTATTAACGTTTTTAACATATAAATAGGTACATACATTATAAAACAGTGAAATAGGTATCTATGCGCTTCTGTTCTATATTGCATCTTCTTTTTCTCGCTGCAATGTTTCTTCATCTATTAAGAAGAAGCAAATCCGCTGGGGTTGCCTCTGGTTGTTGTTCGATATACCTCAAAGCTTTTTCCAAACAAGCAAAACCTTCTTGATGAGAGATCTTAGTGGGAGACTGTTCATCCACCGCCGCTTCGTCATCGTCATCTGATTTTTTCGGTTTCCTGAAAGGCATTCGTTATTTCTTTAATACTCATTTCTTTTTCTAAATCATCTGCTGTAATCCATTCAACAACATCTTCTCTTGTCACATTTTCGCAACCTTTTAATTTTTGAATTAATTTAAAAACTTTTTTCTTTTTTTTGTATCTCGCTGTCAAAATTTGAACAGGACATTTCTCCATGACTTCTCAATTTCAAAGCTAATTCATTTAATGGAGTATCATCTTCACTGTCATTATAGTCCTCAAAATCCTTTTGACCAAGATTTTTGAATAGTGGTAGTAGGCACAGAATCCCAAGCTTGACTTACCCAGTAAATAACATTTTTCAGTGTAACCTTTCTCATCCCATTGATAATATCCTCCTTTTCTGTGTATTCTAACAGATGTTTAAGATATAAACGCCTATAATTTTTTTTAATGTTTTCGAGATGCCCTGATCCATTGGTTGCATTATGCTGGTTACATTTGGAGGAAAAAATTTTACAACAATTTCGCCCACATGAAGTCCTTCTCCATGGTGAGAGGGAGCATTATCCATTAACAAAATTGCTTTAATAGGAATTTTAGTCGTAGATGGCATGAACTCTTCTTCAAACCAGTTAGTAAATAACGTCGCATCTATCCATGCGCGCTTCTGACTGCATCCATTCATGCGCTCTTCTGACTTTTGTAATAGACTGGTAGGGCTTTGGGTGAGATGTCTTTCAAAGCTCTTGGACGTGCAGACTTGCCAAACACCATCAGTGGGATTTAGTGCTTGCGAGATGCATTGGAACATACCATTATAGTTAATCTTTTCTTACTTCGTTTGTGCCCAGGAGCTGTCGAGATGCCAATGTTTTTGATGGAAGCATTTTATAATTCAGACCAGTTTCGTCACAGTTGTAAATTTGATCACATGTGTCTCCACAATCTTCGATTTGCTTTTTTAAAGTTCTGCTTAAACTTCTCAATTGATGACACATCAGCAGAAAGTTTTCCACCATATACAGTCAGTTGTCGTACACCGTACCGTTTTTTCCAGCGGTCAAGCCATCCAGAACTGGCGGTAAACTGATCTATCTCTGAGAATTGCCTACTAATCATTATTGCTTTCTGTTGTAAAATTGGACCTAACAGAGGCACACCTTTTGATCTCTGTTGGTTAAACCACATGAATAAAGCTTCGTTAACCTTTTCATAGTTGCCGGTTTTCATTGATTTTCTTCCTGAGAACGAATAGGCTTGATTTATACACCACTTTTCTATTTTTGTGCGGTTTCTTTTCCAATCTCCAAGTGTTACCTCTCCTACTCCATAATCTCGTGCAACAACTTTAATTGTCTCTCCTGCTTCAATTCTTCTGATGGCTTTTAATTTTTCTTCAATAGGAACGACGATTCTTTTACGTTTGTTTTGCTCCATTATAATACGACAAACAAAAATTCAAACAAAGCAGTTCGTATTAATTACACTTAACTACCAGAACTCCAACCAAATAAATTATGTGAGTATACTCGTACTTCTCCGTAGTAAACGCTATAACGCACCGCATCCACGTAAATTTACATGCTGAAAGAGTCCAAAAACATAAATAGGGGAACCCCTTACACGGGCCAGGGGGATTCCCCGAAGGCCCCGATGATTTGAAATGAAAATATGTACATACATATTTTAGAAGCTCGGATAATCAGGTTCTTACATTGGCTCGGTTATCCGGAGCTTGGATAATCGCGACTCGGTTAATCGGGGTTCTACTGTATATATACAATATACAGTATATATATATGTATATATATATATATATATATATATATATATATATATATATATATATATATATATATATATACATATATATATATATATATATATATATATATATATACATATATACATATATGTATATATATATATATATATATATATATATATATATATATATATATATACATATATACATATATGTATATATATATATATATATATATATATATATATATATATATATATATATATACATACATATTGTATATATATATATATATATATATATATATATATATATATATATATATATATATATATATATATATATGTATGTATGTAATACATTAAAATTCCAGATTTCAATCCGTTCGTCTAACAATGAATTTGCACGACGTTTTGCCAAAGTCTCATTTGGCATTTTCAAGGGCTCCCGCTGCTGTTGCTACTTGTTGCTGTGATCTTGCTGCAGCTCGAAGCTAACTGAGCTGAGCTGACTCAGTTAGCTTCGAGCGGACGGATTGAAACCCAGAATTTTAATGTATTACATTCCACCATCCGTGAAAACCTCTATAGTAACATATATATATATATATATATATATATATATATATATATATATATATATATATATATATATATATATATATATATATATATATATATATATATATATAAGAACACTAAAGGGGGAGCTGCTTATAGACCCCAACCCGTGGCGAAAAAGCCCCTTTTATACTAAAACTTTAAAGGTTTAGGTCCTCTTTGGCACTGTACGCTAAATATCGGTGACCGAGGGTGGGGGGGGGGGGGGGGGGTGAAGACCTTCACAAAAAGAAACTTTTATAGAGTGGAAATTTAACTTAAGCCCAATTTAAAAAAAAATCATTGACTGGGTAGGGGGGGGAGACTTCACAAAAAAGGAGCCTTTGCTACAGTGGCGCCCTCAATAGAAAAAAGTCTTGTTTCTAAGGCGGCGCTATCTTCTACAGTCATACAGGCGGGGAAGGTATATGGTTCTCCTTCCTACTGATAACTAGCTTTCATCTTCTGTGGCGTAGCTAGGTTAAAGAGGGCATATGGATGCAAAGGAAGTTTAAGGAAAAAAAATAAAACACTGAAGGCAGAGCTACGTATACAGAGTGGAGCAAAAGGACAGATCTTCTTGCAGACGAACTCTTAAACCTTAGGCTCCTCTCAAAACAGCAGGCTAAAAATCGATGAACAGGACGGAGAAGATTTTTTGCATAAATACCCCTTTTATACAATAGAACTTCATCAAATCTATCATTGGGAGGGAGCTTCTTTACCAAAAAGAATTTTTTCATACAGTAGAATTTTAACAACTTGCACCAAATGTAAAAACTGATGACTATGGTTAGAGAATTTTTCACTAAAAGGAACATCTTTCAATATTTCGTAGACTGAATCTTTAATACCGTAAGCTAAAAATCCATGATCGGGGGTTAAAATGTTCCACAAAAACAAGCCCTAACCAAAAAGCTGTTTCTAGGAAGGTAATTTTTTCTAAATCTATGGAGGCAGGAAGGGGGGATGATGCTCGCTCCTGGCTACCACACGGCTCATCTTTTAGAATGGATTTTTTTAACAGTTTTTTTTAGCTATAAATAGGGAAGTATTTTATTTTAATGAGCTCGACAACTATCTTGTCAAAATACGCCTTATTCCAGCTCTGTAAACCAACTTATCCCAATTTTAACGTCAGCTCTGGTTTTGCATTTTAGCCGCAAGAGATGCCAGAGTAATTTGTATCGCAGCCATCTCGAAGGCTACGTTATTTCGAAGCATTACTTTGGAGACACATAACTAATCAGTTTTGCCGAAATTTTATGAATTGTCGTATGTTATGTCTGCTTTCTTTTTTATCGTTGCAAGTTGTGTGTAAGTCACAAGTAGATCGACAGGCTACAGAGTATGATGCTGTATGGCTGTTGCAGGTAAACATACTTTTCTTTCAGTTGGAAAAAGCAGAGATAAACAAAAACAGCTGTTCTTTGTCTGCTCGCTTCGACTTGGCGACGAGTATGCATCGATCGCTTGGAACAGTGTTGTTGTTTACAGGTAATAATCTATAGTGACAATACCGCATCGTCCTGAAATACTGTGCAATACAAAAATGCATGTTTTGGCAGGTGGATGCCCCTATCTCCATGATACAGGAAGAATTAATCCTTATCGAGCATGGCGGCCCGTGGCTCCGTGGCGTAGTATTTGCTTGCGGTACACAAGGTCTCGGGTTCAATACCGGCAGGTCGGTGTGCTGGCCACGTACATAGGTAGTAGTAGTTTGCAGAAATGCAGTAACGTCCGTGGCAGCACTACCGCGTTGTCTAAAAATGTGCCGTGAAATACAAAAATGTATGTTTCGGCACTTGGTCAACGTTGACGGGTATTACGACATCCCCGCCGATATCCTCAGGATATGAAAAAGGGTAAAATCCCTACTCAGGCAGGAAAGTGAACGATAAAAAAACCTGGCGAACAATACAGAGATCTCTTTATTTTTAAATGCCAAAAACAAGATGGTCTAATTAAAGTGGAGACGAATAACCTCTTTTCAGATAGCTACAAATAAGACCGCCGTGATCAATAGCTGCTCCAGACTTGGGACATAAAATAATATATGTCTCGTAGATCCATCAAACGTTTACTGTCTAATTCACTAAAAAGATCTAACCTTAAAACTGGTGTAATTTGACAATTAGAGGTTTAAATTGACAAGAGCACCAGTAAGGCAACTAAAGTTATGAGGCTACGCCGATAAAAATCAAATATTATATTATAGTTCCTACCCGCATATTAGGTTGGACCATGTAATTTCGGGAACAATGAGTCTTCAACTCATTTTATTGATATATTTTTGTACAGGAGCATACAAGTAACCCCGTTTCAATTAGATATTCCAAACTAAATTCTACCACGAGAAATGCTAGGTAAAAGAAGTAGGTTTTGATCATTTTCGAATGAACTTGAAAGATTTTACAGGAAAACTCCATTAAGGCCCACGTTGGGTGCCATTATCGTATCCTCTGTAGGAACCAGCACATCACATACTATGTTGAATTTAAGGACTTCTATTTTAGAATAGTATCTTATCTACACACCATATTCTTTTGATAAAAAAACGTTTTATCAACATCATTACGAGCTCAAATTTATTTTTTTTTTCACGAAGTAAATCCCAAGGAAATTTAAAGGTTTGAAAGTAAAGCCTCGTTGAGCTGTTCGTTTTAAAGAAGTTACTTGTAGTTTAAGGAGTGCGGTAAAATACCCTTATTTGTGAACGGTGTAATAAAGTGTGACAGGTAACTGATACGGAGTGGTCCATTACCGAAAAAGATAGATGGTTCTGTGGGGTTTATATTAAACTTTTTTCCTTTCGCCACCTTAGCCCACGTATGCTGCATTAAATTTTCAAGTCGCGTTTGCTATTACGTTGCCACACATAATTTAAAAATCCTTCATCGTCTTCTACTGATGAGTTTTATTTCTTTTTTTATATAAACTCTTAGAAAGTTTATTGAGCAAGAAATTCGTTTTTGACATCTATAATATATATAAAATGCAACGTCTCTCTGTCCGTTAGTGCGTTTATCACTCGAGAACAACTTATCCGATTTACGTGCTTTTTTTTTTTTAAAAAAAAAAAACATACATATTTTCTCTGGCCAGGTTATCGGATATATTTTATTGCAGTAGGTAACATAAGTAATAAACAGTGACGATAATAGTGAATCAAGTCGGAAAAAAGTTTGCCGCTAGCGCGTTCTCTTACAATACATTGCCTAAACCATTAGATATGGAACAATATCATGCAGCAAAGAATATAATATATATAAAATGCAACGTCTCTCTGTCTGTCTGCCTGTCCGTTGGTGTGCTTATGACCCGAGAACTGCTTATCCGATTTACATGTTTTTTTTTTTTAATTCATGCATTTGTTCTCTGGCCAGGTTATCTATAATCTTCTGTAATCTATATAAAATGCAACGTCTTTCTGTCTGTCTGTCCGTTAGTGCGCTTATCACTCGAGAACCACTTATCCGATTTACGTGCTTTTTTTTAAAAAAAATATGCATATTTTCACTGGCCAGGTTATCGAATATATTTTAATACGGTGGTAGGATACAACGAATTGTATTAAGTACGCATACCTATTACTCCATCGAAAGCTAACACAGTAGCTTTCGAGCCGACACACAGTGGGGAAAAAAAAAAAAAAAAAAACGAAAAATCGTGTTTCAAAAATTGTCTAGAGCCTTCAATTTTGGTTCGATTTGGACGATTTTTTTTTTAAATTGAAGCTTATTAAATTCCGAACAAAGTTGTCGGAGCCGATTTTTCAATTAAACTTTTGTTTCAAAATGGCGGACGTTGGTTTCTGATTATATAGCGACTGAGACACAGAAAACGCTTACAGTTTCAAACCAAGTGGTGCCACTGTTTAGCAATAGCAGCCACTTTTTTGCTACAACAGCAAACAATGTGGCTAGTGCAGCAAAATATTTAGCTGTCCCTATTTTAACAAAACGTTTTAGCTGTTGTAGCCATTTTCTAGCTGTGTGAGCTGTCCTTTTCTGCGTGTATCGCTGTTGTTTGTATCTGCTAGAAAATTGTCTACGATACTTAAAATTTACAGCAGCAATATTCTAGCAATAACTGCATGAAAATTTAAATCCCGCAACTAAACTTGAATAACTTGAATGATCTAACTGCCACAGTCTAAATGCCACAGAGAAACTTTCTTGCTCGATTCAATTTTGGCATCCGCCATACTTGATTTGTCATTTTAAGTCAATTGTTGAAACATATTTATAATTAACAACCTTAAAGAAATTATTTATGCAAATGTTATGGATATAAAATAATAATGGTACGTTTATTCATATTTATAATACTTTTAATGTTCATGGCAGCCATTTTGGGTTCATTATTATTAATCTTGTAACTGTGATATTAGATATATTATCTGCGACATAAAAAAACATACATACACGCATTTTAGCACAACTTGGTTTGAAACTGTAAGAGTTTTCTGTGTCTCAGTCGCTATATAATCAGAAACCGCCATTTTGAAACAAAAGTTTAATTGCAAAATCGACTCCGACAACTTTGTTCGGAATTTAATAAGCTTCAATTTTAAAAAAAAATCGTCCAAATCGAACCAAAATTGAAGGCTCTAGACAATTTTGAAACACGATTTTTCGTTTTTTCCCCACTGTGCGACAGAGTGGTTGACACGGTCAACGCTTAAAAGCAGGTAGCGCTTTTCGAGGGATCTTCCTCAGGCATGTATAGTTATTGTAAAGCAACTGAAAATAGACAGAAGTCCATATTTCAGCAGTGTACTAGCTGTTCCCTTGTTCGTCAAATCCATCCTGAGACGCGTTTCGCCGTATCACGGCTCATCAGTCAGGCTAGGATTGACAAACAAGAGAACGGAATCTACTGGTACTTATCCCAGACGTTACGGAATACGATGGTAGGATACAACGTTGTTGTAGTAAGTACGTATACCTATTACTCCATCGAAAGCTGACACAGTAGCTTTCGAGCCGACAGCTACTTTACAATAGCTGAATATATTTTATTATGTTAGGTAACATAAAGAATAAGCAGTGACGATAATAGTAAATTAAGTCGGAAAAAAGTTTGCCGTTAGCGCGTTCTCTTGCGATACATTGCCTAAACCATTAGATATGGAACAATATCATGCAGCAAAGAATATAATATATATAAAATGCAACGGCTCTCTGTCTGTCTGCCTGTCCGTTAGTGCGCTTATGACCCGAGAACTGCTTATCCGATTTACATGTTTTTTTTTTTAATTCATGCATTTGTTCCCTGGCTAGGTTATCTATAATCTTCTATAATATAGAGAAAATGCAACGTCTCTCTGTCTGTCTGTCTCTCTACCTGTCCGTTAGTGCGCTTATCGCTCGAGAACCACTTCTCTGATTTACGTGCTTTTTTTATAAATTATACATGTGTTCCCTGATCAGGTTATAGAATATATTTTATTACGTTAGGTAACATAAGGAATAAGCAGTGACAATAATAGTGAATCAATCCGGAAAAAAGTTTTTCGCTAGCGCGTTCTCGTGCAATACACAACCTAAACTATTAAATATGAAACAATATCATGTAGCAAAGAGTATAATATATATATATATATATATATATATATATATATATATATATATATATATATATATATATATATATATAATGCAACGTCTCTCTGTCTGCCTGTCCGTTAGTGCGCTTTTGGCCAGAGAACCACTTATCCGATTTACGTTTTTTTTTTTTAAATTCATTCATTTGTTCTCTGGCCAGGTTATCTATAATCTTCTGTAATATATGCAACGTCTTTCTGTCTGTCTGTCCGTTAGTGCGCTTATCACTCGAGAATCAAAATAAACCGGAATCGACTGACTAATCATTTTTTTAAAGAAAAATACAAACTCACTGCAATGCAGTTTGTTTATGATTCAATCGGCTTTAAAACTAGAGTTATAATATATTCAAATTTGTACTTTTACTCGTAGACATTAATAAAAAATAAGAATAATTCATTCTCCTCATTTCGTATATATTGTTAACATGGCAACAAGCAAATGGTTAAGTAGATAGTAATAATTATTTTGTAAAATTACACAATCAATTTTAAATTAACATAGAATAGTATTTAATTTATTAGGAATGCAATATTGCCTTTTGTACGATTTTAGTAATTCAGGAATGCTTCACATTCCCCAAATATTTGCTCAATATGTTGTTACATTGGGAACGTGGAACGTGGACAAAAATTATATTGTCATTATTTTAGTATATTTAATTATTATTATGTAATCCACTAATTTGAGGTTGATTATTACATAAATCTTTATTTCATCTGGATTTAACAAACTTATTTTTAAACATACAATAACATATATATATATATATATATATATATGTATATATATATATATATATATATATATATATATATATATATATATATATATATATATATATAATATATATATATTATTACGAGGCTGGTTTGAAAAGTCCGTGCAAAAATAAAAACTACTTATGTGTTTGGGGTAAACCTTTTTTATTTTTCGACATAGTCTCCTTTTAGGCTCATACACTTCATCCAACGATCTTCTAGCTTGTTGATCCCTTCCGAATAATAGGATTTGTCCAAGTCTGCAAAATATCCATTAGTGTCTGCAATCACCTCCTCGTTTGAATAAAATCTTTATCCCGCCAGCCATTTCTTCAAATTAGGGAACAAATAGTAGTCCGAGGGAGCCAAGTCTGGAGAATAGGGGGGATGTGAAACGAGTTCCATTTCCATTAATTTTGCGACCACAACTGCTGAGGTGTGTGCTGGTGCGTTGTCGTGATGGAAAAGGACTTTCCTTGTGGGCCAATCGCGGGCGTTTTTCTTGCAGCTCGGTTTTTCAAACGGTCCAATAACGATGAATAATATTCACCTGTAATAGTTTTACCCTTTTCCAGATAGTCGATGAGGATTATCCCTTGCGAATCCCAAAAGACAGTCGCCATAACCTTTCCGTCCGAAGGAATGGTCTTCGCCTTTTTTGGTGTAGATTCCCCCTTGGTAACCCATTGTTTAGATTGTTGTTTGGTCTCAGGAGTATAGTAATGTATCCATGTTTCATCCACAGTGACGAAATGACGCTTAAAGTCCTCCGGATTCTTCTGCTGCAAACCATCCTTGCAACACTTCACACGATTCCGTTTTTGGTCAAGCGTGAGCAATCGCGGCACCCATCTTGCGGATAACTTTCTCATGTCCAAATGTTTATAAAAAAAAATATTATGTACCCGTTCAGTCGAGATGCCCACAGCACTAGCAATCTCACGCACCTTAACTCTTCTGTCATCCATCACCATATCATGGATTTGATCAATGATTTCTGGAGTCGTAACCTCCACAGGCCGTCCAGAACGTTCAGCGTCACTTGTGCCCATATGGCCAGTCCGAAAATTTTGAAACCACTTATAAACTGTTCTAATCGAAGGTGCAGAGTCACCATAATGTTTATCAAGCTTCTCTTTAGTCTCCTGAGGCGCTTTGCCTTTCATAAAGTAATGTTTAATCACCACACGAAATTCTTTTTCGTCCATTTCTTGAAAATCACTCGACTTCCTTGATTCACACGAATGCCAAACAAAAAGAAATAGACTAATATGGCTGAAACTTGGTGTGCGTTCATTCAAGAGATGCTACTAACTAAACATGACCTCGATACGCGCCGGTGGTGCCATCTCTCGGACTTTGCACGGACTTTTCAAACCAGCCTCGTATATATATATATATATATATATATATATATATATATATATATATATATATATATATATATAATTCTTAAATATGAAATTAGTTGGGAAACTCGGCAAAGGGCGCAGCAAGTGTTCACACCGTGTTCATTTAGCCAATATTTCGGTCCTAGGTTGGGACCTTCATCAGGGCACAAACTAAAAAAAGAGAGAACGAAACGACAATTGAAGTGGTATGGGCGAATAAGCAAAAATATAAGTTAGTTTAATTTCAATATGTTGTTGTAGAAGAAATATATTTATAATAGTAAAACTGAAAAGATCACTTACATGAGAGAATAATTATAACAAAATGGCCATAAAACCAATTACATAAATGCGACTAACAATTAAGTAAATCTTACACCAAACACTAACATATTAATTCAGTAAAAAGGCATTTACAAAACCATAATACCATTAAAAACCTCGGATGCTAAAATCAATTATAAAATAACACTTTCAATAAACCACCTGTGACTTGCAATTTGTATGACATATTTGACACAACGCTGACAGATACGGCAACTTTTGCTTTCTCTCTTTGTTTGTTATAGATATATATATATATATATATATATATATATATATATATATATATATATATATATATATATATATATATACATATATATATATATATATATATATGTAGATTAATGGAAAACAAGTTAAAAATGGACTAAGCCCATGTTTAATGTGTTTTAAGTAGTTAGACCAAAACCTTTTCAGCCTACATGTTCTCTAAGTATTATATGTGTACTTAATTTAAAATCTATATTACTTCCCTTTCGAGAATTTTCGTGCCAAGACGCCGACCGACAGACGCAGAGACAGACCGACAAAAATGAAAAACTATGTTTCTCGCGATTTAGAAAAAGAAGGGTGATAGTGATAAGTATAATACATTACTTTAGCAAGGAGAGTCAGAATAATTACGAAAAGTTCATACTGATCTGACAAAGGAACGCGAAGAAATGCCAGAAATGCGACTGGTGATTTTTTTCATGAATGTAGTACTCTTAGTGAGAGAAGAAAAACGAAAGGAATTAACAAGATGAAATATGTTTTAAAGATTCTTAACAATCTCTATCTTCATATTGAATTTAATTTTTTAATGATGCTTCTTCTGAAAATTATCGCCCTTGTACGTGAAAAGCTCTCTTCAATTTTTATTTCTTGTCAAGATGTAAGTGCTCGCAACTAAAAATTTCTATATACAGACAATATCACGACTTTTTTTCCTTCGTTAAAATAAGGAATGTATTGGCATACACGCATGTTTCGAGTGCCTCTAAAAGTGGGTCTTGTTATATAAATTTAACGATGCGAATTTCTTTATTCCACTTTAAAAATTCTCCCCAGAAATTTTGTTAGATTTTATTTAAAGTTAAAAACATACGAGAATTTTTTCAATGAATATATCAAATATTCTTGCATAATATATATGTTATAAACAAAGTCACCGAGCTTGCTTTATTTGGGTTCGTTTTTACTTTCCTTGTTGAGTACAGTATTGTATTCGTGAAAAAAATCACCTACCGAGATGTTTTTTTTTTTTTTACGTTTTTGGGTCGCTAGATCATAAAAAACAATTTTCATTTCCGTCGGTTTGCCTGTCCGTCTACCGATCTATTGGTATGACAGCTCGCGAACGAAAGGATCAATTTTAAAATGGTTTCACATATAATACTTAACAGTAAGAAAGAGAAAAAAGTTTTTTTTGATATTTCTTTTATATGTCCTTTTCAGGATTTTTATACTCTGGAGATAAAACTGAAAATTGTGTTAGTTTTTCATTATTTCTAATTTTGGCAGAAATAGTATATGCGGAAAGTGACAGGTTTTAGCTGTAAATATTTCTGAAAACGTTTACACTGGTCAACTTTTTCTGTTATGTGTTTAAAAATTATTCTGTAATTATTACGTTATACTGTCTGCTTGGACATTGAATATATTTACAATAAGTTCGAAATTAGTCAAAAGCTCAAAAAAAGAACAATTAAAATAGTTCAGATAATATATATATATATATATATATTATATATATATATATATATATATATATAATAACATATATATATATATATATATATATATATATATATATATATATATATATATATATATATATATATAGTGAAGTCTGGTTATAACGAACCAGTTTGTAGTGAATTTCCGGTTAAAACAAACTATTTTATAATGCACGAAAAAACTTCCATAACACCAATGTAAATTTTTATCGGTTTTATAACAAACCCGGTTATAAGGAACTTCCGGATAAAGCGAACCAAATTTGGATCTTTTGTGCCCGTTTATAACGAACTTGCCACTCCCTCTGCTCGATGTCGCGCGATTGATCTAGGGAGTTCACCAAAACTGGCAACCCTTATTCTACTTGTTTCCATCGCGTCGCTAGTTCGAGCAGTATTATTTTCAATTCACTTGTTGTGTTATGCGGTTCTAATGCATATTTGATCAAAGTAAGAAAAGCGAAATGTTTAAGTTTTTATTTTGAAATGAGTATACAAAAACGTAAAAGCGTTTTTTTTAAAAGACAAACACGATATTATAAGGAAAATAGAAAATGGAGTTAAACAAAGTGATCTTTGTAAACAGTTGAATTTAACTAAATCTACGGTTTCTACCGTATGGAGCAAGAGGCAAGAAATCCTATCAATCTTTGACAAAATAAATTTAGTTTTAAAAAAGTAAGACAACCTACACATGACCAAGTCGATAAAGGACTCCTTAATTGTTTAGTCAAAAACGACATGAACATGTTCTTATTGCGGCTATAATTTACAAGAGAAAGCTAGTGAATTGGGAAGGAAAATAGAGAACACAGAGTTTAACTGTTCTAGAAGTTGGATTGAACGATTTAAAAAAAACGACATAATATTAGTGGGGGTAAGATAGTAGGAGAAACTGTAGGAGTGGATATAACTATTCTGGATCAGTGGTTGGCCAATGTATGACCGGAAATTCAAGAAAGTTATGAATATGTGGACATTTTTAATGCAGAGATGAAACGGGTTTGTTTTAAAAGATGCCGCCTGATAAGACATTAAAGTTTGTCGGAGAGAATTGTGCTGGTGGAAAATTATCAAAAGTAAGGATTACAGTGTTGGTTAATTGCAAATACGTCTGGAACAGAGAAAAGAAAATTGTTGGTGGTAGGACAGTCCGCCAATCCCAGGTGCTTTAAAAACAAACATTTACCATTAAAGTACAAATCAAACAGTAAAGCCTGGATGACATCAGAAATTTTTAAAACGAACTGATCGAATCATCGGACAAAGAATTAAAATCACAAACAGAAAAAATATAATTTTGATTGACAACTGTCCAGCGTACCCTGAAGTTGATCTACAGCAAATAAAATTGGTTTTTTATGCCTCCAAACACAAGTGCCAAGCTCCAGCCTTTGAATCAAGGTGTGATACATTCTTTAAAATGTCATTATAGTCATTATACTTATGAAAATGTTAGAGAAAATCGATAAAGGTAACAGTAGAGAAACCATTGCAAACTATTTTAAGCATGGCGGATTTTTAAGAAAGGAATGTAGATATGACTCAGCTGATGAGCTACCGTTGACTAAGTGGATTGAAAAACATCGAGAAGATCCTACTGATTGTCTAGAATTTGTTTACGATGCTGACATTCAACAAAGTACAGTGGAAATCGAGATTAAAAAGATGTTTAATCACTTTAATTTTGAAGAATGTGTATGTGCTGATAATGGATTAATGACGAAAGAAATATTAACTGATGATCAAATTGTGACATCAGTGACTTCTGAAAAGATTTTAAGCGATAATGACGACGAAGACGAGCTTGGAGAAGGAGATAATATTTATGTTCCATCCATTTCAGAAATGACTAAGAAAATGACTGAAACTCGCAATTTTTTGGAATCTTGTTAAGTTCCTGACCAGATATAGAGTAGTTTTTGTGACTTGACAATTATATAAACACCATTTCTTTTTCAAGTAAAATTGTACAAACGAAAATTACTGATTTTATTGTATAAACTACGTATTTTAATGTTTTCGTTTATACTCGTATACGAGGCTGGTTTGAAGAGTCCGTGCAAAGTCCGAGAGATGGCACCACCGGCGTCGTATCGAGGTCATATTTAGTTAGTAGCATCTCTTGAATGAACGCACACCACGTTTCAGCCATATTGGTTTATTTCTTTGTGTTTGGCATTCGTGTGAATCAAGGAAGTCGAGTGATTTTCAAGAAATGGACGAAAAAGAATTTCGTTTGTGGTGATTAAACATCACTTTATGAAAGGCAAAACGCCTCAGGAGACTAAAGAGAAGCTTGATAAACATTATGGTGACTCTGCACTCCGATTAGAACAGTTTATAAGTGGTTTCAAAATTTTCGGACTGGCCATATGGGGCACAAGTGACGCTGAACGTTCTGGACGGCCTGTGGAGGTTACGACTCCAGAAATCATTGATCAAATCCATGATATGGTGATGGATGACAGAAGAGTTAAGGTGCATGAGATTGCTAGTGCTGTGGGCATCTCGACTGAACGGGTACATAATATTTTGCATAAACATTTGGACATGAGAAAGCTATCCGCAAGATGGGTGCCGCGATTGCTCACGCTTGACCAAAAACGGAATCGCCTGAAGTGTTGCAAGGATGGTTTGCAGCTGTTCCAGAAGAATCCGGAGGACTTTATGCGTCGTTTCGTCACTGTGGATGAAACATGGATACATTACTATACTCCTGAGACCAAACAACAATCTAAACAATGGGTTACCAAGGGGGAATCTGCACCAAAAAAGGCGAAGACCGTTCCTTCGGCCGGAAAGGTTATGGCGACTGTCTTTTGGGATTCGCAAGGGATAATCCTCATCGACTATCTGGAAAAGGGTAAAAAACTATTACAGGTGAATATTATTCATCGTTATTGGACCGTTTGAAAACCGAGCTGCAAGAAAAACGCCCGCGATTGGCCCACAAGAAAGTCCTTTTCCATCACGACAACGCACCAGCACACACCTCAGCAGTTGTGGTCGCAAAATTAATGGAAATAGGATTCCAACTCGTTTCACATCCCCTCTATTCTCCAGACTTGGCTCCCTCGGACTACTATTTTGTTCCCCATTTGAAGAAATGACTGGCGGGACAAAGATTTTATTCAAACGAGGAGGTGATTGCAGACACTAATGGATATTTTGCAGACTTGGACAATCCTATTATTCGTGGAAGGGATCAACAAACTAGAACATCGTTGGACGAAGTGTATAAGCCTAAAAGGAGACTATGTCGAAAAATAAAAAAGGTTTACCCCAAACACATAAGTAGTTTCTAATGTTGCACGGACTTTTCAAACCAGCCTCGTATGTACCAACATACATAATTAATAACTTTAGCATTAGCACCTAACCTAAATAAAAAAACAGTGAAAAATGATATTAGATGTTGTTTACTGTTTGTAACGAACTTCGAATATAGCGAACCATTTTTAGTGGAGTTCGTTATAAACGGACTTCACTGTATATAATATATATATATATATATATATATATATATATTATATTTATATATATATATATATATATATATATATATATATATATATTACTAGTTAAATCTTATCAAGACTCTTTATTATCTAAGGGTGACATTATTACGCACTTTAAGTTGAAAACGAAAAGACAGCCCTGAAAATCAATGCCTATTTCAGGCAATAATTTATAAAAGAAAATTAGAGTAAAAAGAAAGAAAGAGAAAAAATTGAGCTGTTAGAAAGAGCCGCATGATTTTTTGTCCCATTGGTTAGATGGAGGCAATAATAAATGTAAGGGCCTCTAACAGAGCTAAAAATGGCTTCGAAATGAGTTGAAATGAGTTAAGTACCTGGCCTTGCGATTACGAGACATTTTGCGGATTTCTAGGGCTCTAATAAATGTAACTTGGCTCCTTTCAACACCGATTTCCCACAGTGTGGATTGTTGATTCTCGTCGCCTTTTTATTTTGTTCCCTTTTTTTATTCCGACTTCTGTTTTTTGGGTTTATATTGGTCCGTTTCGTCGTTAAATTTTGGGTTACTTATGTTAGGATAGGAGTTAACTGGATAAAGGTCTGCTTTAAATATTTTCTGTCTTTAGAAAAAGATACAGCAAAATTTAAGCATGTTACTTAAATATAGGGTCCTCTGAACCGCTTAAATGATTTTGATGAACTTTTCAGACTTTGAAGGTATTTCCTTTGAATTTTTTTTAATCTACACTGTCCTAGCGAGACTTTTTAATGGAATATAAGCTTTCACGGGCTTGGTTAGATGTTTAATCGTCGTTTTTGGGGTTAAACTGTGTCAAATTATAGTAACAAACGTTTCGCCGATGCTGCATGATACATCTTCAGGGATCTGAACTCCTTGCGATAATTATTATTATTTTTTTAGCACGTGCTGCAGGAAGTCCCTAAAGCGCTCCAGGAGCGGCACGAGTGGCAAAAAAAAAAAAAAAAAAAAAAAAAAAAAAAAAAAAAAAAAAAAAAAAAAAAAAAAAAAGAAAAAAAAAAAAAAAAAAAAAAAAAAAAAAAAAAAAAAAAAAAATAAAAAAAAAAAAGAAAAAGGAAAAAAAAAAAAAAAAAGCGATTCACGTTGTTTCTTGAATCGCTGTAAATTGTACTCGGTGGGAAACACAGCGCTGGGCAAATTATTCCAAAGGGACGACGTTCTCCATATAAAAGATTACTTGAAAAGCGTTGTACGCGGTAAGTAACAAGCTGAACCTCATAGGGATGTGAAGCACCAGCGCGACGTGTATTTCTAATATCCACCGCTTTGGGAGGAATTAAGCGGGCTACATCCTTCGAACACTTTCCATGAAAATACTTGTAGAACAGACTCAAGTCGCCAACCGTTCTTCGATGTTCCAGCGAATCAAGGCCGCCTGTCAATTCCGTGTCCCCAATCAGACGGACCGCTCTTTTCTCTGAGCGGAGCCCCAAACATGGGAGCAGCATTCCATAGTTGGGTCGAATTTGGGCTTTGTAAAGAATTAACAGTTGTGGGGTGTAAAGCTTTCTGGTTCTAAATAATATTCCCAACTTTTGAGAAACTCTTCTTGCTATGCCTGCAACATGTTCATGCCGGGACAGATTAGCTCCCAAACTAACGCCCAACAAATTGAGCGACGATGCTAGGGGAATGGAGTGCCCCGACATAACTATGTCGGGTTCAGACTTTTTTAGAAAAAACTGCCGCCTGGGTTTTTTGTAGCGTTTTAAATTCCACTTGGTTACTGTCACCCCAAGATAGAATTTCTTCCAGGTCTTTGTTAAGTTGAACGACCTCCTGCTGTCTGCGGATATTCGCCCTGAGCAGCCGATGTCCGAGCGTTAAAGGTGAATGAAGAGACAAGCGTACTGTCATCTGCAAAGCTGTAGATTGGATTCCCGGCCTTTTCCAGCAGATCGTTAATGTAAATGAGGAAAGAGAGTAGGAGACAGTATGGAGCCCTGGGGGCACATCGGCGTTAGATAGAAATCCGTCGACCGCCACTCGTAAAGAACGCTCTCTGAGGAAACATGAGAGCCACAAACAGAACCTTTCAGACATACCATAAGAGCGTAACTTAGCCAACAGTCCATCGTGCCAAACACGGTCGAATGCCTTGGATATGTCAAGAGCAACCGCTCGAGATTCTCCAAAGCGTTCAATTGCGTTGTTCCAAACAGGTGTTACATAAGTCAGAAGATCTCCTGTTGATCTATGTTTACGAAAACCATATTGGTGATCGCTAATAATATCGAATCGTTCAAGATATTTTAGAAGATGCTCATTGATAACCTTTTTTCCATGACTTTCGATATTATTGAAAGCAGTGCAACTGGTCGGTAGTTATTTGGCAAGGTCTTTTTGCCTTTTTTAGGTATCGGCTGAACCGTGGCACATTTCTAGCAGGACGGAAATATTCCCTTTCTGTAGGATAGGTTAAAAAGTCTACAGAAAACTGGTGTTTAGTTCCCTTGTACAGTTTTTTTGAGAACTATGGCAGGTATTCCGTCAGTGCCAGAAGCCTTCTTGGTGTCTAGCTTCATTAAAAATACGCTTTATGATGCGCTGTCTGAAGACAACATCGGGCATCCTTGACTGCAATATGGGAATAGTAGGTGGTGTTTAGTGCTCTAATCACGAAAAGTAAAGATTCCTGATGATGTATAACATAATCGTAGGCGGAACGTCGAAAAACCACTCCAATTTGATGCGGCCTAATCCCAAGGACCAGAATTTCTGGAGTAATACGGAGTAATACACAAGGTAGAAAAAAAAATGCACGATGTGATCTTATTTACGGTAACTAAATTTTTAAAAATGATATGCTGTGATATATAGCGGTTCAGTGTAAAAACCTGAGTCAATGTGTCTAGGTGTGTTTCAAATTTTGTTGATATATGCCTAAAAATATCTGAATTTTTTACTTCCCACGCTGTAGTCAAAACTGTATTTGTGAAAAATCTTGCCACTGAGAAAGAATTCTTAATGAGAAGTTTGCCAATTTATCGCGCAGCATGAGGTTGCGATCAACTCTTTAAAATTTTACGCCAATGCGTTTTAAGTTCTGTAGTGTTTTTATTGGGTCGCAGGGTTTAATGTAAAAAAACACTAAGTCAAAATTACCGGCTAAGTGCAGTCGTACGGACTTGCGCAATTAATGTTCCGTAGGTTGATTGCTTTTAAAATAAAAATTTTTGTTACGGAAGTATAAAATGATCAGTGACTTCACAAAACACACCCCAAGTGAGTTTTCAACAAAGTTTGTTTCCAATTTTTGTTAAAAACTGATGACTAAGGAAACCCAAATAAGCAAGTGAAAAACTTTAAAATATGCGCATAAATATGCAAATAATTTTCTCAAAATATGCACATACTTATTGTAAATATGCAGTAAAAAAAAATTATACTTACAATTTTAACACAACCAGAACAGTAGATTTTTCCCATATCTATTCTTAGTTATTTGCATTTGGCACACTGACACACTACTGGCTTTGGGCATTTCACTGTAGTAAAATACGACTCACAAGATAAAAAGCACAAATCGACGTAACCACTTTAAAAGCACAACCAAAAATGAAATCTAATAAATTAATAATACAAGTATGCTCTGATGGCTGATAATAAAATTTATTTGGGGGGGGAAAACCACCGGCGCGGCGGCGGCGGCCTAAACATTGACCCTTATTCTGAAAAATGAATGAAAACGCCTGCCAAAGACCTACATTATTATAAATTCCTTCAAATATGCACATATATGCTATTTTTAAAGCATTTATGTTATGCAAATATTTAAAAAAAATGCATGATAATATGTAAAATATGCAATATATGCACTTTGCATATTTGGGTGTCCTTACTGACGACCTTGAAATTTGATAAAGTATTAAGGGTAATATTGTGATAATTTCCGTTCAATCTGGAGAATATTTCAGAGTTTTTTTCAAAATATTTCTCAGGAAAGGGGGGAGGATAGCGATTTTTGGCAATTTTTTTAAAAATAATCACAAAGAAAAGTGTGCGCAAGTATTACCCCGCACGTACATTATAGATATTTTTCAACTCGTGTTTTCACAAAGCTTTCATTTGACACACCACTCGATGACCTGGTAAAAATTTTTTCGTACTTCCGATTTCACCCCCCAAAACTAACCCTTTAAGTCAAAATTTAACCTTCAAAACTACACGGCTCTGATGGGGCTATCAGTCCCTATATTAATGCCAAATTTCAACTTTCTTTGTCAAATAGTTTCGGAGAAAAAATCGGGTGTGATAGAGGGTCAGACAGACGGACAAACAGACAGACGGACAGATACCGAAATCACCTCTTAAGTTACTAAAAACATAGTTTTCGAATTTTCCTTGGTCTATCAGTCATAATAATTTTCAAATGAAATGAGATCTCGGTTAGAAAATCTAGTGCTATATGTTACTTGAAAAAAGAAAAGAAATTTACAATGTTTGACCGAAATTGCTTTAGCTGAAACGGAGTAAAAGAGATGGGAGTCGATAAATTTTATGTAGTTTCATACCTGTGCAGTGCTGCCTTACTTATTTCTGCTTCAATATTATGATAATTAGAAAGTTTAAACATGCTAATGCCAATCTTCTCAAACTAAACAAACTTACTGGCTTAACGAACAAAAGCAATTTTCGAAGGCTTGCTGGTGCTACTCATTGTTTTTACTTTTCTTATTAACGGAAGTATTTGCATTGCCTCAACCTTCGGCTTCACGAAAGACATAATTTCTAATTTCTGCTGTCTGTTTGTCTGTCTTGTAACATAATAATATATCAATTTTAAATTTGGTGCAATATTTAAAAAAGGAACGGAACCTGCGATTTATAAGCGATATTTCTTAAGAAGAAGAGCAATTGATAGAAGTTGTGTAGTTTCAATAGTGATATGAGAACTTTTCCTAGTTTATGGTGTGATAACGAACACATTTTAAATATAATTATTTATAATCAAAAATATAAGGAGTTAAAGGGGTAGAGCAGGGGGGTTTGAGAGGTTTCTTGAAATATATCATGTCATACGTTCTTTCCAGGGTTCTTGGGTCGAGTAGTTATGTAAAAATTATGTTATTGTTTTTTCATTATATTCCAATTTTCTATCATTTAAAATATCGAATTATCAAAAGTTATTCTATAGTGTCACAAAATCAAATTCGGCGTTCACTTTAAACTGCGTTTTGGTAACGGAAATAAATTTCTTTACGATTTTTCTTTACCTTTAATTGTATTATTTCATTTTAATAAGTAAAAATCCCTTTCCTTATGCCCATTCAAAAAGTTTTTAAATGTCAAAAAATGGAGGAAGATAATAACCGAGATAAGTCGAAGTTACACCCGGTTAATTTAAACTTCCTATTATGACACTAATAAGCTTGAAATTATGAAGATGTCCCGGTATATCGGTGCAATTAATCTTAAAAATTTACCGGGAAAATTTCGTTTCGAGAAGGAGAAGCTTCGGAAAAATCGTTACGTCGGTCGTCTTGGTTTAATTTAAAGGGCAAACACCACCGCCTCGCAACGAACCAAAAATATTCCAGAATAAATAAAATTGTACAGCTAGGGACAGAAATTTCAACGCCAGAATAGCCTAAGGTGTTTTAGACGGGACTCCAAATGGTTTTATCTGAGTTCTCTTTCAGAATAAGGCTTGATTTATTGTTATTTATTACCCTGATAAAATCTCACTAGTTACACTGTCTCTACGAGAATTCTGCGCGCTCTCTTTCGAAACTTGATCATCAATAATAATTTGCATACGCTTTGTGAAAGAAATTTATGAGAATTATTTTCACTGCTAATTTTATTGGACTATTAACTTTGACAAGTCATTTCTTAGACTTCGATTGCCTTTCGGATATGTTTTAAAAACTTCCTTCCTTTTTCTTATTTTAATTTTTTTTATCAGGCTTAATTACACAGCCGCACAAAAAAAAAGTGGGGTATACTTTTGATGCGATATATCAGATCCGTAGTATTTTTGACCCGCTGATCACGAATCTGACGTCAGAATATCGCCATCACATCTCAATTTTTTTCTAACCTCAAAAAATAGGTAAAAAATTAGTAAAAATTAAGAAAAATATACTCCTAAAAAATTGATTCAAGCTTTTTCATGAATCCAAAGATGTATTAATATGTATTCGGACACGCTAAGTTAATATTCATCGGTTGGATTAAGCCATACAGTTCTGTTTTCTTTCTAACCTCAATAAATCAGACAGATATAGTGCTTCTCGAATGCAAAAAAAACGAATTCAAATTAAAATTCAACCGATTCTTACCAAATTTGGTACACGGGGGTTTTTTGGGTTGCTGATCATGAATCTGAGGTCGGATTTGCAAAATTCAAAATGGCGGATCCAAGATGGCGGACAAAATTTTTGAAAACCAACCGATTCCTACCAAATTTTGGTATACAGTTGGGGAATCCTCAAACCTGATACTCTTAAACCCTAAACCCTGAAACCTTAGACTCCCACACCCTGTAACCTCAAAAAATAGACCTCAATAACCCTGTAACTTTAAAAATGAGACCCAATAAACTCAAAACCAGGACTTTTAAACCATATACTCTCAAATAGTAGACCCTTAAGCCCTAGAATTGCGAAGGTTAGACCCGCGCCTAACTTTCCTTTTTTTTGGCTGTATCTTGTTCTTTTTTCCCGCGAATGACCTATTCAAAGGCTTTCTGCCCAAACGCTTTTGAGGACTTTGTTTCTCTTTTTTAGCGACCAGCAATAGTCCGCTAGCATATGGTCATCCCATCGTCCTTGATACCGATTTTCTATGATTTTCAGATCTTGGTCAAAACGTTCCCCTTGCTCCTCACTGTAGTCACCAAGATTATCTGGGAAATCATCGATTTGTAGGGAGTCCAGGAAATGTAATTTTTTAGATTCATTAAGCAACCTAATGTTTGAAAATTTTTTTACCATTTTCTCGACTATTTCTTTGTACTTAGGACTTTTATTATTTCCCAAAAAGTTTGTTGCGACTTCTTTAAAACTAAGCCAAGCAGCTTTTTCAACTTTATTCATTTTAGTAACAAATAATGAATCTTGAAACAATTTTCTTATTTGTGGCGCGTCAAATACGCCTGCCTTAATTTTAGCTTCAGAAAAAATTTCGGAAATTTTTTATGCAAATATTTGAAACATGGGCCGTTTGTATCTAATGCTATCGTGAATTGCTTCATAAGTCCAAGCTTAATGTGAAGCGGGGGGGGGGGAATAAGAACTTTTCCTGGATCTACCAATGGTGGAAACAATACATTATTTTTCACCAGGGAGTGAATGATTCTCTTGTTGGCCAAATTTTTTTTCTTATAATGATGTTCTCTGTCTCTGCTATTCCACAGACATTTTAAACAGGGATAAAAAGTGTAAACCCTGACTGTTCTCCACAAATTTTCCAGTTATGATCAGCATATTTTATTTTTATCAAAAGCTGCTTCATTTTTTCATATTGCTCTTCCATAACTGTAGAATAAACAATCGGAATGGGAGTGTAAACGTTGGTATTATGCAGCAAAACTGCCTTAATGCTCCGTTTAGAAGAATCAATGAACAGTCTCCATTCTTCAGGATCGTATGAGTTATTTTGAAATTCATCCATTAGACCTTTTACATCGGTACAATATGAAAGTGACAATTCCTCGTCCATTGTGAAATATTTTCGAAATTCTTCATCTCTGTTTCTATAATAAGAAATCGTAGCTTCTGGCTTAAGTAAATGTCTTTTCTTTAAGAAGGAAGCAAGATGCTCTGAACCATCTTTGGATAAGCCTAAATCTCTGACTAGATCACTAAGTTCTGACTGTGATACGAGTGTTGGTTCTGGTTTACGGTTGTATGGTAGAAATTCTTTATCTGTGTCACTAGTATATGATAGGTTGTCACTAGAACATTCATTAGTAACAGTGTTTGAATCTTTTTCGACAGTCTCAATGTACAGCATTATTTTGCAAGAAACTGCAAATGATGTGGGGAACCCAATCTGTATCCTGGTGCTGTATTTCAATGTTAAAACAATCCTTATATAAGGTTTTAATCTTATCCGTTATCGGTGACTCCATTTTACTCAGTACGTGTTGACAGCAAATATAACAAAATGAATCACTGTTTTTTTTTATCGCACTTATGAAAAGTCCTTGTACCGTGAGACCGTTTTCTTGTAGCATTATACTCTACATGAGCCAAGTCATCCACACATGAAGAGCTACGGTCGCTGGATGACGACGGCTGCGGGCCCGCTTTCCCACCCTGACCAACCGCCGATACTGGGTTTCCGAGTCCCTGCATCGTAATTCTCTTTCTTCTACCTGCCATGACGGCATCTAAGCCGTTATCCAGGGACTCTGCCGGCTAGTGGAGTAACACCGTTGCCCACCGTTACCACGTGGAGGTGCCCTGGATGCAGGTAGAAGAATAAAAATCGACCGATGAATTTTCTCGGCGTTCAAAATGGCGCGAAAAACATCTGCCCATCTTGAATTTTGCAAATTCAACCTCAGATTCGTGATCAGCGACCCAAAAAATCTCCGTGTACCAAATTTGGTAAGGATCGGTTGAATTTTAATTTGAATTCGTTTTTGTATTCGAGAAGCACTATATCTGTCTGATTTTATTGAGGTTAGAAAGAAAACAGAACTGTATGGCTCAATTCAACCGATGAATATTAGCTTAGCGTGTCCGAATACATATTAATACATCTTTGGATTCATGAAAATGGCTTGAATCAATTTTTTAGGAGTATATTTTTCTCTTAATTTTTACTAATTTTTACCAATTTTTTGAGGTTAGAAAAAAATTGAGATGTGATGGCGATATTCTGACGTCAGATTCGTGATCAGCGGGCAAAAAATACTACGGATCTGATATATCGCATCAAAAGTATACCCCACTTTTTTTTTTTTTTGTTATAGCACTATTTTTTATTGTATTTCATGTTTTTACTTGAAAAATTTGTAATTTCCTTCAAGTAAATATTCAGTTTTTTCTAGGGACACATGGGAAAACAACATTTGACTTAGAGAAGGAAGTAAAAAAGATAGGCATTTGCGATAGTGCATTACAACAA
The DNA here is from genome assembly GCA_019049505.1 of Pachyrhynchus sulphureomaculatus. NCBI lineage: Eukaryota > Metazoa > Arthropoda > Insecta > Coleoptera > Curculionidae > Pachyrhynchus > Pachyrhynchus sulphureomaculatus. Next base: position 56,069,279 of record CM032450.1, read on the forward strand.
AATTTAAACCAGAAGCTAATTTTAAGAGTTTTGAGACAATTACTAGTTCTCTGTGGCACTAATTTGAAGTTGTTTGAAAAATAAAACCACATTCAATAGCAATCAGATCTCAAAAAGAGATTAAAACTCGACAAGAAAACAGTTGTTTTGCCAACTCTTTCGAATATATTGCAGTGTATACTAAAACTCTTGTGAATAAGCAGTTTTCGTGTAATATTCCCGTGAATTTATAGTACTAAATCCAAGATAGGTTGACTTATTACTTTACGAAGCCACAATAAAATTTATCGGCATTGACAGAGCTACAAAGAAACGTTCTTTTGAAATTTACAGTACATCTCTCACTTATACACTCGATAAAGAAAGATAAACTCATATGTATGTCTGTTGAAACTTAAAAATCACACATATAAACTTCGTAAAATTTTTACATGTATGTCAACAACTAAAATACCGACAATACATTGACTTTTTTTTATATATTTTGAACTCCGTTAACATTAAATTTTATAATATACATATATATCTGAGGCGTAATAAAGTGGGGACCACTAAGGGATAACTCCCTCTCCACCCCTATGATGTAGAAAATAGGTATTTTTTGTAAAAAATGGTAACCCCCTGATCATCGATTCTTAACGGATGCTTTTAAAGACCCGCTGTAGGAAAGGGTTCGTTGGTGTGAGAAAATCTCTACCTCTAGGTTATCGATTTTTAGTTTACTGTGTTGGGCCATATGCCTCCACCTCTTATCGATGTAAAAACTAGCACTCCCTAGAAATAGGGCTTCCTTTTATTGGGTGTTCTTTTTTGTGAACAAGCTTATCATCGATTTTAAATGGGGTTTAATTTTTTAACGTTTCACTGTAGGGAAGGATTCTGTGGGAGAAGTCTTTCCCTCCAGTCATCGATTTTTTAAATTTAGTGAAGATTACAATTGTAGAAAATGGTTCTTTTTGTAAAAAAAAAAACCAGTCACTGATTTTTAAATTGAGTAATTTCTAAGGTTCCACTGTATGACAGTGGAAAGTCTTTTCCTTTCAGTCATCGACTTTTAGTTTACTGGGTGTTGGAAAGGGCTAAAAATATACAGTGCAAGAAGATTTCTTTTTTTTTTTTCATCAAAGAGCCTTAAAACCAGTCCGATTAGGGCTTCCAGTTTATAGGATGTAGGGTTGATGCTGCTGGGCTTAATGAAGTATTGGTAGCTGGTAATGGCTTGCACCTGTGCGTTATTATGCATTTCTATGCAGCCCAGAGATTGAAGATATCGTGTCTTTTTGTTTAAGGTGCCATTTCTGGCTATATTATTTGCAACCATTAAAACTGATTTTGCGACCTGTCTTTTAGCTTGTGTAGTTTGTTGGTAACAGATGCTCAATTCCTGCTAAGAACCTGTTCAATGTGGTTTTGTAAGCATTCGATAGATTGTGTTTTAGGACGGTTTCTAAGGGAGGGGGGGAATTTTTCACAAAAAAGAACCCCTACCTACAGTAAGACCTCTAAAAACTTAACCCTCAATTTAAAAATTGAATGACCAGGGGATGAGATATTTACCAGAAACGTTTCTATTTCTAAGAGGGCGTAATTTTCTACATCTATTGGAACGGGGGTACGTCGTATGGCTCCCTTACCCTCCTCCCTGGCTACGCCACAGACTATAGGCATTTAAATATAGTGAATTAACTGTTCGATTGATATGACCCGCTTTGATATCTCCTAAGAGTTAATTCCACGCCAGAAATACAATATCCGAAAATGATGGCTTTGCATAAAATATACGTTAATTTAAAAACTACTCCAGTTTACCAAAGATATCGTTTTGCATGTTGACATTTTTTTAAATTTGTATATTTCACTGATTGAAGAAATAGATATATGGTATCCATTAATATTACTATATATCGTACTTTAAAATGACCAAGTTGTTTCTACGAGTGTTACCCCCCATTGAATCTTGGATTTGTTTCTAGTGAGATATAGCTATTAGTATGTTTAACAGCAATATTGTTGAATTTGGTGGGAGGCAATCGAAAAGCATATTTCACGAGTCCACAAGTGTGGCGGATAATATTATTCATCTATATTACATAAAAGCTTCTAACAGGAGAGTCCAAAAAGAGAATTTAAAAGAAAGGGGGGATACATTTAAAAACTAAAGGAAAACAGAAAAGATATGAAGAGAGGGTAGTAAAAGTCCCTCACGTAATGAAGAAGAGAAATGGAAATGGAATAAGGATAGCAAAATAAAAAAAGAGGCACTACATACCAAAAAACTGGATAGAAGTACAGAGGTGGGAAAACGGAAGGACGGGTTAAATGATACGAACTTGGCAAAGGAAAAGGTTGCATGATACAGGAAATAAGAAAAAGAGAAGATTAGTAATAGAAATAATGAGAATATAGTTAAATTTGGGTTCATGGAATGTAAGAGGCACAACTAGAGAGAGGCGCTTTTAAGATTATATTGAAAGAAATGAAAATTTATAAAATAGATATGTTTGGCGATGCAGGAAAAACTAAACAGGTAAAACAAGAAATTATAGATAAGAAATAGCCATATATTTTTAACAACACCGGCCAATAGCAGAATATTTGGTACAGGAATGTTTTAATAGACAAAAGACCCCTGAAGAAGGATATAATTAATTTTTGGCCGATTTCAGACAAGCGGTGCTAAAACTCTACCGGAAGGGAAGACAGAAAGATAACTATTATAAACGCGCATGCACCCACAGCGGGACAAAGATGAAGAAATAAAATCAAAGTGTTTACGAAGAACTAGACGAAGTGTATAACAAGTGTCCCAAACTACGACACAAAAATTGTCATAGATGATTTTAGACGCAAAAGTCGGGAGAGAGGGAGGGAAAATTATAAACCAGCTATTGGAAAACTCACAGCAAGCCTGAGTATACGAAACGATAATGACCTCAAACTTACAGAATTTGCAAACGAAAAGCGCATGAAGATTCGGAGGTTTCGTTATTCAGACATAAAGATATTCATAGAGGTAAGTGGAGGTCTCCAGACGGTAAAAATGAAAACCAAATTGATCACATATTGGTGGAAAGTAGATGCACGCATATTGCTGAATATTAGGAAGCTACAGAGGAGCAGAAGCTTGGCAGTGACCACTACTTGATAATATCACAATTGAAATTTAGCTATTCAGAGAGTATTCAACGTGTAAACAACAGAAAACCTATAACGTTGGAAAAATTTAGAGCAAGGAAAATTAAGGGGAAGAATAGCATTAGATAATAATAAAATATGGACCGTGATGCACGAAAAATGGGAAATAATTTGGAGGAGACCTTATGGGAATAGGTATATAAAGAGCAGTAAAGGCAGCAGCATAAAAACTCATAATAGAGGGGAAAACCCAGGATCTAAAAGTAGAAGAATGGTTAGAACACAAGGTGAGAATTGCGAACATTGGATTAGGAGGCAAAGCGAAAGGACCGGAGGCAAAAAAATGACTAATATAAGCGAAGGGGAAACAGAAGTACAATAGAAGATTAAATATGCTAAGCTAGGTTTAATAAGGAAGTTTTGTGGATGATCTAGGGAAGGCAAAAAAAAGTTTGTTGAAAAGGAAAAGATAAGAAAACTATATTAGATAA
>CM032450.1:56073004-56348004 GCA_019049505.1 Pachyrhynchus sulphureomaculatus
AAAAGTTTTGGACACCTTTTAGCTACCAAGCTTTCGAAAATATTTCATTTTCCTTCAATCAGGGGCTACAATTACAGTGAGATTATCAGTATTTTTTCAGGATTAACAGTAAAGAATAACCGCTTATTTTATGAATGTAATGGGGAGCATTATAGTACTTCCTGCTTAAAAGTCGTGTGTTCGAAAAAATAGTGATTAGTGTGGGTGCCACTTTATTAGCACTTCAGAAAAAAAAACAAGGAAAAAAAGCACAAGAAAAAACTCGACGTACTCATCTCTGGGAACTATAAGAAATTTTTACTTCATTTTGTTAGAATAAGTACGAAGAATTGGTGTGGTTGTAAAGTGATTTTAATTTATAAAAGGAAATTTTTTGTTATGTTTTTCTTGTCATTTTGGCCTAAGGGGCAGTGTGTTTGCTATTCACTTAGTTTAAGTTGTGGTTTATTTATATTTGAAGAGATAGAATGAGCGTTGGACAGTTATTGGTTTGATGGCGTTTTAAAGTTGAAAAGTTAATGCAAATCAGTGGGGATTATTTTCAAAACGATATGTACAGATATATTGTAAGAGTTTTCCATTTGGACTGCCTATTTGTAATAGATTGGAGAAAATTAAACTGAGATCTTCAATGTCAGTTATATTTATTGATCGAGTTCCGTTTAATGGTGGATTTCCACCAACTCTTCTTCTAAAGAATTCTCCCTGGTCTGCCGATAGATTTCTCTGATCGTTGGACATATGGATTTTTGGGGGGGGTTTCAGCGCACAAATTAATATTCATGAGAAAATTGGCTACTATGCTTGGGCAAGCCGCGACAAGAATTTTTTTTCTTTAATGCGGGCAATCACTTTTTTTGTGGGAAATGATTCTGTCTTCTTATGGACACTAGATGTTTATCGCTTGATATAGATTTTTTCACATTGAGAGCAGAGGGGCATCGATTGCTGTAAACTACTTCTGAAACTTTTGTGATTTCATCTTTGTCTGTTTAGATAAGTGAAAATATTGTTGAAAGTGTTTTTTTGTGTTTTAAAAAAGGGGCAATTTTTTAAATTAGGTAAATGTATATATTACTAAAGTAAACGGGACAAATTTATTTTGTTTGGGGGGGGGGGGGAGAGATTTCTCTTAGTGTATGGGAAATGAAAAATAACATTTGATTCGCGTTTTCAGAGAGGGAAAGTAAAACATAAAAATCCGGGGTAAGATTTTTGTTTTGTTGTAAAGGGGGTGTGGTTGAGTTAAATAATAATTTATTTTATTAATTGGTTGGCTAGGAAGTGGTGCGTAGAGTGTCTCGTAGTTGATTTAGTTTTTCAGTCTGAGGAAGGATGAGAGATTCTCTCTATTCTTGCTACAGCCCAATATCATGTTATTTTGATTTTTAGTGTATAGAGAAATGGAAGTTAATGTATCTTCCTGAGTGAGGTTGGTTATGGTAGACCATCTACTTTAATGGGACGGAGTTATCTTCTTTTCTTGACTCAGTAAGTGTTGTATTGGCTGCTATTTATCATTGCCTCTGCTCTTGTAGTGTCAGCTTCTACTCAATATCTTCTGTGATAGGTATCTTTTCTACGTTTTGTCTTGGGGCATCAGCATCTTCTCTATTCTTGTTTGACGGAAAAGTTTGTTATATTGTGTGTGTCACTGTTCTAGGTTTTCACATACCATATAATAACACACCGATTATTAACATTTTTGTTAAATATCATCAGTTTGGTATCTGTGGTTTGATTTCTGTCTTGATGTCCCATAGAGATCTTAGTTGGTCAAAAAGTTTGCTGAGGCGTTTTATTCTGTATGTCAGCTGTAAGCACCTCAGTCTTTGTTGATAATATTGCCCAAGTAATATAATCTCTTTGACGCCCTCCGTAATTCAGATCCAGAAATTAATTCTAATGGACTTAGTTTTGGATACATTCATTAGGATGAAGTTCCACATTAATTTTGTGCTCTTCACGTTCTAAATTTTCTACTCATTCTTTTGCATGTCGTTGTGTGGGGGGGATTGTGTCAATAAAGAACAAATGCAGCGTATGTAATTTGGAAGCAGTACTCCATTGTTGGTTCGATTTGTGAAAGAACTAAAAGTTGTTGTGAAATTGTAAAGCTTTTACTGTTTCCGAAAATAATATTCCCACCTTTACTAATGCCATGCAACATATTCATGCCAAAACATATATGCTCCCCAAGTTAACGACGCCGGCAAATTTGAGTGACTGTTGTGCAAAGAGAATGAGGGAATTCTCCTGTTGATTATTCGCTTACGAAAGCTATATTTCATTGATTTATTAATTGTTATTGGGCAGAAATTTATTATCATTAATTAAATAGAAGAAAGGTAAAGCTGTCTCTTATAATATTTGTAATAAACTAAACCAAATACAAAGAAATTAGAAAATGTGTCGCAAATTTCAGAGGAAATATAACAAAGAAAAGTCATCGGAAATAAAAGAAGGGAATGTAAACCTCCAAAAAGTCCCATATGTTCTAAGAGAAGTTTTCTAATATATTAAGAAGGGAATTTATCACATCTCTCTACTCTGCACCCGGTAATTTAGTCCTATTCAGTTCTTTTACGTAAAGGTAATTTACATTTTTACACAGACATAAAGAGACCGTATTTATAGTAAAATAAAATCAACAGATAAAAGTCACTGGTTTGTTTTAACACTGAAAGTGTTAAAATATGCGCGCAACGAAACAACAACGAAACTTTACCTAGTCTTACATTATTATTTAACCTCTTTGTTAATTATTTTCCCGAGTTTTTTCTGATTTAACATTTTTATCTGAAAACTTTTTACAAAACTCGTTAATTTTTTCTCTAGACGTGTGGGTAATAGCTCCAAAGCTAAACTCCTAAAAACTTTTATTAGTAAGTAGTATAAACCCAATGAAATAAGAAATTAATCATCCTTGGGTAAAGTTTTAGGACCTTCTTATTTTAACTAAAACACTGGTGTAACTATAGAGAATGGAAAGTAAAAATACAGATACGGAGTATTAATAGTCTACGTTTAAAATAAAGTTATTAATCCAAGTCGTTTTTTAGTGTTCCCGTACGGAACACTTATAAGATGACTTCGGTGTCTGTCCCTGTCTGGTTTGTCCGTCTGTTCTGTCAGCACCCGATTTTTCACTCGAAACTATTTGTCAATAGTACAGTGATGTCGTTGAAATTTGCGTAATAATATAGGAATTGATGGCCTCATCCCAGAGCCGTGTAGTTTTTGAAAGTTAAATTTTGACTTAAGAGGATAGATTTTGGGAGTGAAATTTTTACTAGGATCGTCGAGTATGGTTGTCAAATGAAAGCTTTGTGAAAACACAAGTACAATATATAAATATAATAATATATATATAATATATATTAATAATATATATATTATATTATATAGTTATATTTTAATATTTTTTTTTCTTGGGCTTTATGCTTCTTTTGTTTTATAAGGATAGAGAAATGACATCACGTATCTAGTTAGAAGTTTATTAAAAACGTTTTTGCCTAATTTGTAGGCTTCTTCCACTTCATCTAAAAATTGAAATTTTCAATTTCAATACCACATTTTGCCTCCCATTCCTTAGACTTTTTTTATGATTTTAAATTTGATTTTACAGGATTAGTTTTGGATGTTCAATAGTTCACATTTTTTTAATTAATGAATATAATAAATATTCTTAAACTTATAATACAATGTAGAAGGTGAAATAATAAAAATACACATAAAAATTAACGAGGTATTTACAGATAAAAACTCACATGTGTGGCGTTTGCCCACACACCACCGAAGGCACACTTATACATTCTTTAAAAAGGTTATTATTTACCTAAGACGGTCACATTTTTTAGTGTTCATAACTACGGAACACTAACTACTACCCTCAATTCGGTTGTCTTGTCGCGTACTTATGTGCTATGGTCTTTTGTCTGTCTCGTTTTTCTGTCACACCCGATTTTCTCCACGAAACTATTTGTCATAGAAATTGTTGAAAAATTTGGTATATAATATCGGAATTGATAGCCTCATTCAGAGCCATATAGTTTTGAAAGTTAAATTTTGACTTAAGTGGTTAGTTTTGGGGGTGTGTTGCAAATCGGAAGTGAAAAAAAAAAAATTTTTTACTAGGTAATCGAAGTGTGGTGTTAAATGAAAGTTTGTGAAAACACGAGTAAAAAATATATATATAATGTAATACTTGCGCGCACTCTTTTCTTTGTATTATTTTTAAAAAATCGCGAAAAAATCGCTGTCCACCCGCCTTATCTCGAAAAGTACTTATCAAAAAATTTTGAAAAAAGATTCTGGAATATTCTCCACGGGTGTAGATTGAACGAAAATTATCACGAGTGCATTACCTGTAATAATTTATCTGGTATATAAAAAAATAGAAATGTCAAGGTCATCAATTTTCAGTAAGGATTGGAAATAAACTTTGTTGAAAACTCATTTGGGGTGTGTTTTGTGAAGTCACTGATCATTTTATACTTCCGTTACAACATTTTTTATTTTAAAAGCAATCAACGTACGGAAACACTAATTGCGCAAGTTCAACTTGCACTTGACCGGTTATTTCTAATAAATAAGTTGTAATTATGTACCCCCACAAAATAGTGATTCCTGAACACACCACTTAGCAGTAAGTACTTTAATGTTATAAATAAAATATGAGTTGTTCTTTACTTTGAATCTCAAGAATACTGATAATTTACTATAATTGTAGCCCTGATGAAGAAAATGAAAATATTTTCGAAAGCTTGGCGTAGCTAAAAAACTTTTTAGTTCTCTCTCAAAGACCGTTTACCCCCAAAAGAACAAAAAACACACACATATATATATATATATATATATATATATATATATATATATATATATATATAGTATATTAAATATATGTATATATATATATATGTATATATATATATATATATATATATATATATATATATATATATATATATATATATATATTTATATATATATATATATATATATATATATATAGTCGACCCTGTTTATAGTGAAACTCTATAAAGTGAAAAACTCTTTATAGTGCAATTTTTTTAAGACCTAGAAATATTTTAATGAAATTTCATGTAAAAAGCCCTGCATATAGTGAATCTGTAAAATAGTTACACTCTATATAATAAAAAATTTTTACCGGAATTTTATGTATAAATTTTTATGCATTTATTGAGATCTTGGCCATTTCGGGGTTTCCATTTTTATCTAACATTAGCACGAATTCCATTTTTATGACGCATTCTTTTAAAAAGGTTCTTAACGCGTTTATAACGCCTAATGGTTGGCAATAAATCAGGTAGATTTCTGTGAGAAAACCCGGGGAATAACCCATTTTTATAGAAACCCGGGGAAAATCCCATTTTTATAGTCGAGGGCCTAGTAATTCGCAAATTCAGGTTCAGTTTCTTTTTGTTTAAGAATCAAGTAAGATGTCCAAGCGAGTGTGTTTAAGTTTAGAAACTGAGAAAATTAAAATTTTGGAGGAAGTTCATAAAGGCTGCAAAAAAAATTGATGTTGCTGCAAAATTTGGTGTTTCTCCAAGTTGCGTCTCTCTGATAATAAAAAATCGAGTCGCGACAGTATCATCAAGAAACCTAGTGTTCCAAGCAGTTCGAAAACGAGTACGGGTGAGTACTTACGAGGATGTAAATGAAGCAAGTCTTACGATGGTTTTAAGTGGCCCGTAACGCATTAAAACGTACCAATATCGGGAAATTTAATAAAGCAAAAGGCTCTACAATTTGCTAAAGAATTTAACTGCGTTAATTTTCAAGCTAGTGAAGGGTGGTTGAGTACCTGGAAGACTCGCAATTCAATTGTTTTCAAGACGGTGTCTGGCGAGAGTGCAAGCGTTAACTCAGGAGGGACTGTGACATTTGGACTAAAACTGTTTTAAAAAGTGCATTGAAAAAGTACGAGCCAAAAAATATTTTCAATTGTGATGAAATCGGTTTGTTTTTTAAATGTTTGCCAAATTAAACTTTTGCTTTTAAAAAGTGATAAATGTTTTGGTGTTTAAGTTAAAACAAGTAAAGAAAGGGTAACACTTATGGTTGGAGCAAACATGGATGGCTCAGAAAAACTGAAATTACTGCTCATAGGTAAAAGCAAAAATCCCCGTTGTTTTAAAAGAAGTTAAATCTCTGTAGTTAGATGACGCCAATAATTAAAAAGGCATGGATGACTTCTGAGATTTTCGAAAGATGGATCAAAGAACTGGACACGAAAATGAAAAGCCAAAAGCGAAAGATTGTGATGTTTATAGACAATTGTCCTGCACATCCAGTTACTGTAAGTAAAAAATTAGGGAATATTGAATTGATCTTTTTTCCACCAAACATGACCTCCAAATTGCAACCTATGGACCAGGGTATTATAAAAAACATAAAACATCATTACCGAAACAGAATTGCTCACAAAATTGTTAATGCGACTGATAACAACCTTCCAGTCCAAAAATTGATTACCCTTAAAGAGTGTATAACCGAAGTCGCTAAAGTATGGAGTGAAAATGTTTCTCAGAAAACTATCAAAAACTGCTTTTCTAAAGCAGGTTTTACTGAAAAAAATTGACGAATGGGAAGAAGAAGACGAAATAGATCTCGCTACCTTAAAAAGGCAATGGGGTATTCTACAAAAAACTGCTACCGTCGACGCAGATTTTTTACTTGAAGATTTCTTAGAAATCGACAATGATGTTGGCACGACAGATCTCCCAAACTGACCAAGACATAATTGACGATATAAAAAGTATAGAAGATCATGAAGAATAAACTGAAACCGGGGAATGTCCTGCTAAATTTAGTGAAAATGAAATAAGAAATGCATTTGACATTGTGAGAACTACTCTCAGGGGGCCAGGAAAGTGTACCTGATCAAATCTCTATGCATTTGAATAAATGCGAGAATTTTGTTGAGCAACAATTATTTTCAAAAAGTAATGTTCAAAAGAAAATAACTGATTATTTTCCTAGTACGTATGTACGTAGTATGTACATATGTATTAACAGATTTTGTATTATTCTTTTTATTTCGTATGTAGTACATACATACATAAAGTCCGTACGTTATATCTTAACACGTGCGTCATAGGATTTTCAGGCAATATCCCAGACGACTATTATATTTTTGTCTCTTTTTATCAATACCTACGATTTATTGGTGAAAAGAGACAAATAATATATTAGTCGTCTGTTATATGGCCTGAAAACTATGGACGCACGGGTAAAGATATAACGTACGGAACTTTATGTATGTATTTAGCCCTGTACCTGCTATGTACTATTTAAACTTTCAAATGTTTAATAAAATCTTTTCTAATAATTCAATTTTGCAATTTTTTTTTGTTGCTTGTACCTTATAAAATACAAGTAAGTGATTACCAATATAAAAATACAAGCATAGCAATATATACGGATTTTTTCTTTATATAGTGAAAAACTTTCTATAGTGAAATTTCGGTCAACATATTGGTCTTTCACTATATAGAGTGTCGACTGTATATATATTATATATATGTTATATTATATATATATATATATATATATATATATATATAATATAAATATATATACATTTTTCCAATAAAAATAAATTACAACAGAATATACTTTTGACATTTAAAGGGAAATTTTTCTTTGAAGAAAAAGGCAAAAAATAATAGTTGTAGTTGATTCAACTTTTCCCGGTATTCAACTTGGAATTTGGTATTCAAATTTCAATTTGCAGTGTTACTTTTTCCTAGCGATAGAAAAGAAAATAGACGTCTATTTGAATTTTATGTTAAACTCTGATATGATATACTATACTTCCGAAGGAAATCGTTTATTTAAATTAAATATTAGTTATGTGTATAATTAACCTGCTTTTAATATTTTTTTTAGCGATTTAAATCAGGATTTTTCTTTTGCATATTTAATAATTGTAAAGTCAACATGAAATTATTAAAACCAAGGTAAAATCTTATTTACTTACATTTAAGTAAAACATGAAAAGCCCGAGTTCAATTATACCAACATTTAATTAAAAATTTTTTTAAAAATGGAATCGGCTCTTACTGAGATTCTGCGATCTCTTTTTCGTCTAAGCAATAATTAGCTTGTGAAATATTAACAAATTAGAATAAACACTTTTTTCACTCAGTTTTTACTGAATATTTTTAACAATAAGAAAAAAATATGTTATTAACGTGAAGTAAATAATGTTTACATCCAAGAAATTATAACCGTTAATTAAATATATATATATACAGTCCCTGGCCAAATTATTAGACGCACTGTATTTTTTTTTAGTAATTTTATGTTTCTTAAGAGTTTTTATGCAATAATGGTATATTTAAAGTACAATATTATTGATTTTTATTTAAAAGAATTGTTGTAGACTACATATTTGTATTTATTTTAAACATTTATGGCAACACTATGTTGACAAAGTGATACATGAACGTAAACAAGTACAAACCTGATATCAGTCGCGATCGGAATCGAATCAGGTACGGACGTGTTTCTGTTTCTTTATGGACTGTGATTGTTTGTTTAACAGTTTTATACTACTCAGTTATTAGTTTATTTTGTATGCAGTGCAAAGTAATTGGACTATTTTTCATTATGGGTAGAAAAGGCGATCTTTCGCCACGTAAAAAAAGCTGAAGTGAAGGTCCTTGTGATTGCGAAAAACATTTACAAACACGAGAAATATCACGAAAGATTGGAGGTTTCTGAAGCTAGTGTACGACGCATAAAAAAGAAAATTGAGTCAGGGAAGGAATTAAGCCCGAAAAGAAAGAAAAGATGCGGTAGAAAAACCAATTTTCACTCCACGGTCAGAGAGATGTTTTTGAAGAAAATTTGTGTAGGTAGAAAACAGATTTGCTACCACAAAAGGTAATAAAAATCACAACTCCAGGATGCTAGCGTAAATGCTTCTGAGCGCACTGTTCGAAGAAAATTGAAAGAATTAGATTTTAAGGCCTGCCGCCCCGCCGACCAGGAAGCCCAAGTTAACAGCTGCAATGAAAGCAAAGCGCCAGAAGTGGTGAAAGTGGGCCAAACAATGGCAAGACACAGATGTGGACTTCTGGAGATCGGTAAGATACAGCAATTTAATCAATAATTGATACATTATTATCATTTTCAGTTAAATAAAGCAAATAAACATGGAAGTTTATATATTTTTCCTATTTTGACAGGTCTGCTTCAGTGACGAAAGCACATTCGAAATTTTTGCAGAATAAAGCTCAGTATGTGCGTCGTCGTCATGGAGAAAAGTTTCATCCTGATTGTGTCGTCCCGACGGTTAAACATCCCACCAAAGTGATGATTTGGTCAGTCATCAGCGGCAAGGGCACTGGGACGTCTGTACGTCGTCAAAGGAATAATGAGGCAAGATCAGTACAAAGAAGTATTACAAAATCGGTTGATTCCGCAGCTCAGAGAATGGTTTCCAAATGGGGAACCATTCACTTTCATGCAAGATGGAGCTCCCTGCGACACTGCTCGGTCTGTTAAAGCTTTTTTTGCAGAAAAAAAATATCCCTCTGTTGGATTGGCCGGGTAATAGCCCATTGAAAATGTGTGGGAGCTGATGAAAAAAGAGAAGTGGCTAAAGATGTGATTACCAACAAAAACCCAGCTCCTAGAAAAGATTATTCATGTGTGGAAATCATTATCCTCAAATGCAGGAGACAGTACAATCTTTGCATTGATAGCATGCCGCGCAGAATTAAAGCTTGATAGCGGCTAAAGGTGGCTCAACTAAATATTGACATTTTACTAACATTAATTTCACTTTTCTTTAAAACTTAATAAACTTATGCTTTTCTAAATTAATGCTGTTTTATTTATGTCAAATAAATAGGTAATTGATTGGATAATATAAAAATAAAAAACAAATCAATTTAAAATAATAAACGGTACAATATCACTCGGTAATTAATATTTTACATGAAATCTTGCAGTGCGTCTAATAATTTGGCCAGGGACTGTATATATATATATATATTTATATATATATATATATATATATATATATATATGTATATATATATATATATATATATTATATATATAATATATATATATATATATATATATATATATATATATATATATATATCCTAAGTTTAACTACTGGGAAACGTCCTTATAAGGAGAAGAGATGAGCAATCAAAGATCTAAAGGCTCTAGTATCTGCTTTTTATTTTTTTATCGAGTTTTCGCTGCCTAATGGTAGCTTCTTCTGGATTCTAAAAATGCAAACCAGGTACAGAAAATAAACCAAAACGTTCGTTTTTTTTTAAAAATGTGATTAAATGAATTGTACGACTGTATGTGAAATTACTTACAAAAATTTTAGCAGTTAGTTCATCTCTGGTGAAGACAATAAAATTTGCATTTTTGTTGGCCAGGTAGTATGAATGATTACACAAACATGATCAAAAGACACTTAGAGAGTTACATAAATATTGAAAATAAAACTTTGTCAATAAACATTAGTTAAAAAACACTTTTTGAAGACCGAAACATAACTGCAAGAAACACCATGATGTTGAACGGTACTCCATTTTAAAATTTTTGACGTCGAGTTTAGTAACTATTTAGTGATATTTGAGTCCGAACCGGATATTGTTGGTAGTCTATGTCGTCATCAGGTCGACAAAAAACCATAAAAAGCATTAAAGTTAGGGATGTGTGCAAATTTTTTTAGGTGGATGCTAATTTTATATAAATTATTTATTATTAATGATATCTATTTTTTAGTTTTAATTTTATAAAAAAAGGGGGACTTAAATTTGATGAATGTTACTCTTCGACGAGTTATTTATTATTAATTATATTAATTCTTTAATTTTATAATCGAGAGATTCATAGGCTAATTTAAAAATTTAAACATTTGAAAGAGAAAATTAATACTGGACGTTATTTATTCTTTGTTATATTTAGTTTTTTAATTATTTAATTTTAACAAGAAGACATAGAAAAGTAACTGGTAATAAATAGCAAAAATGACAGAAAGAGAAAAGAAACGTCAACTTTACTAGAAACTAATTTTTTATAATAAGTATACATGGAGCTCAATCTTTCTATGTCTTTTTTGTGATTGAGATTATTTTTACAGGTTTTTTATGTAACACATTTCCAAGAAACTTCTTCTGAAATAATTAGTCTCAACATCCAGAATGAAGCTGTTGTTATATTGTACTCTGTGATCTGTATTATTTACGTGTAAGCTCGAGCTAGTTGCGTTAGGTTTGTGTTTACTATCACTTTTGTGCAACGCTAATCTCTTAGAGAGCTTTTGTGAAATTTGTCCAACCTAGACCAAACCACATTGACAGGGAATGCCATAGATTATATTAGATCTTTGTAAAGTGTCGGTTTTATCTTTTAAATTGGTGTAAAAACAATTCATTCTTTTTATGTTGTAATTGGCAATTTTAATGTTTGTATTTTTAAAAAGCGTTACACAAAAGTAATAGTAAACACAAACCTAACGTAACTAGCTTGTGCTTACACGTAAATAATACAGATCACAGAGTACAATATAACAACAGCTTCATTCTGGATGTTGAGACTAATTATTTCAGAAGAAGTTTCTTGGAAATGTGTTACATAAAAACCTGTAAAAATAATCTCAATCACAAAAAAGACATAGAAGGATTGAGCTCCATGTATACTTATTTACTAACACAAAATTATACCAAGCCAATAAAAAAGAACGATTTTTATGAAAAAATTAGTTTCTGGTAAAGTTGACGTTTCTTTTTCTCTTTCTGCCATTTTTGCTATTTATTACCAGTTACTTTTCTATGTCTTGTTAAAATTAAATAATTAAAAAATTAAATATGACAAATAATAAATAACGTCCAGTATTAATTTTCTCTTTCAAATTTTTGAATTTTTAAATTAGCCTATGAATCTCTTGATTATAAAATTAAAGAATTAATATAATTAATAATAAATAACTCGTCGAAGCGTAACATTCATCAAATTTAAGTCCCTTTTTTTATAAAATTAAAACTAAAAAATAGATATCATTAATAATAAATAATTTATCTAAAATTAGCATCCACCTAAAAAAATTTACCACATCCCTAACTTTAATGCTTTTTATGGTTTTTTTTTGTCGACCTGATGACGACATAGACTACCAACAATATCCGGTTCGGACTCAAATATCACTAAATAGTTACTAAACTCGACGTCAAAAATTTTTAAAATGGAGTACCGTTCAACATCATGGTGTTTCTTGCAGTTATGTTTCGGTCTTCAAAAAGTGTTTTTAACTAATGTTTATTGACAAAGTTTTATTTTCAATATTTATGTAACTCTCTAAGTGTCTTTTGATCATGTTTGTGTAATCATTCATACTACCTGTCCAACAAAAATGCAAATTTCATTGTCTTCACCAGAGATGAACTAACTGCTAAAATTTTTGTAAGTAATTTCACATACAGTCGTACAATTCATTTAATCACATTTAAAAAAAAAACGAACGTTTTGGTTTATTTTCTGTACCTGATTTGCATTTTTAGAATCCAGAAGAAGCTACCATTAGGCAGCGAAAACTCGATAATAAAAATAAAAAGCAGATACTAGAGCCTTTAGATCTTTGATTGCTCATCTCTTCTCCTTATAAGGGCGTTTCCCAGTAGTTTAAACTTAAGATTGTTTGTTGCCAGTGCCCTGTTACTGTCCTTCCTCTTTCTTATATATATATATATATATATATATATATATATATATATATATATATATATATATATATACAGGGTGGCCCAAAATTACCGAAAGGGTTTCAGTTCATTATAACTTTTTATTTAAGACTTAATTATATATATATATTTTTTTTTAAATACAGTATATTAATGGAGAATATTTTTAATTTAATTATGAAAAATTATATCTCGCAAGTGGTGGCCATTTTCTGCTTCGCATATTCGTGCTCTTTCCAAAACATTTTCCCATAACCTTTCGCAAAACTTCAGGTGTTATGTTGTTGATTTCGTCGCGTATATTGTTTTTTAATTGCTGGATGGTTCTAGGCTTATTAATATAGACTTTTCCTTTTAAATAACCCCAAAGGAAAAAGTCTGGAGCGGTTAAATCCGGTGAACGCGGAAGCCAATTAAAATCGCTTGTACGCGAAATAATTCGTTCGCCAAAGATGTCGCGTAAAAGAGCCATTGTGTCCCTCGCAGTGTGCGCTGTGGCTCCATCCTGTTGGAACCATACTTGTGGATGATTTTCCACGGCTGGCCTTAAAAAATTTTCCAACATTGTCCGATATCGAACACCAGTGATGGAAACGGCGACACCGTGTTCATTTTCAAAAAAATATGGGCCAATTATCCTTTCAGACGAAACACCGCACCAAACAGTACACTTAAGTGGGTGTAATTGTCGCTGTTGAACTACTCTTGGATTTTCCGTAGCCCATATCCTGCAGTTTTGCCTATTAACGAACCCATTTAATCGGAAATGGGCTTCGTCGCTCATAATTAAATTATGAATAATTTCATGATTTTCTTCTGCTTTTTGCCGGAAACAAATTGCATAATCAAGTCGTTGCTGGTAATCTGTCGGTTTCAATTCTTGGACAAGCTGAGTTTTGTATGGAAACATTCTTATTGTATGCAAAATTCTCTGCAGCGACCCTCGTGAGAGGCCAAGTTGTGTCGAACGTCTCCTGGTTGATGTTTCTCCATCTTCCCGAATACTCTCCTGTACCCGTTCAATATTGTCATCCGTGTGCACCGTTCGTCGTCTACCGGCACCAGGAAGGTTCCTTACTGCCCCTTGTTGTCGAAAATTTGCCACCAGACGGTTTATTGTTGACTCTGAGGAACCAACCCGCACATTAAAATAACGACGATATGCACGCTGAGTCAAAACAATGGACCGTTGATTTGAGAAATAAAGTTCAACGATTTGGGCACGTTGTTCAATTGTGTACTGTTCCATTTTAAATTCCCCAAGTCTTCTTTACAAAATACTGAAAAGAAATAAAAAACAAAATTATAATAAAAAAGTTATAAGGAATTCAAACCCCTTCGGTAATTTTAGGCCACCCTGTATATATATATATATATATATATATATATATATATATATATATATATATATGTATATATATATATATATATATATATATATATATATATATATATATATATATATATATACATATAAATGTGCGTAAAAACAAAATTTCAGTTTCTTGTTCCTTGCCAATATATCCATGATAGAGATAGAAGGAATTGACTTTGATACAGTAAACCCAATACAGTGGCGAAACTCAAGGGTCAACATACAGTTAAAACAGGTTTCAGTTTTCAAGAGGTCACGTGGCAGTCCACCATGTCAAAAAGGAGACCAGCGGGAGATTTTAAATAGAAATAATGTTACTGTGCAAAGTTCTATCTTTCAAAATCATAGATAACCAATGTTTGAAAAATTTTTCCAAAGCGAAATCTTTGCTTTATAACTAAAAAATATCATAAAAGAAATAGCTTCTCAGAATTATTCAATTTTTCCGCGTACGATTTCTTAAGCAATTGATATTCTGTAATTAAATAACTTACCTTTCAACATCTTTGGGGAGGAAAAAAAGAAACTCATTCCCGCGTACTTTTTTGAATTATTTTTACAATTGTCAACGGCACAACAATAACCTCCTTTTCTCATAATTCTATAAATTTTTTGTCAACCTTTTCGATTCTCTTCACTTACAAACATTTTTAATTCTCTTTTTATACAAACTCTCTCTTCCTTCTGTCTTTAAATTCACATAAACTGCAGTCACATCAAGAAACGATCAAAAAAACATTTCAAAAGACACATTCCGAGAGCAGATGTAAACATTGGGAGACCATTCTGAAAGAGGGATCCGTGGACGCATGCGCCGTCAAAATCTCGTCACCAACTTGGAGCTCATTTTCACTACTGTATTGGGTTTATTGTGACTTTGATAGGAACAAAGTTGGGTATGTATATTTATTAGATTATTAGTCACACATCTGTATCAGTAGCGTACTTTTACACGTGGAAGGTGGGACAAATTGCTACAAAGAGCGCTTATTTAAGGAAGGAAGAGGACTAAAATTGAGACAGCCACCCTCATAATTTCACGTATCATTTTTGTAGCGAAAATAAATTTTAGTAGGTATAGAAATAACGAAGGGATCTTAAACATAAACTTATTTAAACCGTAAATATACATATAAAAAAATGTTCTCATTTCTAAAACAAGATTTTTTGGAAAATCAAAATATAATTTTCCTATGCATTTTTACACTAAAAATGAATCTTTTGTCAGAGTTGCCTGATTTCCCAAATTAAAAAATCACTCAGAAATATTTTCAGAGAACAGATTTACTGCAAAATTTCCTGTGTCTTTTGTCAGTTGGCAAGTCGTTTAACTACCCCTAATAAAGGTCAAAAGGGCGTTTTTTTCAGGCATAACGAAAAACATGTAAAAAGACGTATACAGAAGCGAGGGGGGCTTTTTTTCTCATCCTATAGTGACGAGGATTTTTAATCATGATAGAAAATGGGAAAGTAAATGCTTAAGAAATTTGCTACAAACTTTAAGATAATAAATTTGTGTTTACAACAGTTTTTGTAACCATATCTAAAAGGGCACTTACTTAATTTCCGAGTCCAGTTACCATCAAATTTCTCCTCTTTAGTATTGGGCTATACGAATAGGATTCTCACTGGCCAGGAAAAGATCCTCCGGTATGCAAGTTGTTCCAATATTTGGGCAATAGAGTAGATGGTGTTAGTCTTGTGTAGCACCGCACTCATAACTTGTTTCCTCATTGATGTATCCCCATTTTTTGAAGGTTTCCTTGCATCCACTTACATCGGTTTGAAGCCTGTTTAGGGTTCTCCATACAGGATAGGGGCAGTCATGTCCAGCGCTTATTTTTCTGTAGGTTCCATGACATTTCGTGGTGCTTTGTTCGTCCACCTATCCAGTCGGCCACTGCTTGGGGGCAGTAAAGCTTGGTGGGTCGTGGCAAGGAAGCTTTTCCTAGATGTTAATTTGGTTTTTTTTGGGACTTGTTCGTGCAAAGCTTAGTGGGTGTGTCATGACACTGTTTTTTTTTCCCTCTCTCTGCCTCAGCTATTATGTCTCGCCTGATTTTGGGGAGTGCCATTCCTGTACGGTTACCAGCCGGTTACGACCTTGACAGCGTTGTTCACTAGTTTGAAAAGAAAAAAATTATAATTTTGAGCTAATTAATTTAGAATTGGAATAAAGATAAGGTACACATATTAACGCATTAAATCGAAGTGTGTCTTAATATATTTTTCTAATTAATAAACAGGGCCCACGCCTACTACGTATCCTAATCCTAAGTATATTTACATCGTCCAACAAGAAGTCAGTATACGTAGGGTTAGATTATATTATTCTGCGAGTATGATTAGTAACTAAATATTTACTTTAAATTTTCTTATCGACAATTTTACTATTTAAATTATGAAATTAGAAGATAGCAATAAATTTTGTTGGTTTTTCCAATAGTGCTATCGGGTTTGTTGGAAATTATTTGAGCAACAGACTCCAGTACGTTGAAACGTCCATGGGACAGTCATCGAGGAAATTGGTGAAATGTGGCGTGCCACAGGGCTCCATATTGGGATCTCTACTTTTTACAATTTATACGAATAATTTTATTTCTTGTTTGAAGCATGTCAAGTCATATCTCTATGCTGATGACACTCAACTGTTGTATTCCTTTTTGTCTAGTGATTGGAGAATGGCTGAAGCAATGGTAAATAATGATTTAAGTGCTTTGGTGGAGTTTTCGGAGCGCCATGGTTTGCTAATTAACCCTGATAAATCATCTGTCATGATTTTTGGTAAACATAGGGACCGTTTGCAGCGTGATATCAGTATAAACATTGCTGGTTAAACGTTTGGAATTGCAAAATAGTTTCAAAAAATTTGGGTGTTATGATAGATACAGATTTGCGTTTCAAAGAACACGTAGGGCATATTATACAAAAAGCCTATATGTCACTGAAAATACTTTACCCACTTTAATTATTGTGATATTATGTATGGACCGTGTTTTAGATAAAGTAAACTTAAATAGAATTGAAAAAGTGCAAAGGAGCTGCTTACGTTTCATTTATGGTATAAGAAAATTTCAGTCCGTGTCTCACAAATTAGAGGATGCTAAGTGGTTGAATATGCAGGATAGACGTAGACTACATTCTTTGGTATGTTTTATGTTTTTGTTATTAATAACTGCCCACCATACCTAACATATAAAATTATTTATATAACAGACATTCATAGGTTGAATTTAAGATTTGATGGACTTATATCTCCACCACTTCACCGAACGGCTCTTTTTAAAAGAAACTTTTCCTACAATATTTATAATACCGTACCTGTTGCTTTAAAACCCTTTAACCTGAGGTATTGAGAAAGCGGATAAAAGTATTTTAAAACCAATTAGTTAATTAGGTTAATTTTTGTCTCATTTTTCTCTCTTTCTCTTCCTCTGTCTTTAGTTTAGTTTTATTATTTTCTTTAATTCATGAACATTTTATGCTAGATGTTGTAGTTTACATGGGGTTGAACTTTGAACAGTTTTAATTGTTTTTCAGCCCCTTTTTCTTCTTTTTTGTAGCAGAAATATTGAAATGTAAAATGTAAAGTGTAATATTAATGTTGTTTTGCAGAAAAGAGGAAATAAAATTATTATTATGATTATTATTATTATTATAAAGCTGTTACCACAGTAAACTCAATACGGTCGCGAAAGTGAGCTCCAAATTGGTGACGAGATTTTGATGACGCGTGTGTCGACGAGTCCCTCTTTCAAAATGGCCGCCCAATGTTTACATCTGATCTCGGAATGTATTTTTCGAAATGTATTTTCGATGGTTTCTTGATGCGACTGCAATTTATATGAATTTTAAGACATGGGGAAGAGAGAGTTTGTATAAAAAGAGAAATAAAAACGTTTATAAGTGAAGAGAATCGCAAAGGTTGACAAACAATTTATATTCATGGGGAAAGGGGGTTATCGTTGTGCCGTTGACAATTGTAAAAATAATTAAAAAGTACGTCGGGAGTGAGTTTCTTCTTCTTCTTCCCCAAAGATTTTGAAAGGTAAATTATTTAATTAAAGAATATCAATTGCGTAAGAAATCGTAAGCGGATAAATTGAATAATTCTGAGAAGCTATTTCTCTTATGACATTTTTTTGGTTTTAGAGCAAAAATTTGGCTTTGGCAAAAATTTTCAAACATTTGTACAATATCTATGATTTTGAATGATAAGTAACAGTGTTTCTAGTTAAAATCTCCCGTTGATCCCCTTTTTAATATGGCGTACTGCCACGTGACCTCTTGAAAACTGAGACTTGATTTTCCTAAACGGTTACCCCTGAATTTCGCTACTATACTGGGTTTACTATGCTGTTACTCTATCAAAGGGTTAAAAATATCAGCTATAAAATGTCAACATCTTCGAAGCAATGTAATTCATAAAGAAAAACGTAAAACTATATTTTTAACAGAATTAGCTGTTATTCGTTTGATCTCTTGGTTCTACAAAGTATTTGGAACGCAGTGCTTTGATTCTTAGCTTACTTTTGACTCTCCGTTACGTATTTCTTTGCGAATAGTACTTCCTAGTAAAAAAAAAAGACATGTGCGCCATCAATATATTTTTATGTTAGTTCGGTTAGGATGATGAATTATAGGTAGACTGATATGTAAAAGTTTACTAGATAAATATTATATAAAGTAAGATGAGAATCTTGGTTTTGTACTTCAAGCAGAAAGAACTGACTAAATGAACACTCTTTACATGTTATTATAAAAATGTATCAGGCAAAATGCTTTTATGTGGATTGTCGTGGGAGAAAAACAAGACCATTAAAACGTTGCTGTCAAACAATTTAGCGCTTGCCAAATGCAAATAAGATCGCTTTTAAAAAATCGCTTTTGCCACCCGTTTTAATGCCATTTATCAGTTGAAAATTTATCACTTAAATTTGGTACAGTGGTAGTGGCCATTACAAAGTGGTACAAATAGCTCAGCGCCGTTTATAAATCAGGCAAAGGGATAAATTTTAAACTTCCATAAAGCTCAAACGGCGCCAACGAGTTTTGGATTTTAAAAATATATTTTTAAGGTTAATTATATCATTTGTGTTATTTGTCATGATATTATTCTTTTGATATGTGTATTTAACTTCTTTATTATATTTTTTTGAATTTTACACCCTTCCAGGTCTTTGCTGTTGTCTGGATATTTGCATGAGTCGTTGATATTTGAATGTTCAAAATAAATGAAGACATAAGCATACTGTCATCTGCAAATCTATAGATAGAGCGTAGGAGATAGTATGGAGCCTTTGGACATACCAGCTTTGGTAGTGAAGGTTGTCGTCGATTGCCACTCGTAGAGAATGTTCTTTAAGGAAACTCAAGAACCATAAACAGAACTTTTTAGATATATCACAAGATGTATGTATGTTTGTATGTTTAAATGTAGCGCATCGATAGCAAAGATCATTTAGCGCCAGTTCGTGTGTAATTATATTTTAGAGTAAAGGTCTGTTTCTTTTAAAAATTCTATTAGGCTTTTTATACTATTTGATGTAAAGGTTTCAATAAATTATGTTTAGATCTTTAAGGAAGATGATCATGGGAAAGGAATGTGTGTTTTATTGTGAGGGTTGTATGGCAGTGGTGACATATTGGGGGAGGTTCTCCCTCTAATATATATGAATGAGTTAGGTGCGTGTGTCCTATAGAAATTTTTCTCCATATAATATTCTCTTTTCTTATTAAACTTGGTAGATGAAATGGTGGATATATTGTGGAATTAGATTCCCAGAGCTTGTTGTCATCTTGCAAGTCCCAGGAAAGTTGAAACATATTTCTGAAGATATCATTGAAAAAATTTGTCAGGTCTGATGGTGATAAGATTGTGTTTATGGATATTCCAGAGGAAATTGCTAATTTGGCGTTAGTCTCCGCTAAATCGTTTCCTTTCATGTTAATATGACTGGGGATCCACAATAAAAGTTAATCTTCCGGATGTAACTTATGTCTATAAGATTCATTATATATAACACTAGTGGGATTGATGTTTTCGATGAATTTATGGATTTCAGAGAACTAAGGGAATCAGTTATGATTATCGCAAATCTGATAGCTTCCCTTATAGCAAGTAATTCAGATGTATAAACGGTAGAGATAATCTTAAGTTTAAATTTGTGAATAGTATTCGGTGCGATTACTGCGGCACCCACTCCCAGGTCTGATTTTGATCCATCCATGTAATAGTGTATATAGTTTTGGTATTTATCATGTATAAGTTGTAAAAACGATGATTTTATTTGAGAAGAGGGGGTTGAATCTTTGTTGTATTTTGTGAAGCTGATATCTATTTTCGGAGAGGGGCGGTCCAAGGAGGCAGTAATGGGAATTTTGATGAGTCTGGTGAGGTGAAGGAAAATTCATGAGTAGATAAGAAGATCTTAATTCTGGATTGTATAGAGTTGGGGCTGAATGATTTAGAGCAGGGGTGCTCAAACGGTCGATCGCGATCGACAAGTCGATCGCGAGTGCTTTTTGAGTCGATCTCGAGAAAAAAATTCCGATATAGAAACTATTCACAGATTTTGTTTTAGGTAACTAAAACAAAATGTAATGAATAAACTACTAAAATTTATTCGATCCACAATTAGGCCAGAATAACCCCCTCATCACTTTTATTTTATCATAATAACCCCCTGCTAGCGGCCAAAAGGCGGCTTTATCAAAGGAACGCGCGGTACTTGTCAAAGAAAAGCCGCGTTTTTGATTCCCGCCGATTTTTCTAGAAACTTCGGGCGGCGTGCTTGACGGGAACATTCGAGACTTCGTTCGCGCCGATATAAATGTTGCGCCTGCAGGAATAGGAGTCAGTCTGAGTTGTAACTTGAAGGCGATACATCGATACAAAGTTTATTAATAAATAGTCCAAAATGAGTACGGCGAAGAAAAGTAAAACTTATCATTTTAATAACGATTGAGAGGAAGAATTTTTCTCTTGTATGGTAAAGGATAACTGCATTTGTCTCATTTGCCGTGCGTCAGTTGCAATACCTAAGCGTGGGAACTTAGAGAGGCATCATAAAACGGTTCATAAAAACTATGAAAAGGATTTTCCGTCACAGAGTGAATTAAGAAAACGAAAGTACGTGATTTGATAACTTGTTTGAAAAAAGAACAAACCATTTTCACAAGACCAGCCAAACAATCAAAAGCTGCAACGATCGCGTCATTTAAAATATCTCATATATTGGCGAAACACAAGAAACCATTTGATGAAGGATTGGTTGTGAAGGAAGCATTTATTGAAGCGGGTGAGACTTTATTTGGAGATTTTAAAAATAAAACAGAGATTATGTCTGCTATTAGAGAACTTCAGTTATCTCGACTGACACAAGGCGTATTGAAGTCATGAGTCAGGACATCGCAGATAAACTAAAACATGATATCATGGAATGTACATACTTTTCTTTACAGTTCGACGAATCCACCGATATGACAGACACTGCCCAGCTGTGTATTTTTATTCGAATGGTATTCAATAACATGTCGGCTAAGGAAGAGTTTTTGACAATGATTCCTCTAAAAGGAAAGACCCGTGGCGAAGATATATATGACGTTTTCTTCAATTTTGTAACAAACTACAAGCTACCATATATAAACTAGCGTGCATTACAACCGATGGAGCACCAGCAATGACTGGAAACAAAAAAACGGTTTTGTGGCATTGTGTCGAGCTAATGATGATTTCCCTTTATTTTTCTCCTTCCATTGCATTATACATCAACAAGTTTTGTGTTCAAAAGTTCTAAACATGGAGGAGATTATGGGCATTGCAATAAAAATTGTGAATTCTATCCATGCACGTAGCTTGCAACGACGGCTCTTTAAATTGCAGTTGGAAGATAGTGAGTCAGCTGAACACACTGATTTAGTTCTTCACACGGACGTCAGGTGGTTGGTCGTGGAAAATTCCTAGAAAGGTTTCAAGAATTATTGCCCGAAATAGCAGCTTTTCTGGCCAAAGAGGTGATGACACTCAGATGCTGAAAAAAAACGGAAAATGGCTGACTGATTTGGCATTTTTGACAGACATCACAATGCATTTAAACACCATTAATTTGGAGCTTCAAGGTAAAGGAAAAACTATTATTGAGATGATTAGCGCAATAAACGCATTCAAAAGTAAATTGCAACTTATGATAGATCAACTGAAAAGAAAGGATTTGAAAAATTTTCCGTCTTTGAAAGCAAGGATTCCTCAGTTGAATTATAATATTTATGAGGCAGAATTATCAAATATTTTGGGCCAATTCGAAATACGTTTTTATGATTTCAGTAAATTGGCAAATATCGCATCATTTATGAGTTATCCTTTTTTCGTGTAAAAACATTGAGGAATTAGCTACTGAAATAGCAAGTCAGTTTAACATGGACTCATGTTCTGTTGAAAATGAGTTAGTGCAGATTATATCAGATATACATCTCAAAGCCACAGCATCTGATACAAAATTCTGGTGTTTTATATCTGAAGATAAATATCCGAATCTAAGGCAAATCGCCCTTCAACTGACGGCAATGTTTGGGTCAACTTACTTGTGCGAGACTGCATTTTCTGAAATAATAGAGAGAGAGAGAGATAATTAAGTCAAAATATAGCAATCGACTAACTGACGAACATATGCCATCATGCTTGAGATTAGCACTCGGTAATTACGTACCATCTTATGAAAAGTATGCTGAGGACATGCAGTGCCACGCTTCAACATCCAAAGTCACTCTTTAGTTAAGTTTAGACACTAGAACTCGTTGGTTTTGTAAGAACCAATAAACTCGCAATTTTAAATAATTATGAGTTTTTCATTGACATTTTACAGCAGACCTACACTTACCTTGCGAAAAACTAATATCTATGCCACGATACACCCCTACCTAGACGACAATCCTGCATCACACTTACTTGCAGCCTCTCAGAGTCGATCGATCGTAGTCTAACAATATTGAGGTAGATCGCCAGCAGTTCAAGTTTGAGCACCCCTGATTTAGAGTGTATCTGATATAGATTGAGGGCACTTTTAAAGTGAGGTCTAAATAATGATGTGGTGTAAAACCGCATTAAAGATTTTTGTTTCTGCTAGGAAAGGGGGGGCATGGAAGCGATGCATTGTAAGCTTGGAACTGGAGAAGTTCGATAGGCTCCTGTCGATAGTCGCAAGGCCTGGTTTTGGATTACTTCGAGAGATCTTTTGTTGGTGGGACTCGTCGCATCGTAAATGAAATCCCCATAACTTATTTTAGATAATATGGTCGATTTATATATCTTCATTAGAGCGGGGAAGTCTGCACCCCATGAGGTGTTTGATAGCACCCTCATTATATTCAGATCTCTCGCTATTTTTGTCTTAAGGTAGTCGATATGTTTTTTTCCAATTTAGTCTGTTGTCAAAAATCAATCCTAGTAAGGATATGGTGTTTACCATTGGAATGGGGGGTATTGGATAGATTTAGGATGTTTGTTTTAGGACAACTCCTTTTCCTGCAAAAATGGGTGGTAGAGCATTTGGTCGGGGAGAAAGTGAAACCCGATTGTGATGACTAATCTGTAATCCTGTTTAAAAGCTGATTGCAATATATTGGTGATGGAAGAGTTATAAGATGAGGAATAATAGATTATTATGTCATCTGCAAAAAGCTTTAGTGATACATTTTTCGGAATATGTTCTTTAATGGTCTGAATTGCTAAAAGGAAGAGGGTTGGGCTCAAGATTGAACCCTGTGGGACACCTAATTCGAACTTGTGTTCATTTGATAAATTATTATTTGCTCTGACTCTAAAAGAGCGGGGTTGCAGAAAGTTTGCGATAAATTTAGGTATATGACCATGGAGATTTAAGCCTATTTAGTTGATTTAGGATAATTTGAGTGTTGGTAGTATCAAAAGCATTTTGTATATCCAGAGATATGGCTATGAGGTGTGAGTTTTTATTTAAAGAATGATTAATATCAAAGTCTAGAAGAGCTAAGTAATCTAGAGCCGAACGGTGTTTACGAAATCCAAATTGATTAGGACTGAAAAAATTTTTGGTTTCTAGAATCCATTCTAAATGACCTTTTACCATTCTCTCCATAATTTTACAAAGTTGGCTTGTTAACGAAATAGGTCTATAACTACTTGGTTGATTTCTTGGTTTGCCTGACTTATGAATTGGTATAATGGTTGATTTCAGCCATAAAGATGGGAAGGAGTCTGTAGTCCATATGTGGTTTATATAGTTAAGTATTATCTTTTTGTAATTAGGGGGTAAATGTTTAATAAACTGGGAATATAATTCATCAGGACCAGGGGCAGTCATTTTAGCCTTTTGTAAGGAAAGTTCGAATTTAGTTTGTGTAAAGGGGTGTTAGTTGTAGTTCTGTTGGTCAGGGGAGTTAAAGTCGTTGGGTAATATATGAGAGGTCAATGTTGTGTGGGTTTGATGAGCTGATGATATAGCATAAGTGCGTAGTCCCTTTCTGTAGGAGAGGTTGAAAAGACCACAGAAAACTGATTTTAGTTCTACCGCGAGTACCATGACAGGTATTCCATGAGAGCCAGCAACTTTTTTGGTGTCCATCTTCATTAAAATACGTTTTATGACATGCTGTCTGAAGGTGATATCGGGCTCTTTGGGAATGGTGGGTAGTTCTTTTCTTGGAAATCGACAGTAGGAGTTTGGTAAACCAGTTGGCTTTCTCAACAGGTGTTGTTGCTATAGTATTATCTGGCCGTGTGAGTGGTGATATAGTGGATTTAGTGAAATTTGGACTAATGGCCTTAGCGACCGACCAAAAGGATCTGGAATTGTTGGAGCAAACAGGAAGTTTCTTTGTAATTCTCTGATTGTGTGCCTGCTTGGTTTCGTGGATAATTTTTCTGCATCTGTTCCAGATATGAACGAAAATGTTTCACGCCGTTGCTTCTAACAGGATGTTTAGAAGCAACAGTTTTTTTGCATTTTCAGTCGAAACAAAGCTCTTCGTTGGAAAGGCAAAAGGGATGTGAGCTTCCATACCAGCCAAAATGACATCGAGAACCTCGTTAGCGCAGTCAGATGGGTCGTTGGATCTAAAACAAACGTCTAAATTTGAAGATATATCATGATATATTTATTTCTTAGGGTTTTAAAAGTAGAAGATTTGTAAATCATGTTATCTTTTTATTATTTCCAATCATAACATGAATATTACGTAGAGAAAATAAAGTAAATCTTTATTTCCAAATGACTAAATTCTCAAGCGTATGGAAAACGTCAACAATACACAAATTTCATGACAATCACTATCTAAACATCAACTAATCTAAAATAGGTATAGTACATAATCAATGACGGATACAATTTAATTTACCAGTAGATTCAATCAAAATATAGGCCAAAATCATATACTATATACCAAGAAATACGTATATATTTGCATTTAAAATAAATTCGTTATTTGAATAAAACTTATTGTTTAACAGAGACTTTTCAAGTTTACTTTTATAAATATGTCCAGATTTATAAGATCACTTCGGTGTCTGCCCGACTGTCTGTCCGTCTGTCACACCCGATTTTCTCCGAAAGTATGTGACGTAGAAAGTTGAAATTTGGTACTAATATAGAAACTGATGATCTCATCAGAGCCGTGTTGTTTTGAAAGTTAAATTTTGACTTAAGGGTTAGTTATGGGGGGTGAAAATGGGAGTGAAAAAAAAAATTACGAGGTCATCAAATGAAAGCTTGTAAAAACACGAGTTTAAAAAAATATATAATGTAATACTTGCGCACACTTTTCTTTGTATCATTTTTAAAAAATTGCCAAAGATCGCTGCCACCCCCCTTATCTCGAAAAGTACTCATCAAAAAGTTTTGAAAAAATTCTGGAATATTCTCCAGTAGTGTATTTGCGGGAATGCAAGGAGGGGAGGAGGCGGCCAATTTTGGCCTCCCAGGAGGCACTAGTGCACTAGAGGTAAATATTGGAGTTAATGATTAAACTAACAAAAAACATCAAAAGTGGGCAAATTTTTGCCTCCCCTCCTCCTTGCATTCCCACAAATCCTTCGATTATATGATTATAAAATTAGCAAATCCTCTCTGTGATTCCACCTCCCAAGAGACAAAAATTTTTCCTCCCAAGAGGTAAAATATGATGGAAGTAGGGGAACAGAATTTCGAGCTATACATTATGGGATATAGTTATTATGATGAGGGGTCAGCTGACCAATAACTCTTTATTATGACGATGATGTTCCGAAGAGTTAAATATTTTTGCCTCCGCCTCGTATCAATATTCTCACAAATTACATGTTAACAGATAATACCTAATCCCTCTCATCCTCATAAAATTTGAAAAACCTAGATTATTCACTTCTCTTCAGTAAGCCAAATAAATAATACACAATACAGAGTACTGAATTTAGATCTATAAGAACTGCGGAACTATTATTAGTTTTTTCTTTGCTATTTAGATAATTCGTTTAAACCATTATTTAAAAGAAACCATTTTTTAAATGTGCCTTAAGGATGGATATATTGAATTACCGCTAGAGTTAACGAAAGGAAGCTAATTTCACTCTAAAATAAAACCAAAACACAAGATTTTGAAACCTATGGTTTTCCTATTCTTTTCTTATGAGTTTTTGGGTTGAATGATTAATTATATTAACAACAATAAACATTAAAAATGTAGAATGTTTTTTTATTATAAAATAAACCAAAAAAAAAATTTTAATATTAAGAATTAAAAATATTATTTTTCTTTCTCGGATTCCTCTTCGTCTGTCTCTTCTTTTGTGTCTTCTTCCGTCTCTTCTTCTGTCTCGTCTTCTGTCTCGTTTTCCTCGGCTTCCTCTTGTGCGAATATTAACGGAAGATCCCACTTTCATCCACTGGAACTGTTCCGAATCGATTCGATGAAGATGTTGAAGTGGACTCTTCGTCAATAATCCACCCAAACGTTTCAATTGATCCCGTCGGACTAATCTGACGTTCTTCCTCAGATTCGGTGGGACACGTCAGGTAAAGCCAACTATGGAGTGATATGGGTATTGACGCCTCACTGGTCTTAGGAACTACTTCGTTATTTTCGTCTAAAATTTCAAACCGAAAATCAAGATGTAGATTGAACAAAAATTATTACGAGTGCATTTCCTTTAATAATTTATCTGGTATATGAAAACAAAACAAAAATTTCAAGGTTATCAGTTTTCAACAAAGATAGGAAATAAACTTTGTTGAAAACTCATTTGGGGTGTGTTTTGTGAAGTCACTGATCATAGATTAAACAAAAAATATCACGAGTGCATTACCTTTAATAATTTATCTGGTACATAAAAAAAACAAAAATTTCAAGGTCATCAGTTTTCAGTAAAGATCGGAAACAAACTTTGTTAAAAACAATCTTTTTAATTTTAAAAGCAATCACCGCACGGAACACTAATTATGCAAGCCCGACTTGTACTTGGTCGGTTTTATTTAGTGTTAGAAAGTCAAATTCGTTATTTATTTTACAACTTGTATTTCTTCGAGAAATATTCGGAAATAACCTTACGAACTTTTTTATAAATCTTGGTTACAAATGACCATTTAAACTCACATGAAAAGTTGTTACAGATAGCTTACAGTTCTACTTGAATTTGTAAAACTACGCTATATTTTTTTTTGTATATACGTAATACGTTTCGGCATAAACCAGGGTAAAGAACGGCTAAAGTCAATATCTCACGTTGACATGTTCCTTTCCTCGTAGTGCCTTGTTCATTTCCTGTTATATGTCAACGTGAATCCACAATATTCACCCAAAGTCTAAAAATTTGCATTCCGGCAATATAGTAAGTATCATTCGTATAATGAGAACAATTTAAAAAAGGTTCTCGACGCTGGATTTCATCAGTGCTAAAAAGTAAATTAAACTGTCACTTTCCATTTTCTTAAATGAGATTTTTTTAGTTTACGTTACTTAACATTGCTTTGTAATTATGAATTTTTTATTGCTTTGGAGAAAATAATTTGGCGAAATCAAAAGTTTCATATTTTCGACTAATTTTTGTATTAAGCAGCATGGGCGCTAGTTATTAGTGTTATTTCGCTGGAATCTTAAACACCATAAAAAAGTTTAATTTGAGAAGAGTAATAACATTAATCGAATGATCGTAATCGAACCACATTTAATGGTAATTACCTTTTGAAGTAATTCAATTACTTTCATAGTAATTTCGTTACTGTACTAGGAGAAATTAAGGTAATAATTGAATTATTACGAGAGTAGCTAAATTACGACTCTTTTAATCCTGTTACTGCGTAAGTAATTCAATTACTTTGATATTGATTCAAATATTAAGAAAGTAATTGGATTACTACCCTAGTAACTGATTTGCTGCGAAAGTAACAGTCATTGTACGACGTCTGTCGTCTTTATTGACGTTACTGAAGTTATCTCTCCAAATATTTGATCAACCATTTGAACTTCTGAGCAGTATCAGTTTTAATTCTTGCACCTGCTGTACTTTGAAGCGATGTATCTTCACGAAGAATGCGTTGTAATAAACTTAAACACTTTTAGGGGATTTGATGGTTTGTATATTGAGATTTGCATAGCTTCATCATGTTCTTACTTAAAGTCGAACCAATTTATTCAAACTTCTGCACCTCGTAACTTTATATACGAGTAAATTGTATAAATGATATTAAACAGAAATTTTCACCGAGACACAGCCGCCGAGTTAATTTTTGTAAAGCTATCTACAGCAAAAAAGGTACACACGTCTTCGATGAAACGCTCCATAGCAACTAAATATCCAAGGACTTACGCTCTATTTCCCCACCTTATTCCTGCTGCCCGTTACGTCAGCGCAACAAGTCAAATAAATTTGAACTTTTTATTCTATTGGTTGATGAGGTTAGTACAGGTTAGAAGCAACATAGAAATGCTTTCCTTTAGTGAAGAGATATTCTGTACTTAAGTAATCTAAACCGAAAGGTTGTGGCTTTCGACTAATTTTTTATATTACTCTTCATCAAGCGTTATTATTCGTATTCAAGAACAACGCTAATATCTACTTACGCAGCGTCCGTCTTGTACTAATTTGGAGACTTCCCTGCAGCGCATATGCTACGGCCATTCTCAAAAAGAAAAGATGATATTTTTAAAATCCAAAGCCAGAGGAAGTTAGAAAGAAATAGCAACTTGCGTGGCCTAGACTGCACTAACCTGCTTTAAACTTTTGATTTTATAATTTACTAGCCGTGCCCGCGGCTCCGCTCGCGTGGACTTGATTCGCTACTATCGTCACTGCTTATTCCTTATGTTACCTAACGTAATAAAATATCTGCCATTATTTCCCCTTATCTCCCATTATTTTTCCTTATTTCGCGTTATCTCTTCATAATTTCCATTATCTAGGCTTAACTCTGCTCATCTCCCGTTATTTCTCCTTATCTCCCATTATTTCTCCTTATCTCCCATTATCTCACCTTATCTCCCATTATCTCACCTTATCTCCCATTATCTAGGCTTATCTCGACTTATCTCGCAATATTTCTTTTTATCTCCCATTATTTCTCCTTATTTCCCATTATCTCACCATAACTCCTATTATCTAGACTTATCTCCGCTTATCTCCCATTATTTCTCCTTATCTCCCATTATTTATACTTATCTCCCATTATCTCACCTTATCTCCCGTTATCTAGGCTTATTTTCGAATTATATAGAACATAGGTATAAATTTACAAAAACACATAAATCGAATAAGTGGTTCTCAAGTGATAAGCGCACTAACGGACAGACAGACAGACAGACAGAGAGACGTTGCATTTTATATACATTCTATTCTTTGCAACATGATATTGTTCCATATTTAATGGTTTAGGCAGTGTATTGCAAGAGAACGCGCTAACGGTAACTTTTTTTCCGACTTGATTGACTACCTAACGCAATAAAATATATCCTATAACTTGGCCAGAGAACATATGTGTGTTTAAAAAAAAAAGCACGTAACGCACTAACGGACAGAGAGACAGATAGACAGACAGAGAGACGTTGCATTTTATATATATATAGATAGATAACCTGGCCAGAGAACATATGTATAAATCGGATAAGTGGTTCTCCAGTGATAAGCACACTAACGGACAGACAGACAGACAGACAGACAGAAATACGTTGCATTTTATATATATATATATATATATATATATATATATATATATATATATATATATATATATATATATATATATATATATATATATATATATATATATATATATATATATATATATATATATATATATATATATATATATATATATATATAATATATATATATATATATATATATATATATATATATATATATATATATATATATATATATATATATATATATATATATATATATATATATCTATCATAGATGTAATAAAATATATATCTATATCCTGGTCAGAGAAACATATGTATGAATTTAAAAAATTACGTATATCGGATAAGTGGTTCTCGAGGGATAAGCGCACTAACGGACAGACAGACAGACGTTGCATTATATATATTACAGATATAGATTATTATTATTATTATATAACCTGGCCGAAGAATATATGTATGAATTTAAAAAAAAGACGCCTAAATCGGATAAGTGGTTCTCGCGTGATTAACGCACTAATGGACAGACAGACAGACAAAGAGACATTGCATTTTATATATATTATAGATCATACATTATAGATATTCTCTGCTACATAATATTCTTCCATACTTAATGGTTTAGGCTGTGTATTGCAAAGGAACGCGCTAGCGGCAAACTTTTTTCCGACTCCATTCACTATTATCGTCACTGCTCATTCGTTATGCTACCTATCGTAATAAAATATAGCCTATAACTTGGAGAGAGAATATATGTATGTTTTCAAAAAAAAGTACGTAAATCGGATAAGTGGTTCTCCAGTGATAAGCGCACTAACGGACAGACAGAGAGACATACAGAGAGACGTTGAATTTTATATATATTATAGATGAATGCTTCCCTGTTCATTAATATGCAATAATGATTTTTGTTTCTCGTGTGTTTCATCAGCTCAGGTGATAAATTTGTAAAAATCTTATATAATGTGAAATAAGCAAAACACACAGAAACAATACTATTAATAAATTTTTATCATAATACCAATGACGTTTAAAATACTTCTCTCTTAGATAACCCCTTAACTGACTGTTGATAAACTCACCCTTAATAAAATGATCATTTACAATCCTGAACATGTCTTCGAAGTAATTTTATTAACAACTCCAAGGAATCCAGAAATTATCTCATAAAAATGAATGATATGCCTGGGAAAAATAATATCTACATCAGGGAAGTTGCCCGTACTTACAAATGAAAATATAAATTCTTAAGAGGAACCAAACATGGTTTTTTGGGTTCTCCGCTTAACTTTGACCATGATTAAAAAAATATATATTATTGAAGTGACTAACCTGAGCTACATTACAAAGAAAAGATTGTTTTTAAGGAATTAAGCACATTAGTTTATAATAAATATCGAATATCTAAATTAAGAACCAGGAAAAATTCTCGTAATACTATTGAAAGGATTTTTACCTTTTTTACCATGTTAGCAATGAAAATAATGGTAAAAAGATAATGTATTTTTCGAGTCTCCATGTCTTTCATCCGCTTCCCATATTAAAGTTGGAAAATACAAAAAAATAAATTAATTTTCATATTCTTGTAGCTCAAGGACCCTGAAAACGGAATATAGCACAATATATACGAAGCAACCTCTCTAACACGATTACTCCCTTATATATTTTACTATAAATAATACGCATACAATTTCTCAATCACATCAACCAAAATAACCCGAACAACCATTTATATAAACCTGAACACAAGTACACTTTTAGTACTACCAGGAACAGACATAAACTGTTGGGAGATCTACATTGTGGCGATATATTACCACATGAAGGCGTTGGAAGGAACCGAATCAACTTCATAAAGAAACGACGCTTATGTAACCAAGAGAGCGCAGCCCAATAAGCCAAGAGGCTGCAGTGCACAAAGAGGTACAATCACCTACCTCGGTTACAACCAATACCCGAGAAGAAATATCTCAACAATCAATTATGCTGTAACAAACCAAACTTACAGTTTATCCTTGGCGAACATTAAAATCAAGATCAGTATCAAAAGGAAAATGAAACTTGCACAAATATGAAAAAGGTTTATCAAGACTGATTAAAAGGCAGGGAAAATTGAAAACTGGTGTTAAAGAAGGAGCAGTGACAAAATATTTCCAGCTGATGTGTTTTTGGACTCTTCGGTCTGCTGTCATGCAGTTCAAGCCACTCTGCGGACTGCCCGTTGGACTTAGGCGTGAAGTTGTAGATCCATGTTTGGTCCATTGGTACGAATTGACGCTTTTGGATTACGCCAAAACGGTGCCAAATAACGTTCTGAATCTTCGATATGTTGCTATTTTTGATCAACCGTGAGAGTGCGCTGCACCCATCGGGCACATAGCTCTTACATATGGAAATATTCATGCAAAATATGCCTCATGCGTTCGTGTCAAACAACATGGTGGATTTTTCTTGTGTGCTTTTGAGTGTCCGGAAGACGGTGCATCATCGGGACTTGTACGACAGCGTTTAATGCAAATATTCATGCAAAATATGCCTCACGCGTTCTATTGATATTTTCACGAAGTTAAACAACGTGGTGGATTTTTTTCGTGTGTTCTTTTGAGTGACTGCCTCACTTGGACGTGGTGCATCATCGGTGCTTGTACGACCGCGTTTAAGTTCACCAAACCATCGATATATAGTTGCTTCCGACGGAGCAGATGTACCATAACACTTCTCAAGCCATTCTTGGGTTCTGGCTGTATTTTTTCCTATCAAAAAGCAAAGAGTTCAGTTTCGGATCGCGAAGTGTGTGCATGTGAATCGAACTCCCGGCAATAGTCAACTTATTCAACGAGCATTATTACGGTAGTGTTTCGATCTATTTAATTATTTTTGTCGATTTTAAACGAGAGGGACTAGAAATAAAGCAGAGTGTAGTATTAGAATTAAGACAATAAGTCAAAAAATTTGGAGGTTAATCAGAATAATTCTGTGAAATTGTATGAAGCTAACGAAACCATAAGAGACGACCTTGATCGGTTTATTGTTTACGGTGATAAGAACAGATTTTTTTTTCTTTTTCTCCTGTGTTTGAAAATGGAATATACGAGGAACACATGTAAAGTTTTTATAACAGAAAGAACAATGGATGATTATACATCAGGAGACTCGAAAAGAGGAAGAGTCGAAGAAAAAGAAGAGCCAATAGGATTATTCAAGAGAAGTAAAAAGCTGATAAGAACACCACAGAAAAAGAAAAATGAAAGAGTAGATAAGATCGACAATTGATAGAAATGATTAGAGAGCTAATGGCAGATATAAAGGATATAAAATAAGATCTGAAGAGATACCAACAAGAGTTGAAGGAACTAAGGAAGGAGAATGAAATATTGAAAGAGGAAAATAAGATAATTAGAGAAAATATAAGAAATATAGATTTGAAGATCAGTAGAC
This sequence comes from Pachyrhynchus sulphureomaculatus, assembly GCA_019049505.1. Classification (NCBI taxonomy): domain Eukaryota; kingdom Metazoa; phylum Arthropoda; class Insecta; order Coleoptera; family Curculionidae; genus Pachyrhynchus; species Pachyrhynchus sulphureomaculatus. The sequence continues at coordinate 56,106,716 of CM032450.1, forward strand.
TGGAAAAAGACAATGTAAGGAATAATATTATAACATCGGGAGTGAGATATGAAGCGAATAGCCAACCAGATCTGAAAATGGGTTGTAGAACCTTTTATGGAGAGGAGTATGGACATAAAAGTATAGATTAAAGATGTGATAAAAATAGGAGCCACTATATACAAGATAGAACTTGGAAACACGGGAGATAAAGAAGCTGTAATAAAAAATAAAAAAAAACTGAGAAACCTAAGAGAGAGAATTTACATAAACAAAGATTTAACAAAAGATGAACGGGAAATTCAAAAGAAATTGAAGCATATAGCAGAGAACGAGAGAAAGAATGGGAAAAGGGTGAAAATAGGATATCAAAAAATCGAAGGAAGAGAATATAAAATGGGACATTGAGGAAGAAAAACTGAAAGAACAAACAAAGAATACTACGACCATCAACTCAAAAAAACTGAGAAAAAGGAGAGAGATAAGTAGATTGACGACGACCCTGGCAAAGATAAAGAATACGGAAGAGAGGACTAATAAAGGGAGTACAAATAAGAAAATAATCAAAGAAATAAATAGGAAGAAAGAAATGGGAGAGTTATTAGTTCGAGAACACGGAAAATTTTCATAAAAATAGATCAACAGGAGATCTTCTGACTTATGTAACACATGTTTGGTACAACGCAATTGAACGAGCGGTTGCTCTTGACGTATCCAAGGCATTCGATCGTGTTTGGCACGATGGGCTGTTCGCTAAGCTACGTTCTTATGGTATGTCTGAAAGGTTCTATCTGTGGCTCTCATGTTTCCTCAGAAAGCGTTCTTTACGAGTGGCAGTCGACGGATTTCTTTCTAACACCTTCACTATCAACGCCGGTGTACCCCAAGGCTCCATACTGTCTTCTACTCTCTTTTTCATTTACATTAACGATCTGCTGGAAAAGAGCCAGAATCCAATCTACAGCTTTGCAAATGACAGTACATATATCTCTTTATTCACTTTGAACGCTCGTACATCGGCTACTCACACGAATATCCGTAGACAGCAGGAAGTCATTCAACTTAACAAAGACCTGGAAGAAATTCTATCATGGGGTGACAATAACCAAGTGGAATTTAACGCTACAAAAACCCAGGCGGTAGTTTTTTCTAAAAAAGTTAACGTTGCTGAACCCGACATAGTTATGTCGGGGCACTCCATTCCTCTAACATCGTCACTCAATTTGTTGGGCGTTAATTTGGGAGCAAATATGTCCTGGCATGAACATGTTGCAGGCATAGCAAGGAGAGCTTCTCAAAAGTTGGGATTATTATTTCGAACCAGAAAGCTTTACACTCCATAACAACTGTTAATTCTTCACAAAGCTCAAATTCGACCAACTATGGAATACTGCTCCCATGTTTGGAGCTCCGCTCCCAAACATACACTGCATTTGTTGGATTCTATTCAGAGAAGAGCTGTTCGTCTGATTGGAGACCCGGAACTGACCGACGGCCTTGATTCGCTGGAACGTCGAAGAACGGTTGGCGACTTGAGCCTATTCTACAAGTACTTTCATGGAAAGTGTTCGAAGGATGTGGCCCGCTTAATTCCTCCCAGAGCGGTGCATGTTAGAAGTACACGTCGCGCTAATTCTTCACATCCGTATGAAGTTCAGCTTCTTACTCCTCGTACAACGCATTTCAAGCAGTCTTTTATATGGAGAACATCATCCCTTTGGAATAATTTGCCCAGGACTGTGTTTCCCACCGAGTACAATCTACAGCGTTTCAAGAACAATGTGAATAGCTTTCTCCGCACATGTGTCGCTCCTGTAGCGCTTTAGGGACTTCCCTGTGGCACGTGTGTTAGACCCATAAAAAAAAAAATAGGAGTATAAACAGAAAAGAAGACAAAATGACAGAAGAACAACAAATACACTATGTAGGAATCACAGAAACAGAAAGGAAAGGAAATGGATGCAAAAAATTAGAAGGAAAGGTCATAAAAGAAGAAGACAAAATTATGGAAATATGGAGGGAATACTATAAAGATCTATCAGATCAGAATGACATAGCATACAAAAATCAACATATAGACGTAATACCGGAACAAGATACAGAATCTACACAAACAGAAGACACTAATACAGAAGAAACAAAAGAGACAATCGGCAATTTAAACAGGATCGAAGGATATAGAAGGAAATATGGAAAATACAAATATAGAATAACTCAACTCCATGGGCCTTGTACTCCTAACAAAGGGGGTAGAAAGGCACAAGGATTAAGTAAGTAAGTAAGTAAAAAGCAATGTTTAATAAACACACGAAAATTCTTTTTGTTCCATCGTCTTGCAAGAACCAAAAGTAGCGGCACCTAAACAGCTGTAACTCACAAACTAATAAATAAACCAACTTAATTTAGATCGGCCTGAAGAAGTTATAAATCGGAAATGACTTTACGGAAACTATTTATATTACATATCGATTTAGAGACGGAGTAATGGGGCTATTTACATTTGATTAGTGAGAGATAATAATGAATTGATAAAGAAGACAAATGCATTAATGCATCATCCTTCGTTATAATTAGCGGTATAATTAATTAACATTGTTATAATACAGACGGTTATGAGTCTGAATGCTAATATTGTTCTACCAGCCGCTGAATGGTGTCTTCATATTAAGGAGTTTTAGCAACGTAGAGAATCTAAATCATATGCAGGTATTCTCACATAAGAACCTTAAGGAAAGGTCTTTTGAAATATTTTAAAGATGTTCTGAAGAAGCAGTCGTGCTCAACTTACAGAAAAAAATTCTCCTATGTAAACTATAATGCGTACAATAAAAAATAGTTGCGCAGAAATACAGAAATAATCCCACCGCATCGTTTTTTTTTTTCGGATCTGGCAACGTTATATTCTTACTCTGATTGAGACACGAGTTGTTTATGTTGGGTTTTAATGTTTTGGAATATTTTTCGAGGTTATGTTTATATTGCAGATTTTTAACAGTGCATAAATAATGACTTTACGATTAAAGAATGGCAGATTTGTTAAAAAAAAAAACTGCTGAAAGAATAAATATAGCATTAGCAAGTATGTCTGATACAAAAAACAGGAAGTTCAAACAATAATCAATGAAATAGTTCAATCTATGGATATTATCACTAGTCTCAAACTTTTTAAAAAATCAAACCGCTCCAAAGTTAAAATGTTCAGAACAAAAAAAAATAAATAATGAGAAAATAAAAATCACAAAAAAAAGAAATGATTGTTAAAGTTTAAGACTTTGAAAATAAAACCCTTGATTAAAATTCTGTTACATATTATAACATACATTGAAATAAATCCATATTCTTATATTAATATGCTACTTATTTATGTTGAATACTAATATTTGATTTGTTACAAATATTGACTTCTTATTTACAATAACCCAGATTTTTAGCGTTCGGTATGGCACACTTATAAGATCACTTCGGTGTTTGTCTGTCTGTCTGTTAGACTCGATTTTCTCCGAAACTATTTGACATAGCAAGTTGAAGTGTGGTACCAGTATAGGAATTGATGGCCTCATCGGAGCCGTGTAGTTTTGAAAGTTAAATTTTGAATTAAGGGGTTAGTTTTGGGGGGTGAAATCGGAAGTGAAAAAATCATTTTTTTACCAGGTCATCGAGTGGGGTGTCAAATGAAAGCTTGTAATAACACTAGTTCATAAATATATGTAATGTAATACTTGCGCACACTTTTCTTTGTATTATTTTTAAAAAATTGCGAAAAATCGGTGTCCCCTCCCCCTTAGCTCGAAAAATACTGATTAAAAAATTTGGAAAAAATTCTGGCATATTGAATGAAAAATATCACGAGTGCATTACCTTTAATAATTTATCTGGTATAAAAAAAAACCAAACTATACCAACCAACTATAATCTATACGTATACCTTAATGATCAGAGCAGTGGTACTATGTCAGTTAAAAGAATGAGTAAACTAAACATTATTTGCCAAGTTTCCTATAGCTATATAGCAGCAAACGTGACACACACATACACACACACACACACACACACACACACACACACACACACACACACACACACACCCACACCCACACACACACATACCCACACACACACATTTCCATTCGGCGGTGGCTCTGTTATGTTCTGGGGTGGCATCTGCTTTGATGCTCGCACAGAGTTAGTTCCTGTCCGTACGAGATCCATGAATGCTGACTACTATCTTGAGAATATTGTAATAGAACATGTGATGCCTTTCGGTCATTTTGTGGGGCCCAATTTCCTGTTTATGCAAGACAACGCTCCACCTCACGTGGCAAGGGAGGTACTCGATTATCTTAATCAAGTTGATATACCGATTATGCAATGGTCACCAAAAAACCCGGATCTGAATCCGATAGAACATGTATGGGATCACCTTAAGAAAAATGTGACACGTCATATACCTGCACCTAGAAACCTGAGGGAACTTGAAAATGCAGTTATCACAGAATGGGAGCAAATTCCTCATGATTTTATGCAAAATTTAATTAGAAGCATGCCTAGGCGCATAAACGCTGTCATCCGAAGTAGAGGAGGCAACACACGCTACTAGTGTCCCAGTTACACCATTAATTTTGCTACTAGTGTCCCAGTTTATTTTTTTTATTATTACATAATTTCAATGATTTAATAAATCGTTGCGTTAATTTTGTCCAGGAGTGTATATATATATATATATATATATATATATATATATATATATATATATATATATATATATATATATATATATATATATGTAAAAAATAAAGAGAGAGAGAAAGGAAAAGTTGCCGTATCTAACAAAATCCTGAGATATGAAAATAGTTGGGGAACTCTTGACGGTTTGAGCAACATAGTTTTCTCCTCTCTTGTGATTTACCTTCCCCACATGATATCTCTGGGTCGTTTATTCTCGTCATAGTTCTTCGCCTTCGGTATTCTATAGTTCTCTCCCGTTGCGTATTTGTTTTTGGGTGTCCCTTCTTTAGGTATATATTCTCATGGTTCCCGTGAATTTCTTTACAATTATATTTCCATTTTTATTAAAATTGCTTAGTGTATACCGAATAAATAAACCCTCTTCACTCTTCAGCTCCTTTTCCAATCCCTCTCTTCTCCTCTCAAGAAGAAAAATCATATTTCCCTTACGCCACTTAATTTCCATACCGTTGAAAAATAGTGTTCCCAATGGGTATTTTTCCTTTTATACCAACATTCCAATATAATGACGTAGTACCTAATTTGTACTTAACCGGTTCTTTCCTGGTTATTCAACATTTTTTCCCTTTTGTTTTGAGTGATCCCTTACTTCTGTCACATAGTTGTCCTTTGTCAGCGCCTTGTCAAACTTGTCATTTCTTTTCAGATCACAGGTGGTTAATTAATTTTGATTTTTCAGCATCCAAGGTTTCTTATGGCATCCTTGCTGTAAATGCCATATTTTTAAATTAATATTTTAGTGAATAGTGGCTGTTTTATTTCAGTGTTGGTCGTTGTTGTGACAATTGTTATTTATGGTCATTCTTGTTAGATTAATTCGCACACTGCATGTGAGTCACTGGCAATTTTTTACTTTGGTACTTCTTCATAATAATAATAATAATAATGTATACTTCTTTATAACAACAATAGTCCCAACCTAGGACCGAAATATTGGCTAAAATTGTGTGAACATCTGTTGTGCCCCTTTGCCGAGTTCCCTAACTGTTTTCATATCTTATATATATGTATATATATATATATATATATATATATATATATATATATATATATATATATATATATATATACATATATATTTCAATTTTCTTGATTTTGGAGGTTAATTATAAAATGAAACTTCCCAAAATTTATTGTAATCCTTTCCTTTTATTATTGACATTTCGACACAGTTTGCCTTTTTTAAAATTTTTGTTTAGTTTGGCTAAAATTACACATATTTAATCCATAGAATGCTTTTCGAAAATGCATGTATTGTTAATTTATAAAGACTAAATTAATTAACTTTATGAACAGTAAGCATTCAATATTTCGATCAATAACGACCTGTGTGTGAAAAATTGATATGTTAGATACTTTGAAAATACCCAAAAAAATGGGTCAAACGTCAGTAAAAACTAAATAAAATAAATTGTTTTCATAAGTGGAACCAAAATCCTAAGAAACAAAAAAAAACCCAGAATCATATATATATATATATATATATATATATATATATATATATATATATATATATATATATATATATATATATACATATATATATATATATATATATATATATATATATATATATATATATATATATATATATAGAATAAAACGAGGCATAAGACAGGGAGATGTATTGTCACCAAAGATGTTTAAGTTGGCTCTTGAAGATGCATTCAAAAGGTTAGATTGACATGATAGAGGTACTCTAATAGATGGAAAACGGCTGAATCACCTGAGATATGCCGATGATATCGTTATCATAGCTGAAAATACTGAAGACCTGTAACAGATGCTGATAAAACTAGACATCGAATGTTCGAAAATAGGCCTCAACATAAACATGTCCGAGACCAAAGTCATGTACAGCATGGATCCATTGATCGAAATAAACAACGAAATACTTGAAAATGTGGAAAGTTATGTGTATCTGCGGCACACAATTGCATTAGGCAAAGAGAACCAAACAGTTGAAATCGACAGACGAAGGAGACTCACCTGGGGTGCATTTGGTAGACTCGGAGACACACTCAGGAATGAAAATATACCAATGAGTATACGGTCAAAAATCTTCGATGAATGTTCTGCCGATTTTGACATATGGGGCTCAGACATTGACTCGAAGAAATCTATGCACAAGCTTAGAGTTACACAAAGAGCAATGGAGAGGCAGATGCTGGCAATATCTGTAAGGGACCGAAAGAGAAATGACTGGATCCGAGGTGTGACAAAATGCAGAGATTTAGCAGAGGCCGTGGCGGAACTGAAATGGAATTACGCGGGACATATAGTTCGTGATCAAGAGAGAAGATGGCCACACACTATTTTAAAATGGAGGCCATATCTGGGAAGAAGATCCAGGGCACGACCTCTCACCGATGGACAGACGATATTATATATATATATATATATATATATATATATATATATATATATATATATATATATATATATATATATATATATATATATATATATATATATATATATACATACAATTCTTTGAGAAACTAAAATCAGTTCATCAGCTAGTACTTCCTATATCCTGAGTGAAACCTTCTTTCAGGGTTAGAAGTAACTTAGAATTTGCCTTTTTCCCAGTTTGCCAACGTAAGGGGTTCTATAAACCAGGAACTTTAATGTTGTGTGGTATAAGACTCATTTACTGGTCTATACACCATCAAGTTATACTCACTTTAGGCCATTTTTGCTTCTCTTTGCAAGCACTATCGATTTTTTGCATAATAATTATATCCCAGAAGGATTAATGTCTGCAATAATTGGTTTAAACACTCAAATACCATCGATAAACAAGGCCGTGGAGTTGAATCGTTTAAAATTAGTTGTGCTTATCGATACCCCTACACTGATTTTTGATTTTGATGGAGGGAGCTCTAATTTTCTTAAACTCGTAAATCCGCCATTGCGATCTTCCGAGCACAAACTCGTTTCAACGTCGTGTGGTCTGCTGGTTGGTGACAAAACTAAGTACCCAAAATTTAGCACTGCTGCAGTCAGCAGAATCTTTTTATATTTTAAGTTCGCACCTGTATATTTTAATAAGCTTTTTCACTGAAAAAATTAACGGTATTTCTCATTTACAATTCCCATTTTCAATAAAATTTCTTCCGCCTAGAGCGGAACACATTTTTTTTTTTTTCCAAATAGATTTCTCAAAACTATAAATGTTTTGCAATTATTCTTATCGTTAGCGTTGGTATTGCAAATATTCTTTATCACGCCATCGTGTTGTGTTGTATCCCGACTAAGAAGATTTAATATACCACTTAGGTATATTGCTGACGGCACATCTGATAGAACAATTCTAGGGTGGTCCTACTTTATAAAAAGGACGACTTTTTTACATAAAAATGATGCATATTTAACACAATCTACCTAAATTTTAACTAACTATATTTTTTTCTTTGGAGTTATGTCTTATTTTGTTGCTTTTATTTAATGCCTAAGAAAAGAAGTGTCAAATTTAATACAATTACGATAATGTTGGTATATGTATGTACATGTAGTACACTCTCCAATAAATGACCTGATATATTTCCAGAATTAATAGCAATTTCAGTTTCAAGTATGAAATGCGGATTTCAGACAACAGATGGTGCACCAATGCGGTTTGTGCTATAAACATTTGACACTGCGCCATTTTGTTGTGTCATCAACAAGTGTCAGACGCGCACGAGTGATAAATTGGAAAAGTGTGTGCATAGTGTTGTGTTGTTGTGTTCAATATGTCGAAATTTATACTGAACAAAGAGCATTCGCGGACAGCATTAATTTTTTGTTTTCATTTGAAGAAAACTGTCGATTACTTCGAGAAGCTTATGGTGAACATGCTCCATCGCAAGATACGTGTGAATGATGGTTTCGGCGTTTCAAAGGTGGTGACTTCGATGTTGCAGACAAGAACCTGGAAAACAGCCAAAAAAATACGAAGATGTGGAATTGCAAGCATTGTTGGACGAAGATGATTCACAAACACAAAAACAACTCGCCGAGCAATTGGGCGTTAGTCAACAAGCTGTTTCCAATCGACTACGAGAGATGGGAAAGATTCAGAAGCCGGTAGATGGGTACCACATGAGTTGAACGACAGGCAAATGGAAAAGCGCAAAAACACGTGTGACATTTTGCCCCGCCCGGTACAAAACGAAGTCGTTTTTGCATCGTATATTTACAGGGGATGAAAAGTGGATTTATTTTGAGAATCCCAAGCGCAAAAAATCATGGGTAGACCCAGGCGCACCATCCACATCGACCGCAAGACCGAATCGCTTTGGCAGAAAGACGATGCTTTGTGTTTGGTGGGACCAGAGGGGCGTGGTATATTATGAGCTGTTAAAACCTGGGGAAACGGTTAATACTAAACGTTACCAACAACAATTGACCAATTTGAACCGTTCGCTGCTTGAAAAAAGGCCAGAATACCGAAAGAGGCATCACAAAGTCATTTTCTTCATGACAATGCTCCATCAGATACGGCAAAACCAGTTCGCGACACATTGGAAGCACTCAGCTGGGAAGTTCTACCCCATGCGGCTTACTCACCAGACTTGGCTCCTTCCGATTACCACTTGTTTGCATCGATGGGTCACGCATTTGCTGAGCAGCGCTTTGGTTCGTACGAAGATGTGAAAAAATGGCTCGACGAATGATTCGCAGCAAAAGGGGAAGATTTTTACTGGCGTGGTATTTACGAATTGCCTGAAAGATGGGACAAATGTATAACAAGCGATGGAGTATACTTTGAATAAAGCACTTTTTATCATTCTTCCGAATTTAACATGTTTTTTTAGAAAAAAAATCCGCATTTTATACTTGTACACCTGGTATAATCAAGAGGTAATATACATTTTACCATTATTTTACGAAATATGTGATTCTCTTTTCCTGCCTGTCGCTTCCTTTTTCGTATTTTGTGCGGTTACCAACGTTTCTCACTAGTCCCCTCTCTACAAACTCATATTCTGAGCTTCACCCTTGTTAAACGGCCCTTCCTAAGATCATTCATAATACCACCTACCCTACTAGTTCCATTTCTAACATTTTTTTGTCAGCAGTCATTGTTATTTTTCACCATGTGTCCATTGCGTTACAGCTTCTTTTTGTGTATTTTTTTGGATATCTTACCCAGCAAATTCAAAGCACCTTCATCATTTTCCCTTAAAACTTTGTTAAAAAGTCTTTTTTTTCAATCAAAATTCTTTTGATGCACATGTTGCAGCGCTTCGGTGCTAACTACTAACAATAGGAGATGATACTTTCGAATACACTTTCTCTGTGAAAGTGTAATTTTCTTCTTCTCCTTCCTCCTTTGTATAGACATATACATATACAGTAGAACCCGGTTATCCGAGGTAACGTGGGAGGGCACTCTCCTCGGATAACTGAAAACTCGGATAATCCGGATTTGTTTTTTATTCATTCAAAAAATAAACACCAATAATTTAAACCGATGTATTAACGTTTTTAACATATAAATAGGTACATACATTATAAAACAGTGAAATAGGTATCTACGTGCTTCTGTTTTTCTCGCTGCAATGTTTCTCCATCTATTAAGAAGAAGCAAATCCGCTGGGTTGCCTCTGGTTGTTATTCGATATACCTCAAAGCTTTTTCCAAAGAAGCAAAACCTTCTTGATGAGAGATCTTAGTGGGAGACTGTTCATCCACCGCCGCTTAGTCATCGTCATCGTCATCTGATTTTTCGGTTTCCTGAAAGACATTCGTTATTTCTTCAATACTCATTTCTTCTTCTAAATCATCTGCTGTAATCCATTCAACAACATCTTCTCTTGTCACATTTTCGCAACCTTTTAATTTTTGCATTAATTCAATTAAACTTTTTTTTTTTTCTATCTCGCTGTCAAAATTTGAACAGGACATTTCTCCATGGCTTTTCAATTTCAAAGCTAATTCATTTAATGGAGTATCATCTTCACTGTCATTTTAATCCTCAAAATCCTTTTGACCAAGATTTTGAATAGTGGTAGCAGGCACAGAATCCCAAGCTTGACTTACCCAGTAAATAACATTTTTCAGTGTAACCTTTCTCATCCCATTGATAATATCCTCCTTTTCAGTGTATTCTAACAGATGTTCAAAATTTACAACAATTTCGCCCACACGAAGTCCTTCTCCACGGTTGAGAGGGAGCATTATCCATTAACAAAATTGCTTTAATAGGAATTTTAGTCGTAGATGGCATGAACTCTTCTTCAAACCAGTTAGTAAATAACGTCGCATCTATCCATGCGCTCTTCTGACTGCATCCATTCATGCGCTCTTCTGACTTTTGTAATAGACTGGTAGGGCTTTGGGTGAGCTGTCTTTCAAAGCTCTTGGACGTGCAGACTTGCCAAACACCATCAGTGGGATTTAGTGCTTGCGAGATGCATTGGAACATACCATTATAGTTAATCTTTTCTTACTTCGTTTGTGCCCAGGAGCTGTCGAGATGCCAATGTTTTTGATGGAAGCATTTTATAATTCAGACCAGTTTCGTCACAGTTGTAAATTTGATCACATGTGTCTCCACAATCTTAGATTTGCTTTTTAAAGTTCTGCTTAAACTTCTCAATTGATGACACATCAGCAGAAAGTTTTCCATCACATACAGTCAGTTGTCGTACACCGTACCGTTTTTTCCAGCGGTCAAGCCATCCAGAACTGGCGGTAAACTGATCTATCTCTGGGAATTGCCTACTAATCATTATTGCTTTCTGTTGTAAAATTGGACCAGACAGAGGCACACCTTTTGATCTCTGTTGGTTAAACCACATGAATAAAGCTTCGTTAACCTTTTCATAGTTGCCAGTTTTCATTGATTTTCTTCCTGAGGACGAAGAGGCTTGATTTATACACTTTTCTATTTTTGTGCGGTTTCTTTTCCAATCTCCAACTGTTACCTCACCTACTCCATAATCTCGTGCAACAACTTTAATTGTCTCTCCTGCTTCAATTCTTCTGATGGCTTTTAATTTTTCTTCAATAGGAACGACGATTCTTTTACGCTTGTTTTGCTCCATTATAATACGACAAACAAAAATTCAAACAAAGTAGTTCGTATTAATTACACTTAACTACCAGAACTCCAACCAAATGAATTATGTGAGTATACTCGTACTTCTCCGCAGTAAACCCTATAACGCACTGCATTCACGTAAATTTACATGCTGAAAGAGTCCAAAAGCATAAACAGGGGAACCCCTTACACGGGCCAGGGGGATGCCCCGACGATTTTAAATGAAAATATGTACATACGTAAGATAATCAGGTTCTTACATTGGCTCGGTTATCCGGAGCTTGGATAATCGCGACTCGGTTAATCGGGGTTCTACTGTATATATACAAAATATATATATATATATATATATATATATATATATATATATATATATATATATATATATATATATATATATATGTTTTACTATAGAGATTTTCACGGATAGTGGAATGTAATACATTAAAATTCCGGGTTTCAATCCGTTCGTCTAACAATGAATTTGCACGACGTTTCGCCAAAATCTCATTTGGCATTTTCAAGGGCTCCCGCTGCTGCTGCTCCTCGTTGCTGTGATCTTGCTGCGACTGCAGCTCGAAGCTAACTGAGCCGAGCTGACTCAGTTAGCTTCGAGCGGCAGCCGCAGCAAGATCACAGCATCGAGTAGCAGCATACTAAAGGGGGAGCTGCTTATAGACGCCAGCCCGTGGCCAAAAAGCCCCTTTTATATTAGAACTCTAAAGGTTTAGGTCCTCTTTGGCACTGTATACTAAATATCGGTAACCGAGGGGGGGGGGGGGGGGGGGGAAGACCTTCCTTCACAAAAAGAAACATTTTATAGAGTGGAAATTTAACTTAAGCCCAATTTAAAAATCATTGACTGGGTAGGGGGAGACTTCGCAAAAAAGGAGCCTTTGCTACAGTGGCGCCCTCAAAAGAAAAAAGTCTTGTTTCTAAGGCGGCGCTATCTTCTACAGTCATACAGGCGGGGAAGGTATATGGTTCTCCTTCCTACTGATAACTAGCTTTCATCTTCTGTGGCGTAGCTAGGTTAAAGAGGGTATATGGATGCAAAGGGAGTTTAAGGAAAAAAAAAATAAAACACTGAAGGCAGAGCTACGTATACAGAGTGGAGCAAAAGGACAGATCTTCTTGCAGAGGAACTCTTAAACCTTAGGCTCCTCTCAAAACAGCAGGCTAAAAATCGATGAACAGGACGGAGAAGATTTTTTGCATAAATTCTCCTTTTATACAATAGAACTTCATCAAATCTATCATTGGGGGGGAGCTTCTTTACCAAAAAGAATTTTTTCATTCAGTAGAATTTTAACAACTTGCACCAAATGTAAAAACTGATGACTATAGTTAGAGAATTTTTCACTAAAAGGAACATCTTTCAATATTTCGTAGACTGAATCTTTAATACCGTAAGCTAAAAATCCATGATCGGGGGGGGGGGGTTAAAATGTTCCACAAAAACAAGCCCTAACCAAAAAGCTGTTTCTAGGAAGGCAATTTTTTCTAAATCTATAGAGGCAGGAAGGGGGGATGATGCTCGCTCCTGGCTACCACTCGGCTCATCTTTTAGAATGGATTTTTTACCAGTTTTTTTTAGCTATAAATAGGGAAGTATTTTATTTTAATGAGCTCGACAACTATCTTGTCAAAATACGCCTTATTCCAGCTCTGTAAACCAACTTATCCCAATTTTAACGTCAGCTCCGGTTTTGCATTTTAGCCGCAAGAGATGCCAGAGTAATTTGTATCGCAGCCATCTCGAAGGCTACGTTATTTCGAAGCATTACTTTGGAGACACATAACTAATCAGTTTTGCCGAAATTTTATGAATTGTCGTATGTTATGTCTGCTTTCTTTTTTATCGTTGCAAGTTGTGTGTAAGTCACAAGTAGATCGACAGGCTACAGAGTATGATGCTGTATGGCTGTTGCAGGTAAACATACTTTTCTTTCAGTTGGAAAAAGCAGAGATAAACAAGAACAGCTGTTCTTTGTCTGCTCGCTTCGACTTGGCGACGAGTATGCATCGATCGCTTGGAACAGTGTTGTTGTTTACAGGTAATAATCTATAGTGACAATACCGCGTCGTCCTGAAATAATGTGCAATACAAAAATGCATGTTTTGGCAGGTGGATGCCCCTATCTCCATGATACAAGAAGAATTAATTCTTATTGACCATGGCGGCCCGTGGCTCCGTGGCGTAGTATTTGCTTGCGGTACCCAAGGTCTCGGGTTCAATCCCGGCAGGTCGTGTGTGCTGGCCACGTACATAGGTAGTAGTAGTTTGCAGAAATGTAGTAACGTCCGTGGCAGCACTACCGCGTTATCTAAAAATGTGCCGTGAAATACAAAAATGCATGTTTCGGCACTTGGTCAACGTTGACGAGTATTACGACATCTCCGCCGATATCCTCAGGATATGAAAAAGGGTAAAATCCCTACTTAGGCAGGAAAGTGAACGATAAAAAAACCTGGCTAACAATACAGAGATCTCTTTATTTTTAAATGCCAAAAACAAGATGGTCTAATTAAAGCGGAGACGAATAACCTCTTTTCAGATAGCTACAAATAAGACCGCCGTGATCAATAGCTGCTCCAGACTTGGGACATAAAATAATATATGTCTCGTAGATCCATCAACCGTTTACTGTCTAATTCATTAAAAAGATCTAACCTTAAAACTGGTGTAATTTGACAATTAGAGGTTTAAATTGACAAGAGCACCAGTAAGGCAACTAAAGTTATGAGGCTATGCCAATAAAAATCAAATATTATATTATAGTTCCTACCCGCATATTAGGTTGGACCATGTAATTTCGGGAGCAATGAGTCTTCAACTCATTTTATTGATATATTTTTGTACAGGAGCATACAAGTAATCCCGTTTCAATTAGATATTCCAAACTAAATTCTACCACGAGAAATGCTAGGTAAAAGAAGTAGATCACTTTTTTGAACGAACTTGAAAGATTTTACAGGAAAACTCCATTAAGGCCCACGTTGGGTGCCATTATCGTATCCTCTGTAGGAACCAGTACATCACATACTATGTTGAATTTAAGGACTTTTATTTTAGAATAGTATCTTATCTACACACCATATTCTTTTGATAAAAAAAACGTTTTATCAACATCATTACGAGCTCAAATTTATTTTTTTTTCACGAAGTAAATCCCAAAGAAATTTAAAGGTTTGAAAGTAAAGCCTCGTTGAGCTGTTCGTTTTAAAGAAGTTACTTGTAGTTTAAGGAGTGCGGTAAAATACCCTTATTTGTGAACGGTGTAATAAAGTGTGACAGGTAACTGATACGGAGTGGTCCATTACCGAAAAAGATAGATGGTTCTGTGGGGTTTATATTAAAACTTTTTTCCTTTCGCCACCTTAGCCCACGTATGCTGCATTAAATTTTCAAGTCGCGTTTGCTATTACGTTGCCACACATAATTTAAAAATCCTTCATCGTCTTCTACTGATGAGTTTTATTTCTTTTTTTATATAAACTCTTAGAAAGTTTATTGAGCAAGAAATTCGTTTTTGACATCTATAATATATATAAAATGCAATGTCTCTCTGTCCGTTAGTGCGTTTATCACTCGAGAACAACTTATCCGATTTACGTGCTTTTTTTTTAAAAAAAAAAAACATGCATATTTTCTCTGGCCAGGTTATCGGATATATTTTATTGCAGTAGGTAACATAAGTAATAAACTGTGACGATAATAGTGAATTAAGTCGGAAAAAAGTTTGCCGCTAGCGCGTTCTCTTTACAATACATTGCCTAAACCATTAGATATGGAACAATATCATGCAGCAAAGAATATAATATATATAAAATGCAACGTCTCTCTGTCTGTCTGCCTGTCTGTTGGTGCGCTTATGACCCGAGAACTGCTTATCCGATTTACATGTTTTTTTTTTTAATTCATGCATTTTTTCTCTGGCCAGGTTATCTATAATCTTCTGTAATCTATATAAAATGCAACGTCTTTCTGTCTGTCTGTCCGTTAGTGCGCTTATCACTCGAGAACCACTTATCCGATTTACGTGCTTTTTTTTTAAAAAAAAATATGCATATTTTCACTGGCCAGGTTATCGAATATATTTTAATACGGTGGTAGGATACAACGAATTGTATTAAAGTACGCATACCTATTACTCCATCGAAAGCTAACACAGTAGCTTGCGAGCCGACACACAGTGGGGAAAAACGAAAAATCGTGTTTCAAAATTGTCTAGAGCCTTCAATTTTGGTTCGATTTGGACGATTTTTTTTTTTTTAAATTGAAGCTTATTAAATTCCGAACAAAGTTGTCGGAGCCGATTTTTCAATTAAACTTTTGTTTCAAAATGGCGGACGTTGGTTTCTGATTATATAGCGACTGAGACACAGAAAACGCTTACAGTTTCAAACCAAGTGGTGCCACTGTTTACCAATAGCAGCCACTTTTTTGCTACAACAGCAAACAATGTGGCTAGTGCAGCAAAATATTTAGCTGTCCCTATTTTAACAAAACGTTTTAGCTGTTGTAGTCATTTTCTAGCTGTGTGAGCTGTCCTTTTCTGCATGTATCGCTGTTTTTTGTATCTGCTAGAAAATTGTCTACGATACTTAAAATTTACAGCAGCAATATTCTAGCAATAACTGCATGAAAATTTAAATCCCGCAACTAAACTTGAATAACTTGAATGATTTGACTGCCACAGTCTAAATGCCACAGAGAAACTTTCTTGCTCGATTCAATTTTGGCATCCGCCATACTTGATTTGTCATTTTAAGTCAATTGTTGAAACATATTTATAATTAACAACCTTAAAGAAATTATTTATGCAAATGTTATGGATATAAAATAATAATGGTACGTTTATTCATATTTATAATACTTTTATTGTTCATGGCAGCCATTTTGGGTTCATTATTATTAATCTTGTAACTGTGATATTAGATATATTATCTGCGACATAAAAAAACATACATACACGCATTTTAGCACAACTTGGTTTGAAACTGTAAGAGTTTTCTGTGTCTCAGTCGCTATATAATCAGAAACCGCCATTTTAAAGTCGTCCGCCATTTTGAAACAAAAGTTTAATTGCAAAATCGGCTCCTACAACTTTGTTCGGAATTTAATAAGCTTCAATTAAAAAAAAAAATCGTCCAAATCGAACCAAAATTGAAGGCTCTAGACAATTTTGAAACACGATTTTTCGTTTTTCCCCACTGTGCGACAGAGTGGTTGACACGGTCAACGCTTAAAAGCAGGTAACGCTTTTCGAGGGATCTTCCTCAGGCATGTATAGTTATTGTAAAGCAACTGAAAATAGACAGAAGTCCATATTTCAGCAGTTTACTAGCTGTTCCCTTGTTCGTCAAATCCATCCTGAGACGCGTTTCACCGTATCACGGCTCATCAGTCAGGCTAGGATTGACAAACAAGAGAACGGAATCTACTGGTACTTATCCCAGACGTTACGGAATACGATGGTAGGATACAACGTTGTTGTAGTAAGTACGTATACCTATTACTCCATCGAAAGCTGACACAGTAGCTTTCGAGCCGACAGCTACTTTACAATAGCTCAATATATTTTATTATGTTAGGTAACATAAGGAATAAGCAGTGACGATAATAGTAAATTAAGTCGGAAAAAAGTTTGCCGTTAGCGCGTTCTCTTGCGATACATTGCCTAAACCATTAGATATGGAACAATATCATGCAGCAAAGAATATAATATATATAAAATGCAACGGCTCTCTGTCTGTCTGCCTGTCCGTTAGTGCGCTTATGACCCGAGAACTGCTTATCCGATTTACATGTTTTTTTTTTAATTCATGCATTTGTTCCCTGGCTAGGTTATCTATAATCTTCTATAATATAGAGAAAATGCAACGTCTCTCTGTCTGTCTGTCTCTCTACCTGTCCGTTAGTGCGCTTATCGCTCGAGAACCACTTCTCTGATTTACGTGCTTTTTTTATAAATTATACATGTGTTCCCTGATCAGGTTATAGAATATATTTTATTACGTTAGGTAACATAAGGAATAAGCAGTGACAATAATAGTGAATCAATCCGGAAAAAAGTTTTTCGCTAGCGCGTTCTCGTGCAATACACAACCTAAACTATTAAATATGAAACAATATCATGTAGCAAAGAGTATAATATATATGAATATATATATATATATATATATATATATATATATATATATATATTATATTATATAATGCAACGTCTCTCTGTCTGCCTGTCCGTTAGTGCGCTTTTGGCCAGAGAACCACTTATCCGATTTACGTTTTTTTTTTTTTAATTCATTCATTTGTTCTCTGGCCAGGTTATCTATAATCTTCTGTAATATATGCAACGTCTTTCTGTCTGTCTGTCCGTTAGTGCGCTTATCACTCGAGAATCAAAATAAACCGGAATCGACTGACTAATCATTTTTTTAAAAGAAAAATACAAACTCACTGCAATGCAGTTTGTTTATGATTCAATCGGCTTTAAAACTAGAGTTATAATATATTCAAATTTGTACTTTTACTCGTAGACATTAATAAAAAATAAGAATAATTCATTCTCCTCATTTCGTATATATTGTTAACATGGCAACAAGCAAATGGTTAAGTAGATAGTAATAATTATTTTGTAAAATTACACAATCAATTTTAAATTAACATAGAATAGTATTTAATTTATTAGGAATGCAATATTGCCTTTTGTACGATTTTAGTAATTCAGGAATGCTTCACATTCCCCAAATATTTGCTCAATATGTTGTTACATTGGGAACGTGGAACGTGGACAAAAATTATATTGTCATTATTTTAGTATATTTAATTATTATTATGTAATCCACTAATTTGAGGTTGATTATTACATAAATCTTTATTTCATCTGGATTTAACAAACTTATTTTTTAAACATACAATAACATACATATATATATATATATATATATATATATATATATATATATATATAATATATATATATATATATATATATATGTGTGTGTTATATATATATATATATATATATTATATATATATATATATATATATTATATATATATTATATACGAGGCTGGTTTGAAAAGTCCGTGCAAAAATAAAAACTACTTATGTGTTTGGGGTAAACCTTTTTTATTTTTCGACATAGTCTCCTTTTAGGCTTATACACTTCGTCCAACGATCTTCTAGCTTGTTGATCCCTTCCGAATAATAGGATTTGTCCAAGTCTGCAAAATATCCATTAGTGTCTGCAATCACCTCCTCGTTTGAATAAAATCTTTATCCCGCCAGCCATTTCTTCAATTAGGGAACAAATAGTAGTCCGAGGGAGCCAAGTCTGGAGAATAGGGGGGATTTCCATTAATTTTGCGACCACAACTGCTGAGGTGTGTGCTGGTGCGTTGTCGTGATGGAAAAGGACTTTCTTGTGGGCCAATCGCGGGCGTTTTTCTTGCAGCTCGGTTTTCAAACGGTCCAATAACGATGAATAATATTCACCTGTAATAGTTTTACCCTTTTCCCAGATAGTCCATGAGGATTATCCCTTGCGAATCCCAAAAGACAGTCGCCATAACCTTTCCGGCCGAAGGAACGGTCTTCGCCTTTTTTGGTGTAGATTCCCCCTTGGTAACCCATTGTTTAGATTGTTGTTTGGTCTCAGGAGTATAGTAATGTATCCATGTTTCATCCACAGTGACGAAATGACGCTTAAAAGTCCTCCGGATTCTTCTGCTGCAAACCATCCTTGCAACACTTCACACGATTCCGTTTTTTGGTCAAGCGTGAGCAATCGCGGCACCCATCTTGCGGATAACTTTCTCATGTCCAAATGTTTATAAAAAAATATTATGTACCCGTTCAGTCGAGATGCCCACAGCACTAGCAATCTCACGCACCTTAACTCTTCTGTCATCCATCACCATATCATGGATTTGATCAATGATTTCTGGAGTCGTAACCTCCACAGGCCGTCCAGAACGTTCAGCGTCACTTGTGCCCATATGGCCAGTCCGAAAATTTTGAAACCACTTATAAACTGTTCTAATCGAAGGTGCAGAGTCACCATAATGTTTATCAAGCTTCTCTTTAGTCTCCTGAGGCGCTTTGCCTTTCATAAAGTAATGTTTAATCACCACACGAAATTCTTTTTCGTCCATTTCTTGAAAATCACTCGACTTCCTTGATTCACACGAATGCCAAACAAAAAGAAATAGACTAATATGGCTGAAACTTGGTGTGCGTTCATTCAAGAGATGCTACTAACTAAACATGACCTCGATACGCGCCGGTGGTGCCATCTCTCGGACTTTGCACGGACTTTTCAAACCAGCCTCGTATATTTATATATTATATATATATATATATATATATATATATATATATATATATATATATATATATAATTCTTAAATATGAAATTAGTTGGGAAACTCGGCAAAGGGCGCAGTAAGTGTTCACACCGTGTTCATTTAGCCAATATTTCGGTCCTAGGTTGGGACCTTCATCAGGGCACAAACTAAAAAAGAGAGAACGAAACGACAATTGAAGTGGTATGGGCAAATAAGCAAAAATATAAGTTAGTTTAATTTCAATATGTTGTTGTAGAAGAAATATATTTATAATAGTAAAACTGAAAAGATCACTTACATGAGAGAATAATTATAACAAAAATGGCCATAAAACCAATTACATAAATGCGACTAACAATTAAGTAAATCTTACACCAAACACTAACATATTAATTCAGTAAAAAGGCATTTACAAAACCATAATACCATTAAAAACCTCGGATGCTAAAATCAATTATAAAATAACACTTTTAATTAACCACCTGTGACTTGCAATTTGTATGACATATTTGACACAACGCTGACAGATACGGCAACTTTTGCTTTCTCTCTTTGTTTGTTATAGATATATATATATATATATATATATATATATATATATATATATATATATATATATATATATATATATATATATGTAGATTAATGGAAAACAAGTAAAAATGGACTAAGCCCATGTTTAATGTGTTTTAAGTAGTTAGACCAAAACCTTTTCAGCCTACATGTTCTCTAAGTATTATATGTGTACTTAATTTAAAATCTATATTACTTCCCTTTTCGAGAATTTTCGTGCCAAGACACCGACCGACAGACGCAGAGACAGACCGACAAAAATGAAAAACTATGTTTCTCGCGATTTAGAAAAAGAAGGGTGATAGTGATAAGTATAATACATTACTTTAGCAAGGAGAGTCAAAATAATTTACGAAAAGTTCATACTGATCTGACAAAGGAACGCGAAGAAATGCCAGAAATGCGACTGGTGATTTTTTCATGAATGTAGTACTCTTAGCGAGAGAAGAAAAACGAAAGGAATTAACAAGATGAAATATGTTTTAAAGATTCTTAACAATCTCTATCTTCATATTGAATTTAATTTTTTAATGATGCTTCTTCTGAAAATTATCGCCCTTGTACGTGAAAAGCTCTCTTCAATTTTTATTTCTTGTCAAGATGTAAGTGCTCGCAACTAAAAATTTCTATATACAGACAATATCACGACTTTCCTTCGTTAAAATAAGGAATGTATTGGCATACACGCATGTTTCGAGTGCCTCTAAAAGTGGGTCTTGTTATATAAATTTAACGATGCGAATTTCTTTATTCCACTTTAAAAATTCTCCCCAGAAATTTTGTTAGATTTTATTTAAAGTTAAAAACATACGAGAATTTTTTCAATGAATATATCAAATATTCTTGCATAATATATATGTTATAAACAAAGTCACCGAGCTTGCTTTATTTGGGTTCGTTTTTACTTTCCTTGTTGAGTACAGTATTGTATTCGTGAAAAAAATCACCTACCGAGATGTTTTTTTTTACGTTTTTGGGTCGCTAGATCATAAAAAACAATTTTCATTTCCGTCGGTTTGCCTGTCCGTCTACCGATCTATTGGTATGACAGCTCGCGAACGAAAGGATCAATTTTAAAATGGTTTCACATATAATACTTAACAGTAAGAAAGAGAAAAAAGTTTTTTTTGATATTTCTTTTATATGTCCTTTTCAGGATTTTTATACTCTGGAGATAAAACTGAAAATTGTGTTAGTTTTTCATTACTTCTAATTTTGGCAGAAATAGTATATGCGGAAAAGTGACAGGTTTTAGCTGTAAATATTTCTGAAACGTTTACACTGTTCAACTTTTTCTGTTATGTGTTTAAAAATTATTCTGTAATTATTACGTTATACTGTCTGCTTGGACATTGAATACTATTTACAATAAGTTCGAAATTAGTCAAAAGCTCAAAAAAAGAACAATTAAAATAGTTCAGATAATATATATATATATATATATATATATATATATATATATATATATATATATATATATATATATATATATATATATATATAGTGAAGTCTGGTTATAACGAACCAGTTTGTAGTGAATTTCCGGTTAAAACAAACTATTTTATAATGCACGAAAAAACTTCCATAACACCAATGTAAATTTTTATCGGTTATAACAAACCCGGTTATAAGGAACTTCCGGATAAAGCGAACCAAATTTGGATCTTTTGTGCCCGTTTATAACGAACTTGCCACTCCCTCTGCTCGATGTCGCGCGACTTGATCTAGGGAATTCACCAAAACTGGCAACCCTTATTCTACTTGTTTCCATCGCGTCGCTAGTTCGAGCAGTATTATTTTCAATTCACTTGTTGTGTTATGCGGTTCTAATGCATATTTGATCAAAGTACCAAAGTTTTTATTTTGAAATGAGTACATAAAACGTTTCCTTTAAAAGACAAACACGATATTATAAGGAAAATAGAAAATGGAGTTAAACAAAGTGATCTTTGTAAACAGTTGAATTTAACTAAATCTACGGTTTCTACCGTATGGAGCAAGAGGCAAGAAATCCTATCAATCTTTGACAAAATAAATTTTAGTTTTAAAAAAGTAAGACAACCTACACATGACCAAGTCGATAAAGGACTCCTTAATGGTTTAGTCAAAAACGACATGAACATGTTCTTATTGCCGGCTATAATTTACAAGAGAAAGCTAGTGAATTGGGAAGGAAAATAGAGAACACAGAGTTTAACTGTTCTAGAAGTTGGATTGAACGATTTAAAAAACGACATAATATTAGTGGGGGTAAGATAGTAGGAGAAACTGTAGGAGTGGATATAACTATTCTGGATCAGTGGTTGGCCAATGTATGACCGGAAATTCAAGAAAGTTATGAATATGTGGACATTTTTAATGCAGATGAAACGGGTTTGTTTTACAAGATGCCGCCTGATAAGACATTAAAGTTTGTCGGAGAGAATTGTGCTGGTGGAAAATTATCAAAAGTAAGGATTACTGTGTTGGTAATTGCAAATATGTCTGGAACAGAGAAAAGAAAATTGTTGGTGGTAGGACAGTCCGGCAATCCCAGGTGCTTTAAAAACAAACATTTACCATTAAAGTACAAATCAAACAGTAAAGCCTGGATGACATCAGAAATTTTTAAAAACGAACTGATCGAATCATCGGACAAAGAATTAAAATTCACAAACAGAAAAATATAACTTTTGATTGACAACTGTCCAGCGTACCCTGAAGTTGATCTACAGCAAATAAAATTGGTTTTTATGCCTCCAAACACAAGTGCAAAGCTCCAGCCTTTGGATCAAGGTGTGATACATTCTTTAAAATGTCATTATAGATAGATTATACTTATGAAAATGTTAGAGACGATCGATAAAGGTAACAGTAGAGAAAACCATTGCAAACTGTTTTAAGCATGGCGGATTTTTAAGGAAGGAATGTAGATATGACTCAGCTGATGAGCTACCGTTGACTAAGTGGATTGAAAAACATCGAGAGGATCCTACTGATTGTCTAGAATTTGTTTACGATGCTGACATTCAACAAAGTACAGTGAAAATCGAGATTAAAAAGATGTTTAATCACTTTAATTTTGAAGAATGTGTATGTGCTGATAATGGATTAATGACGAAAGAAATATTAACTGATGATCAAATTCTGACATCAGTGACTTCTGAAAAGATTTTAAGCGATAATGACGACGAAGACGAGCTTGGAGAAGGAGATAATATTTATGTTCCATCCATTTCAGAAATGACTAAGAAAATGACTGAAACTCGCAATTTTTTGGAATCTTGTTAAGTTCCTGACCAGATATGGAGTAGTTTTTGTGACCTTGACAATTATATAAACACCATTTCTTTTTCAAGTAAAATTGTACAAACGAAAATTACTGATTTTATTGTATAAACTACGTATTTTAATGTTTTCGTTTATACTCGTATACGAGGCTGGTTTGAAAAGTCCGTGCAAAGTCCGAGAGATGGCACCACCGTCGCGTATCGAGGTCATATTTAGTTAGTAGCATCTCTTGAATGAACGCACACCAAGTTTCAGCCATATTGGTCTATTTCTTTGTGTTTGGCATTCGTGTGAATCAAGGAAGTCGAGTGATTTTCAAGAAATGGACGAAAAAGAATTTCGTGTGGTGATTAAACATTACTTTATGAAAGGCAAAACGCCTCAGGAGACTAAAGAGAAGCTTGATAAACATTATGATGACTCTGCACCTTCGATAAGAACAGTTTATAAGTGGTTTCAAAATTTTCGGACTGGCCATATGGGCACAAGTGACGCTGAACGTTCTGGACGGCCTGTGGAGGTTACGACTCCAGAAATCATTGATCAAATCCATGATATGGTGATGGATGACAGAAGAGTTAAGGTGCGTGAGATTGCTAGTGCTGTGGGCATCTCAACTGAACGGGTACATAATATTTTGCATAAACATTTGGACATGAGAAAGCTATCCGCAAGATGGGTGCCGCGATTGCTCACGCTTGACCAAAAACGGAATCGCGTGAAGTGTTGCAAGGACGGTTTGCAGCTGTTCCAGAAGAATCCGGAGGACTTTAAGCGTCGTTTCGTCACTGTGGATGAAACATGGATACATTACTATACTCCTGAGACCAAACAACAATCTAAACAATGGGTTACCAAGGGGGAATCTGCACCAAAAAAGGCGAAGACCGTTCCTTCGGCCGGAAAGGTTATGGCGACTGTCTTTTGGGATTCGCAAGGGATAATCCTCATCGACTATCTGGAAAAGGGTTTTCTTAATTTTAAAACTATTACAGGTGAATACTATTCATCGTTATTGGACCGTTTGAAAACCGAGCTGCAAGAAAAACGCCCGCGATTGGCCCACAAGAAAGTCCTTTTCCATCACGACAACGCACCAGCACACACCTCAGCAGTTGTGGTCGCAAAATTAATGGAAATAGGATTCCAACTCGTTTCACATCCCCCTATTCTCCAGACTTGGCTCCCTCGGACTACTATTTGTTCCCTCCCCATTTGAAGAAATGGCTGGCGGGACAAAGATTTTATTCAAACGAGGAGGTGAATGCAGACACTAATGGATATTTTGCAGACTTGGACAAATCCTATTATTCGGAAGGGATCAACAAACTAGAACATCGTTGGACGAAGTGTATAAGCCTAAAAGGAGACTATGTCGAAAAATAAAAATGGTTTACCCCAAACACATAAGTAGTTTCTAATGTTGCACGGACTTTTCAAACCAGCCTCGTATGTACAAACATACATAATAATAACTTTAGCATTAGCACCTAACCTAAATAAAAAAAAACAGTGAAAAATGATATTAGATGTTGTTTACTGTTTGTAACGAACTTCGAATATAGCGAACCATTTTTAGTGGAGTTCGTTATAAACGGACTTCACTGTATATATATATATATATATATATATATATATATATATATATATATATATATATATATATATATATATATATATATATATATATTATATTACTAGTTAAATCTTATCAAGACTCTTTATTATCTAAGGGTGACATTATTACGCACTTTAAGTTGAAAACGAAAAGACAGCCCTGAAAATCAATGCCTATTTCAGGCAATAATTTATAAAAGAAAATTAGAGTAAAAAGAAAGAAAGAGAAAAAAATTGAGCTGTTAGAAAGAGCCGCATGATTTTTTGTCCCATTGGTTAGATGGAGGCAATAATAAATGTAAGGGCCTCTAACAGAGCTAAAAATGGCTTCGAAATGAGTTGAAATGAGTTAAGTACCTGGCCTTGCGATTACGAGACATTTTGCGGATTTCTAGGGCTCTAATAAATGTAACTTGGCTCCTTTCAACACCGATTTCCCACAGTGTGGATTGTTGATTCTCGTCGCCTTTTTATTTTGTTCCCTTTTTTTATTCCGACTTCTGTTTTGGGTTTATATTGGTCCGTTTCGTCGTTAAATTTTGGGTTACTTATGTTAGGATAGGAGTTAACTGGATAAAGGTCTGCTTTAAATATTTTCTGTCTTTAGAAAAAGATACAGCAAAATTTAAGCATGTTACTTAAATATAGGGTCCTCTGAACCGCTTAAATGATTTTGATGAACTTTTCAGACTTTGAAGGTATTTCCTTTGAATTTTTAATCTACACTGTCCTAGCGAGACTTTTTAATGGAATATAACCTTTCACGGGCTTGGTTAGATGTTAAATCGTCGTTTTTTGGGGTTAAACTGTGTCAAATTAGAGTAACAACGTTTCGCCGATGCTGCATGATACATCTTCAGGGATCTGAACTCCTTGCGATAATTATTATTATTTTTTTAGCACGTGCTGCAGGGAAGTCCCTAAAGCGCTCCAGGAGCGGCACGAGTGCGGAAAAAAAAAGCGATTCACGTTGTTCTTGAATCGCTGTAAATTGTACTCGGTGGGAAACACAGCGCTGGGCAAATTATTCCAAAGGGACGACGTTCTCCATATAAAAGATTACTTGAAAAGCGTTGTACGCGGAGTAACAAGCTGAACCTCATATGGTTGTGAAGCACCAGCGCGACGTGTATTTTTAATATCCACCGCTTTGGGAGGAATTAAGCGGGCTACATCCTTCGAACACTTTCCATGAAAATACTTGTAGAACAGACTCAAGTCGCCAACCGTTCTTCGATGTTCCAGCGAATCAAGGCCGCCGGTCAATTCCGTGTCCCCAATCAGACGGACCGCTCTTCTTTGAACAGAATCCAACAAATGCAGTGTATGTTTGGGAGCGGAGCCCCAAACGTGGGAGCAGCATTCCATAGTTGGTCGAATTTGGGCTTTGTAAAGAATTAACAGTTGTGGGGTGTAAAGCTTTCTGGTTCTAAATAATATTCCCAACTTTTGAGAAACTCTTCTTGCTATGCCTGCAACATGTTCATGCCGGGACAGATTAGCTCCCAAACTAACGCCCAACAAATTGAGCGACGATGCTAGGGGAATGGAGTGCCCCGACATAACTATGTCGGGTTCAGACTTTTTTAGAAAAAACTGCCGCCTGGGTTTTTGTAGCGTTAAATTCCACTTGGTTACTGTCACCCCAAGATAGAATTTCTTCCAGGTCTTTGTTAAGTTGAACGACCTCCTGCTGTCTGCGGATATTCGCCTGAGCAGCCGATGTCCGAGCGTTAAAGGTGAATGAAGAGACAAGCGTACTGTCATCTGCAAAGCTGTAGATTGGATTCCCGGTCTTTTCCAGCAGATCGTTAATGTAAATGAGAAAGAGAGTAGGAGACAGTATGGAGCCCTGGGGCACATCGGCGTTGATAGTGAGGGTGTTAGAAAGAAATCCGTCGACCGCCACTCGTAAAGAACGCTCTCTGAGGAAACATGAGAGCCACAAACAGAACCTTTCAGACATACCATAAGAGCGTAACTTAGCCAACAGTCCATCGTGCCAAACACGGTCGAATGCCTTGGATATGTCAAGAGCAACCGCTCGAGATTCTCCAAAGCGTTCAATTGCGTTGTTCCAAACAGGTGTTACATAAGTCAGAAGATCTCCTGTTGATCTATGTTTACGAAAACCATATTGGTGATCGCTAATAATATCGAATCGTTCAAGATATTTTAGAAGATGCTCATTGATAACCTTTTCCATGACTTTCGATATTATTGAAAGCAGTGCAACTGGTCGGTAGTTATTTGGCAAGGTCTTCTTGCCTTTTTTAGGTATCGGCTGAACCGTGGCACATTTCTAGCAGGACGGAAATATTCCCTTTCTGTAGGATAGGTTAAAAAGTCTACAGAAAACTGGTGTTAGTTCCCTTGTACAGTTTTTGAGAACTATGGCAGGTATTCCGTCAGTGCCAGAAGCCTTCTTGGTGTCTAGCTTCATTAAAATACGCTTTATGATGCGCTGTCTGAAGACAACATCGGGCATCCTTGACTGCAATATGGGAATAGTAGGTGGTGTTTAGTGGTCTAATCACGAAAAGTAAAGATTCCTGATGATGTATAACATAATCGTAGGCGGAACGTCGAAAAACCACTCCAATTTGATGCGGCCTAATCCCAAGGACCAGAATTTCTGGAGTAATACGGAGTAATACACAAGGTAGAAAAAAAAAATGCACGATGTGATCTTATTTACGGTAACTAAATTTTAAAAATGATTATGCTGTGATATATAGCGGTTCAGTGTAAAAACCTGAGTCAATGTGTCTAGGTGTGTTTCAAATTTTGTTGATATATGCCTAAAAATATCTGAATTTTTACTTCCCACGCTGTAGTCAAAACTGTATTTGTGAAAAATCTTGCACTGAGAAAGAATTCTTAATGAGAAGTTTGCCAATTTATCGCGCAGCATGAGGTTGCGATCAACTCTTTAAAATTTTACGCCAATGCGTTTTAAGTTCTGTAGTGTTTTTATTGGGTCGCAGGGTTTAATGTAAAAACACTAAGTCAAAATTACCGGCTAAGTGCAAGTCGGACTTGCGCAATTAATGTTCCGTAGGTTGATTGCTTTTAAAATAAAAATTTTTGTTACGGAAGTATAAAAATGATCAGTGACTTCACAAAAAACACCCCAAGTGAGTTTTCAACAAAGTTTGTTTCCAATTTTTGTTAAAAACTGATGACTAAGGAAACCCAAATAAGCAAGTGAAAAACTTTAAAAATATGCGCATAAATATGCAAATAATTTTCTCAAAATATGCACATACTTATTGTAAATATGCAGTAAAAAAAATTATACTTACAATTTTAACACAACCAGAACAGTAGATTTTTCCCATATCTATTCTTAGTTATTTGCATGGTTTAATCACACTGACACACTACTGGCTTTGGGCATTTCACTGTAGTAAAATACGACTCACAAGATAAAAAGCACAAATCGACGTAACCACTTTAAAAGCACAACCAAAAATGAAATCTAATAAATTAATAATACAAGTATGCTCTGATGGCTGATAATAAAATTTATTTGGGGAAAACCACCGGCGCGGCGGCGGCGGCCTAAACATTGACCCTTATTCCTGAAAAATGAATGAAAACGCCTGCCAAAGACCTACATTATTATAAATTCCTTCAAATATGCACATATATGCTATTTTTAAAGCATTTATGCAAATATTTAGAAAAATGCATATAATATGCAAAATATGCAATATATGCACTTTGCATATTTGGGTGTCCTTACTGACGACCTTGAAATTTGATAAAGTATTAAGGGTAATGTGATAATTTCCGTTCAATCTACACCCAGTGGAGAATATTTCAGAGTTTTTTTTTTCAAAATATTTCTCAGGAAAGGGGGGAGGATAGCGATTTTTGGCAATTTTTTTAAAAATAATACACAAAGAAAAGTGTGCGCAAGTATTACATTATAGATATTTTTCAACTCGTGTTTTCACAAGCTTTCATTTGACACACCACTCTCGATGACCTGGTAAAAATTTTTTCGTACTTCCGATTTCACCCCCCAAAACTAACCCTTTAAGTCAAAATTTAACCTTCAAAACTACACGGCTCTGATGGGGCTATCAGTCCCTATATTAATGCCAAATTTCAACTTTCTTTGTCAAATAGTTTCGGAGAAAATCGGGTGTGATAGAGGGTCAGACAGACGGACAAACAGACAGACGGACAGATACCGAAATCACCTCTTAAGTTACTAAAAACATAGTTTCGAATTTTCCTTGGTCTATCAGTCATAATAATTTTCAAATGAAATGAGATCTCGGTTAGAAATCTAGTGCTATATGTTACTTGAAAAAAGAAAGAAATTTACAATGTTTGACCGAAATTGCTTTACTGAAACGGAGTAAAAGAGATGGGAGTCGATAAATTTTATGTAGTTTCATACCTGTGCAGTGCCTTACTTTCTGCTTCAATATTATGATAATTAGAAAGTTAAACATGCTAATGCCAATCTTCTCAAACTAAACAAACTTACTGGCTTAACGAACAAAAGCAATTTTCGAAGGCTTGCTGGTGCTACTCATTGTTTTTACTTTTCTTATTAACGGAAGTATTTGCATTGCCTCAACCTTCGGCTTCACGAAAGACATAATTTCTAATTTCTGCTGTCTGTTTGTCTGTCTTGTAACATAATAATATATCAATTTTAAATTTGGTGCAATATTTAAAAAAGGAACGGAACCTGCGATTTATAAGCGATATTTCTTAAGAAGAAGAGCAATTGATAGAAGTTGTGTAGTTTCAATAGTGATATGAGAACTTTTCCTAGTTTATGGTGTGATAACGAACACATTTTAAATATAATTATTTATAATCAAAAATATAAGGAGTTAAAGGGGTAGAGCAGGGGGTTTGAGAGGTTTCTTGAAATATATCATGTCATACGTTCTTTCCAGGGTTCTTGGGTCGAGTAATGTAAAAAAATTATGTTATTGTTTTCATTATTTCCAATTTTCTATCATTTAAAATATCGAATTATCAAAAGTTATTCTATAGTGTCACAAAATCAAATTCGGCGTTCACTTTAAACTGCGTTTTGGTAACGGAAATAAATTTCTTTACGATTTTTCTTTACCTTTAATTGTATTATTTCATTTTAATAAGTAAAAATCCCTTTCCTTATGCCCATTCAAAAGTTTTTAAATGTCAAAAAATGGAGGAAGATAATAACCGAGATAAGTCGAAGTTACACCCGGTTAATTTAAACTTCCTATTATGACACTAATAAGCTTGAAATTATGAAGATGTCCCGGTATATCGGTGCAATTAATCTTAAAAATTTACCGGAAAATTTCGTTTCGAGAAGGAGAAGCTTCGGAAAAATCGTTACGTCGGTCGTCTTGGTTTAATTTAAAGGGCAAACACCACCGCCTCGCAACGAACCAAAAATATTCCAGAATAAATAAAATTGTACAGCTAGGGACAGAAATTTCAACGCCAGAATAGCCTAAGGTGTTTTAGACGGGACTCCAAATGGTTTTATCTGAGTTCTCTTTCAGAATAAGGCTTGATTTATTGTTATACCCTGATAAAATCTCACTAGTTACACTGTCTCTACGAGAATTCTGCGCGCTCTCTTTCGAAACTTGATCATCAATAATAATTTGCATACGCTTTGTGAAAGAAATTTATGAGAATTATTTTCACTGCTAATTTTATTGGACTATTAACTTTGACAAGTCATTTCTTAGACTTCGATTGCCTTTCGGATATGTTTTAAACTTCCTTCCTTTTTCTTATTTTAATTTTTTTTATCAGGCTTAATTACACAGCCGCACAAAAAAAAAAGTGGGGTATACTTTTGATGCGATATATCAGATCCGTAGTATTTTTGCCCGCTGATCACGAATCTGACGTCAGAATATCGCCATCACATCTCAATTTTTTTCTAACCTCAAAAAATAGGTAAAAATTAGTAAAAATTAAGAAAAAATATACTCCTAAAAAATTGATTCAAGCTTTTTCATGAATCCAAAGATGTATTAATATGTATTCGGACACGCTAAGTTAATATTCATCGGTTGGATTAAGCCATACAGTTCTGTTTTCTTTCTAACCTCAATAAATCAGACAGATATAGTGCTTCTCGAATGCAAAAACGAATTCAAATTAAAATTCAACCGATTCTTACCAAATTTGGTACACGGGGGTTTTTTGGGTTGCTGATCATGAATCTGAGGTCGGATTTGCAAAATTCAAAATGGCGGATCCAAGATGGCGGACAAAATTTTTGAAAACCAACCGATTCCTACCAAATTTGGTATACAGTTGGGGAATCCTCAAACCTGATACTCTTAAACCCTAAACCCTGAAACCTTAGACTCCCACACCCTGTAACCTCAAAAAATAGACCTCAATAACCCTGTAACTTTAAAAATGAGACCCAATAAACTCAAAACCAGGACTTTTAAACCATATACTCTCAAATAGTAGACCCTTAAGCCCTAGAATTGCGAAGGTTAGACCCGCGCCTAACTTTCCTTTTTTTGGCTGTATCTTGTTCTTTTTTCCGCGAATGACCTATTCAAAGGCTTTCTGCCCAAACGCTTTTGAGGACTTGTTTCTCTTTTTAGCGACCAGCAATAGTCCGCTAGCATATGGTCATCCCATCGTCCTTGATACCGATTTTCTATGATTTTCAGATCTTGGTCAAAACGTTCCCCTTGCTCCTCACTGTAGTCACCAAGATTATCTGGGAAATCATCGATTTGGGAGTCCAGGAAATGTAATTTTAGATTCATTAAGCAACCTAATGTTTGAAAATTTTTTACCATTTTCTCGACTATTTCTTTGTACTTAGGACTTTTATTATTTCCCAAAAAGTTTGTTGCGACTTCTTTAAAACTAAGCCAAGCAGCTTTTTCAACTTTATTCATTTTAGTAACAAATAATGAATCTTGAAACAATTTTCTTATTTGTGGCGCGTCAAATACGCCTGCCTTAATTTTAGCTTCAGAAAATTTCGGAAATTTTTTATGCAAATATTTGAAACATGGGCCGTTTGTATCTAATGCTATCGTGAATTGCTTCATAAGTCCAAGCTTAATGTGAAGCGGGGGAATAAGAACTTTTCCTGGATCTACCAATGGTGGAAACAATACATTATTTTCACCAGGAGTGAATGATTCTCTTGTTGGCCAAATTTTTTTCTTATAATGATGTTCTCTGTCTCTGCTATTCCACAGACATTTATAACAGGGATAAAGTGTAAACCCTGACTGTTCTCCACAAATTTTCCAGTTATGATCAGCATATTTTATTTTTTATCAAAAGCTGCTTCATTTTTTCATATTGCTCTTCCATAACTGTAGAATGAACAATCGGAATGGGAGTGTAAACGTTGGTATTATGCAGCAAAACTGCCTTAATGCTCCGTTTAGAAGAATCAATGAACAGTCTCCATTCTTCAGGATCGTATGAGTTATTTTGAAATTCATCCATTAGACCTTTTACATCGGTACAATATGAAAGTGACAATTCCTCGTCCATTGTGAAATATTTTCGAAATTCTTCATCTCTGTTTCTATAATAAGAAATCGTAGCTTCTGGCTTAAGTAAATGTCTTTTCTTTTAAGAAGGAAGCAAGATGCTCTGAACCATCTTTGGATAAGCCTAAATCTCTGACTAGATCACTAAGTTCTGACTGTGATACGAGTGTTGGTTCTGGTTTACGGTTGTATGGTAGAAATTCTTTATCTGTGTCACTAGTATATGATAGGTTGTCACTAGAACATTCATTAGTAACAGTGTTTGAATCTTTTTCGACAGTCTCAATGTACAGCATTATTTTGCAAGAACTGCAAATGATGTGGGGAACCCAATCTGTATCCTGGTGCTGTATTTCAATGTTAAAACAATCCTTATATAAGGTTTTAATCTTATCCGTTATCGGTGACTCCATTTTACTCAGTACGTGTTGACAGCAAATATAACAAAATGAATCACTGTTTTTATCGCACTTATGAAAAGTCCTTGTACCGTGAGACCGTTTTCTTGTAGCATTATACTCTACATGAGCCAAGTCATCCACACATGAAGAGCTACGGTCGCTGGATGACGACGGCTGCGGGCCCGCTTTCCCACCCTGACCAACCGCCGATACTGGGTTTCCGAGTCCCTGCATCGTAATTCTCTTTCTTCTACCTGCCATGACGGCATCTAAGCCGTTATCCAGGGACTCTGCCGGCTAGTGGAGTAACACCGTTGCCCACCGTTACCACGTGGAGGTGCCCTGGATGCAGGTAGAAGAATAAAAATCGACCGATGAATTTTCTCGGCGTTCAAAATGGCGCGAAAACATCTGCCATCTTGAATTTTGCAAATCCAACCTCAGATTCGTGATCAGCGACCCAAAAAATCCCCGTGTACCAAATTTGGTAAGGATCGGTTGAATTTTAATTTGAATTCGTTTTTGTATTCGAGAAGCACTATATCTGTCTGATTTATTGAGGTTAGAACGAAAACAGAACTGTATGGCTCAATCCAACCGATGAATATTAGCTTAGCGTGTCCGAATACATATTAATACATCTTTGGATTCATGAAAATGCTTGAATCAATTTTTTAGGAGTATATTTTTTCTTAATTTTTTTACTAATTTTTACCAATTTTTTTGAGGTTAGAAAAAAATTGAGATGTGATGGCGATATTCTGACGTCAGATTCGTGATCAGCGGGCAAAAATACTACGGATCTGATATATCGCATCAAAAGTATACCCCACTTTTTTTTTTTGTTGTTATAGCACTATTTTTTATTGTATTTCATGTTTTTACTTGAAAAATTTGTAATTTCCTTCAAGTAAATATTCAGTTTTTTCTAGGGACACATGGGAAAACAAACATTTGACTTAGAGAAGGAAGTAAAAAGATAGGCATTTGCGATAGTGCATTACAACAAAATTTAAACCAGAAGCCTAATTTTAAGAGTTTTGAGACAATTACTAGTTCTCTGTGGCACTAATTTGAAGTTGTTTGAAAAATAAAACCACATTCAATACTAATCAGATCTCAAAAAGAGATAAAACTCGACAAGAAAACAGTTTTTGTTTTGCCAACTCTTTCGAATATATTGCAGTGTATACTAAAACTCTTGTGAATAAGCAGTTTTCGTGTAATATTCCCGTGAATTTATAGTACTAAATCCAAGATAGGTTGACTTATACTTTACGAAGCCACAATAAAATTTATCGGCATTGACAGAGCTACAAAGAAACGTTCTTTTGAAATTTACAGTACATCTCTCACTTATACACTCGATAAAGAAAGATAAACTCATATGTATGTCTGTTGAAACTTAAAAATCACACATATAAACTTCGTAAAATTTTTACATGTATGTCAACAACTAAAATACCGACAATACATTGACTTTTTTTTATATATTTTGAACTCCGTTAACATTAAATTTTATAATATACATATATATCTGAGGCGTAATAAAGTGGGGACTACTAAGGGATAACTCCCTCTCCACCCCTATGATGTAGAAAATAGGTATTTTTTGTAAAAAATGGTAACCCCCTGATCATCGATTCTTAACGGATGCTTTTAAAGACCCGCTGTAGGAAAGGGTTCGTTTGGTGAGAAATCTCTACCTCTAGGTTATCGATTTTTAGTTTACTGTGTTTGGCCATATGCCTCCACCTCTTATCGATGTAAAAACTAGCACTCCCTAGAAATAGGGCTTCCTTTTATTGGGTGTTCTTTTTTGTGAACAAGCTTATCATCGATTTTAAATGGGGTTTAATTTTTTAACGTTTCACTGTAGGGAAGGATTCTGTGAGAAGTCTTTCCCTCCAGTCATCGATTTTTAAATTTAGTGAAGATTACATTGTAGAAAATGGTTCTTTTTGTAAAAAAAACCAGTCACTGATTTTTAATTGAGTATTTCTAAGGTTCCACTGTATGACAGTGGAAAGTCTTTTCCTTTCAGTCATCGACTTTTAGTTTACTGTGTTGGAAAGGGCTAAAATATACAGTGCAAGAAGATTTTTCTTTTTTTTTTTCATCAAGAGCCTTAACCAGTCCGATTAGGGCTCCAGTTTATAGGATGTAGGGTTGATGCTGCTGGGCTTAATGAAGTATTGGTAGCTGGTACCTTGGCACCTTGCGTTATTATGCATTTCTATGCAGCCCAGAGATTGAAGATATCGTGTCTTTTGTTTAAGGTGCCATTTCTGGCTATTTATTTGCAACCATTAAAACTGATTTTGCGACCTGTCTTTAGCTTGTGTAGTTTGTTGGTAACAGATGCTCAATTCCTGCTAAGAACCTGTTCAATGTGGTTTGTAAGCATTCGATAGATTGTGTTTTAGGACGGTTTCTAAGGGAGGGGGGAATTTTTCACAAAAAAGAACCCCTACCTACAGTAAGACTCTAAAAACTTACCCCCAATTTAAAAATTGATGACCAGGGGATGAATATTTACCAGAAAAGTTTCATTTCTAAGAGGCGTATTTTCTACATCCATTGGAACGGGGTACGTATGCTCCTTACCCTCCTCCCTGGCTACGCCACAGACTATAAGGCATTAAATATTGAATTAACTGTTCGATTGATATGACCCGCTTGATATCTCCCAGAGTAATTCACGCCAGGAAATACAATATCCGAAATGATGGCTTTGCATAAAATATACGTTTAAAACTACTCCAGTGTACCAAAGATATCGTTTTGCTGTTGACATTTTTTTAATTTGATATTTTCACTGATTGAAGAAATAGATATATGGTATCCATTAATTTACTATATATCGTACTTAAATGACCAGTTGTTTTCTACGAGTGTTACCCCATGAATCTTGGATTTGTTTCCTAGTGTGATATAGCTATTAATATGTTTACAGCAATATTGTTGAATTTGTGAGGCAATCGAAAAGCATATTCACGAGTCCGCAAGTGTGGCGGATAATATTATTCATCTATATTACATAAAAGCTTCTGAAAGGAGAGTCCAAAAAGAGATAAGAGATACATTTAAAAACTAAAGGAAAACAGAAAAGATATGAAGAGAGGGTATAAAAGTCTCACGGATGAAGAAGAGAAATGGAAATGGAATAAGGATAGCAAAATAAAAAAAGAGGCACTACCAAAAAACGGATAGAAGTACAGAGTGGGAGAACGGAGGACGGGTTAAATGATACGAACTTGGCAATGGAAAAGGTTCATGATAGAGGAAATAAGAAAAAGAGAAGATTAGGTAATAAAATAAGTTAAAATTTGGGTTCATGGAATGTAAGAGGCACAAGTAGAGAAGGCGCTTTTAAGATTATATTGAAAGAAATGGAAAATTATAAAATAGATATGTTGGCGATGCAGGAAACTAAACAGGTAAAACAAGAAATTATAGATATGAATAGCCATATTTTCTTTAACACCGGCAATAGCAGAATATTTGGTACAGGATTTTTAATAGACAAAAGACTGAAGAAGGATATAATTAATTTTTGGCCGATTTCAGACAAGCTGTGCAAACTCTACGGAAGACAGAAAGATAACTATTATAAACGCGCATGCACCCACAGCGGACAAAGATGAAGAAATAAAATCAAAGTTTTACGAAGAACTAGACGAAGTGTATAACAGTGTCCCAAACTACGACACAAAAATTGTCATAGATGATTTTAACGCAAAAGTCGGGAGAGAGGAAAATTATAAACCAGCTATTGGAAAACACAGCAAGCCTGAGTATACAAACGATAATGACCTCAAACTTACAGAATTTGCAAACGAAAAGCGCATGAAGATCGGAGGTTCGTTATTCAGACATAAAGATATTCATAAGGTAAGTGGAGGTCTCCAGACGGTAAAAATGAAAACCAAATTGATCACATATTGGTGGAAAGTATGCACCGCATATTGCTGAATATTAGGAGCTACAGAGGAGCAGAAGCTGGCAGTGACCACTACTTGATAATATCACAATTGAAATTTAGCTATTCAGAGAGTATTCAACGTGTAAACAACAGAAATACCTATAACGTTGGAAAATTTAGAGCAAGGAAAATTAAGTAAGAATACATTAATAATATAAAAGAGGGACCGTATGCACGAAAAGGGAAATATTGAGGACTTATGGAATAGTATAGAAAGAACAGTAAAGGCAGCAGCAGAAAAACTCATAAAGGGAAAACCCAGGACTAAAAGTAAAGAATGGTTTGACAGTGATTGCGAACATTGGATAAGGCAACGAAACGAGGCTAAAATGAAAATTCTAGCGAAGAATACAGAAGAAAATAGAAATTAATTAGCCAAGTTAAGAAGGGAAGTTGTGAAGATCTAGGGAAGGAAAAAAAGAGTATTTAAAGGAAAAGATAAGAAAACTTTAATAATAAGAAAATGAGAAATTTTTACCAGAAAGCAAAAAGAGAAAGCAGAAAATAATATTTAGTAAGGATAAAGATGGAAATTTGGTGTGAGGTGCTCATGAAATGGCAAATAGATGGAAACAACATTTCTAGACCATTCTAAATAGTGGTTCAGAGAGGTATGAAAAAATGATAACATTATAAATCATCCAAAATGACGAAGAAGTTCCAGCAAAAAAGGAACTTTATAGAAATTATTAAGAACTTTAAAAATAATAAAAGTGCAGGGGAAAACGGAATATGCAACGAGCATTAGAGGAAAGTCTATACAAGCTGTTGATAAAAATGTGGGAAAAGGAAAATATGCCTGCGAAATAGTCACGAGGCAATACTAATTCCAGTTCTTAAAAAAGGAGATACAACAAACTGTAGTAACCATAGAGGAATTGCTCTTCCAATAGAGTGATGTATAAAATTCTGGCTAACCTGGTGAATACGACAAAGTAATAGGCGACTACCAAGCAGGTTTCCAGAAAGGATGATCGATTAACGAGTAAATTTTTACAATGAAACAGGTACTATTGAAGAACTACCACAATAACATAATCGTGCATGCTTCATTCATAGACTTCAAACAGCTTACGATAGAATACATAAAGCAGAAATCTACAGAGGCATGGAAAATTTGGGAATACCACAAAAGCTGATCGGACTGACAAGAATGACCCTCGAAAACACAGCAAATAAGGTAAGTGTAAATGGAGAAAAATCGCAATCATTTAAGACTAAGAGAGGAGTGACACAAGGCGACCCATTATCACCCGTTCTATTTAATATAGTGCTGGAGAATGTTATGAGGGAAAGCAATATCCATAGACAAGGAACGCTACTCAATATGAAACATCAATGTTTAGCGTACACAGACGACCTGGTATTACTAACTAGATCAAAGAAGGAACTGATTGACGTAACCAGAAAGCTAGAAACCGCTGCAAGAAAAAGGGGGTTAGAAATCAATGAAGAAAAATCCACATACATGGTGATAAGATCTGAGGAAGAAACAAGAGAAGAAAAGCTAGTAGTTAACAACTGTACGGATGGGAAAATAAATCAGTTTGGCAAAACAGAAAACGTTACTTACCTGGGAGTGAACTTAAACAGTATAAATGAAGAAAGCAGAGAAATAAATTACAGAAAAAAAACAAAGGAAGTGGAAGTGCAGGAGCAATGAAATTATTTATTGATTGATTGATTTGGAGGTTTTTGGCGCATCGAATACCAGGGTCATGAAACGCCTTTAAATCATTTGGTATTTAACTTTTCCATTCAGTTTCTAAATATTGTTTAGGAGATTAAAATCTCTACGATAATTTATTATTGTAGATATGTTTTTTGGAATTTGGTCAACAGATAATATTTGATAGAGATTATTTTTCTATATTTATTTCGAATTCATGTTTATAGACTCGACATCCCCTATATGCTGAGGAGTGATTTTCTGAACAATTTATGCAAATAGGAGTCGAAGAACAAGGGGAATCAGGATATTTGTCGTGTCCACAGGATGGGCAAATAGCCTTTTTTGAGCATTTTGTTGAGGTATGGCCAAAACTCTAACAATTATAACATCTTGTAGGGTTTGGAAAATACTGTCTGACTTTTAAAGAATAAAATCCAGCTTTAATTGTTTTAGGAAGCTGATGAAGTCTGCAGGATAAAATGAAAGTATTTGAAGGCCTGTCTGAACCTTTCTTGGGTGGAATTCTGTAAACTCCTGTTACAGCTTGATCAGATAAGTGCATTAAAATTTCATTGTCATCGCAATTTGCAAGGTCAGAGCATACTATTACTCCTTTCACTATATTAAGCGTCGAATGAGGGACAGTGGTTACATCTGATAGATGTAGTTTCTTGAATGAATTTGCCAAAGCAGATTGTTTCTCATTTGAAGTTTCAATTAATAAAGGTCCATGAGCTAGCTTTCTAATATCTTTAAGAGTTCCAAAGTGAGCTTGAAGACATTTATTTATCAAAAAAGGCGAAGTAGACTTGAAAGATCCTTCTTGCAAAGTGATCTTGAAAAATCTGTCATAATTTACGATTATTGAGCAGGGAGGAGACTGTATTCTCGGTCGTTTTTGACCGGTGAATTGAGGAAATTCTTAATTTGTGAACATATTGTTCCCACGAGTGTCTTGAGAAATAAAACGTCCACTGGAGCAGAGTTCGGATACACCAGTAAGGCTGCTTACTATCAGATTGTGCCCGGTGTCTGATAGGTACCGTTGAAGACTTAAATCCCGACTAAGCCATACATCTTCTCTGCACGGTTACTAACACATTAAGATTGCCGGAGGAACATTTATGGACAGCACTGGAGGACACAAATGAGACTCGGGACCCTCGGGGTCGTCACTCCCCGTACTATCAGAGTAAATCTGATAGCCCCTGAGGGGTGAAATTATTTAGATCGAAATTGGTGTCTAAAGGAGCAAAAGAAAGATTAAACAGGACAGCGATAAGACCTGTAACCCTATGAGTTATGGACGCTAAATAGAGTCGAAGATTTTGGAGACATGGGAAAGGAAAATAGTACGAACAAATAGTGAACTATATGAACTTTACATCAGCCATTCAATAATAGCAGAAGTGAAATCACAGAGGATGAGATGGCTAGGTCATGTAGAAGGATTGCCGGAAACCAGAGCAGCAAAAAAATTGAAAGAGGGGGTGGTCGGAAAGAGAAGGATAGGAAATGGTTAGAGGCAGTTGAGGAGGACTTAGAAAAGTTAAAGATAAGTAACTGGAAAAGAAAGGCCACAGAGAAGAATGAAATGGAGAAGAATTGCCGATCAAGCCTTAGACCTACAGGGCCTCTAGAGCTACCTTATATATATTGTATAAAAAGTGTTATAATCCTTCATTTAATAAACTGTCAACAGAGTTTCAATGGAAATACCGACGAAAAACCAAAGGGTTAAAAAAGGCTCTTATGGCCATAATAGAATCAAAAGCGTTGACAAACAAGACATAAGCAAAGCTTTTAAAATAATTACAGTGACGATAAAATCGCATTAAATAAAACGGATTAAAAACAAGTCGTAAAATGAGCTCGCGATTTGCCGCCCATTAATTAAACACGTTAAGCATTGCTAAAACGCCTCCTATGCTAACAGCAAACACCTCTGCATAAATTCCACTTAAATTTGTATAAACATCAACCTACATCCACATCTTTATAGATAACATATTAACTGGGTTTCCCAACATATTAAGATTTAAAAAATATATATCTATTTAAAGTTCGCGTTTTCCTACTACGTAAATTTTAAAAACCTTTACTTATCCATATACAAGGAGCTATATATACTGAATTTATCAAATCGAAACAGATTCCGTACGGAACACTTATAAGACCACTTCGGTGTCTGTCTGTCTGTCACACCCGATTTTCTCCGAAATTATTTGACGTAGAAAGTTGAAATTTGGCACTAATATAGGAACTGATGGCCTCATCAGAGCCGTGTAATTTTGAAAGTTAAATTTTGAGTTAAGGAGTTAGTTTTGGGGGGTGAAATCGGAAGTGAAAAAAAAATTACCAGGCCATCGAGTGGGGTGTCAAATGAAAGCTTGTAAAAACAAAATATATATAGGATGTAATACTTGCGCACACTTTTCTTTGTATTATTTTTAAAAAATTGCGAAAAATCGTTCCCCCCCAATTATCTCGAAAAGACTGATTAAAAAATTTTGAAAAAATTCCGATATATTCTCTACAGCAGGGGTGCTCAAACGGTCGATCGCGATCGACAAGTCGATCGCGAGTGCTTTTTGAGTCGATCTCAAGAAAAAAATTCCGATATAGAACTATTCACAGATTTTATTTTAGGTAACTAAAACAAAATGTAATGAATAAACTACTAAAATTTATTCGATCCACAATTAGGCCAGAATAACCCCCTCATCACTTTCTTTTATCGTAATAACCCCCTGCTAGCGGCAAAAGGCGGCTTTATCATATATATATATATATATATATATATATATATATATATATATATATATATATATATATATATCTATATATCTATATATCTATATATCTATATATAATATATATATATATATATATATATATATATATATATATATATATATATATATATATATATATATATATATATATATATATATATGAAGGGTATAGGGAATAAACAGGCTAGGTCAATTTTTGTCGAAGTTGTGATAACGGCGCCGTCTGCTGGAACAGAATCTGATCTGTCTAATCACGGTTATAAGCAGGACGAAAAACAAAAGAGGAAAGCATAACTCACGTCCGAAAAAATTAAATCCTGAAGTGCTCAATTTGATTCACAGTCACATAAAAAATATTTTCATGGAAAGTGTTCGAAGGATGTAGCCCGCTTAATTCCTCCCAAAGCGGTGCATGTTAGAAATACACGTCGCGCTGGTGCTTCGCATCCGTATGAGGTTCAGCTTGTTACTCCGCGTACGACGCTTTTCAAGCAATCTTTTATATGGAGAACGTCATCCCTTTGGAATAATTTGCCCAGCGCTGTGTTTCCCACCGAGTACAATTTACAGCGATTCAAGAACAACGTGAATCGCTTTTTCCGCACTCGTGCCGCTCCTGGAGCGCTTTAGGGACTTCCCTGCAGCACGTGTGCTA
Organism: Pachyrhynchus sulphureomaculatus; assembly: GCA_019049505.1. Taxonomy (NCBI): domain Eukaryota; kingdom Metazoa; phylum Arthropoda; class Insecta; order Coleoptera; family Curculionidae; genus Pachyrhynchus; species Pachyrhynchus sulphureomaculatus. The sequence goes on from CM032450.1 coordinate 56,149,314, forward strand.
GACCAATAAAAAAAAAAAAGTTTCCAAAATAAACTATGGCTTAAAGAATTTTTCAAAGACTTATCTATCTGAAGACTTGAATATGAAGAAAAGACACAAATTATTTGAGGAAGCGCATCCAGATATAAAAGTTTCCTATGGCCTAGCAAGGAGAGCTTCTCAAAAGTTGGGAATATTATTTCGAACCAGAAAGCTTTACACTCCACAACAACTGTTATTCTTTACAAAGCTCAAATTCGACCAACTATGGAATACTGCTCCCATGTTTGGGGCTCCGCTCCCAAACATACATTGCGTTTGTTGGATTCTATTCAGAGAAGAGCTGTTCGTTTGATTGGAGACCCGGAACTGACCGGCAGCCTTGATTCGCTGGAACATCGAAGAACGGTTGGCGACTTGAGCATAATCTACAAATATTTTCATGGAAAGTGTTCGACGGATGTGGCCTGCTTAATTCCTCCCAGAGCGGTGCATGTTAGAAGTACACGTCGCGCTAATACTTCTCGTCGATATGAGGTTCAGATTGTTACTCCTCGTACAACGCTTTTCAAGCCGTCTTTTATATGGATAACATCATCATTCCTTTGAAATAATTTGCCCAAGACTGTGTTTCCCACCAAGTACAATTTACAACGATTCAAGAACAACCTGAATCGCCTTTTCCTCACACGTGTCGCTCCTGTAGCGCTTTAGGGACTTCCCTGCAGCACGTGTCCTAGACCCATAAAAAAAATATATGAAACATACACAACAATAACGGAGAGAGATTTTAACATCTCATTTGGGTATCCAAGGACTGATACCTGTAGTACTTGCGATTCATTTATGGCAAGAAAAAGAGTGCTTCTCGCTGAAAAACTCAATAAAGGAGACAATGAAAAAGAGAAGATAGAAAGCGAAATCAAGAGGATCGAGATGGAAAACTTACTTCACAAAAAAAGAGCGGAGCAATTTTACATTCGAAGAAATACAGCTAGATTGGACTCCAAGAGATCAAGTGAAATGCAAGCGATCTGTTTTGATTTGTCAAAAAATTTAGCTGCCCCAAACATAAGAACAAACGATGTTTATTACAAACGACAATTATCCATTCATGCTTTCAACGTACACATTTTGGCAATCTCACAAAGTGTGTTCTACATATATCCCGAACTTGTAGCAAAAAAAGGGAGTGACGATGTTGCTTCTCTAATTCATCATTTTATCTACAACTTTCTCAGTAAAAAAGTGAAATCCGTGAATATCTTCTGCGACTCATGTCCCGACAAAATAAAAACTTTATTGTTTTCCGTTTCTTGCATCATCTTGTTAACGTAGAGAACCACCTGGAGTATATCAGAGTTACATTTCCAATTCGGGGGCATTCATATTTAGAATGAGATAAAAATTTTGCCTTGGTAAATCAGAAAACTAAGGTTGAACATCCTATGGAGTGGATTGCAGCTTTTGCAGCAAATATACAGAAAGAAAAGTCCTATTCATAGATGGCCCATTAAAGAAATAGAGGTTGAAAAGGAGCATCCTCGATTATTGTTCTGTCGCACTTCCTATAGTGGCACATGGGAAAGTTGTGTTATTACCGACCCAAAATCACGAAGAACTACACCAAAACCTAACGAATTTGAACTTCTAGATTGTTTCTACAAAGGTGGGTTTTAACGTCAGTCTTAGTAACCTTTAGCTAATATTACTACTTAATTTTGCAGAAGTAATACGGATTTTCAAGGAGAAATGTCAAGACTTGCAACATTTGACACAGTTTTGTGGGCCTGAGGCAGCAGGATACTACAAGAGATTAACGCATATATAAAAGATGTTTCTTCGTCTCTTATTCAATAAAAATGGCCCTCAAACTGTTCAATTAATGACCAAATAATAAAACACATTGAAAACTCGAACTGCCTTAACCTTCTCGACGCTCGGACTAAGCCGTTTTATTCCTTGTATTTTTTGTTGAAACTATAGGATTTTTGCAAATTTTCTATATGTCGCACCTGTACCCAAATCTGCTATTAAATTACAAAATATGGAAAACTATGTTTTCTAGAGAGATGTGTAGGTTTCAATACTACTTCAACAGGCGAAATATTACGGTTTTGAAACTTAAAAACGATTTTGCGAAAATCTTGAAATTCTGACCTAGCTCATTTATTCCCTGTATTGTTCATAAATATATATATATATATATATATATATATATATATATATATATATATATATATATATATATATTATATACATATATATATATATATATATATATATATATATATATATATATATATATATATATATATATATACACTCCTGGACAAAATTAACGCAACAATATATTAAATCATACAAATCTCTATAATGAATTAATTTTAATAATTTTTTATGAACACTGGTTACACTAAAAGTTAGAAAAAACTTATTCGGATACTTTAAAAGTGAATTAGCTACCAAATTTCTCTATAAGATTCGAATTAAAATTATTCTTAAGACCTAATAACAAAATCGTTGAAATTATATAATAATGAAAAAAATAAACTGGGACACTAGTAGCAAAATTAATGGTGTAACTGGGGCACTAGTAGCGTGTGTTGCCTCCTTTACTTCGGATGACAGCGTTTATGCACCTAGGCATACTTCTATTTAAATTTTGGATAAAATCTTGAGGAATTTGCTCCCAATCTGTGATAACTGCATTTTCAAGTTCCCTCAGGTTTCTAGGTGCAGGTATATGACGTTTCACATTTTTCTTAAGGTGATCCCATACATGTTCTATCGGATTCAGATCCGGGCTTTTTGGTGGCCATTGCATAATCGGTATATCAACTTGATTAAGATAATCGAGAATCTCCCTAGCCACGTGAGGTCGAGCGTTGTCTTGCATAAACAGGAAATTGTGCCCCACAAAATGACCGAAAGGCATCACATGTTCTATTACAATATTCTCAAGATAGTAGTCAGCATTTATGGATCTCGTACGGACAGGAACTAACTCTGTGCGAGCATCAAAGCAGATGCCACCCCAGAACATAACAGAGCCAGAGTTGTACCAAATTTGAAATCCCCCTCTCACGGGCCAGGGGGATTCCCCGAAGGCTCCGAACAAATATTTTTGAACAAACAACTAAAATTCTAGAACATCTAATAGCTCAACCATTACCAATATATCAATTGGTAACAATGTCTTCTAATAACTAATTTTATAAAAATCCCCAGAAATATCACTAAACAAATATCAACCTTTTGATAATTATTGGCGGGAAACAAAAATGATCTTCCTGTACCACGTTTTTCTGGCGTTCTTTGTGGTGTCTCTCCAGTTCAATTATAGTGTATTATATTAATTTTATATTAGTTAACTTTTAATTATTTTAATGTGTGGCACCTCAAATTGAGGCTTAGTAAGTTTTGTAAGAGTTTTTCACTTTTTTAACCTGTTTTGTGGCCATGTCTTACTTCTTGCCTTGGAAACGAGAAATGTACAATAAACTTTCTCCGGGAAGAACAATGCTGTAAATATTCTGTAAGTACATTTAATTTCCTAAATTACATCTTTCTAGTCCAGAATGTTGCACTTTTCAGATTTCCTGAAGAAGTCCACATACATGGACGATAGCTAGAAAGTTCGAATAAAAATACAGTTCCTTAGAGCTACTTAGATCTTTTATTGCTCTCTCTTCAATTATATTAGGAGCTATCCCAGGCTTTAAACTATCACTGTTGCTGTAATAAGACAAGGTAATCACTTAATTTGTTTTTGAAATTCATGCATCTGTTTGGTCTGGATATAAGAAATTCAATGTAGTCTCCGGCAAACCACGCGACTGTAATGACTCATCTCTCTTTCTATTATGTTACGTTACTTAACTAACAAACGTAAGTAAAGAGCTCCCATACTAAATTACTAGAATTTCATGATTGCATTCTTAATTGAAATTTCGCATATTGCCGATAAAAACTTATTTTTCTGATAAAATTCGATATAGTAGGCCAAAACCAGAAGCCAAAATAATGCATAGGCCATCTATAATTGCAACCAAGAGTCGGCTAGGCTACAAATGGATGTAATGTATTTTTGGATAGCCATTAGTACATTTATTAGAGCATTCATGCAACACTCAGGGTGAATAAGCGATTAGCTGCCTAATCTTTATTCTCTAATGAAACGCTTAATGTCTGCCTTAAAATTTATATTCACATGTTTGGTTATAAAACGTAACCGATTTTACTTTTAAATAAAACATAATTTATATTAAACATACTTATAACAGGTAGGTAAACATAATTTATATTAAACATACTTATAACAACTAGTGCGTAATTTGGCTATTTCGAGACAGAGAACTGACTTTAGTAGGCGAAGTAAAGCTGAAATTGACGACCAGTAAATATTTTTTTATCTGTACTCCTAAATTAGCCCACGGGAAGAAAAACTATCATATCGTTCACCCCCCTAGCGCCCCGTAATAATAATATTAAAAATCTACTTCGAAATATCTTTTATTGAAAATTTAAAAATTAGTTTTTACAGCACTTACAAATATACCGTTACTGTTATAGGATGGGTAGGTAGTACTTTTTAGGATATACTACAATACCCATTAGAGTGACCGGATCTCATAGAGGGGAAAAAAAAAATGTCGGAATCTTGTTCGTCTGAACCCCACAAAACGATTCCTCTTTCCAGATATTGAGATAGCCGAAATTTGAGCTCGATTAAACGACGTTAACCCGTGCCGCTCGTCACTCAAAGTTTGAAAAAATCCAAATTTTTGGCCAAAAAGCTGACATATGGAGCCATAACTCCAGAACGGTAAATAATAGAAACACGCTTGATATCTCAAAAGAAAGCTAATGTTGTTCTTCAAAATTTATATTCTATACATAATTGTTGTTATTTTAAGTCAAACCGAGTTACAACAGCCTTTAGCCCCAAAAACGTGACCTGGTACCACTAGGAGCATACTTCGTATATTTTGTTATTAAGTGATAAATTTTGCTTTTTTTTGGTATATTTTTGAGTTTAAAGTAGAAATATAATAAAAAAACAAGTAATACTGATAAGTCTAATGACATTTTTTATTTTAAAATATAAAAATTAGGTATATAATACATACAAAACAGACACAGAAAAGATACAGACGTAGTACCTACATGAGTTGATAATTTTACATAGTTATCTAATCTATTCTAGAGCTTTTGTTAAAGTAGTTTTTGAAACGTCAGGATATAATGCTCGGCATTTACTTACAACTTGCAGGACATATTGCTTTTGGTCTTCATCTTTTGTCAGAACGTCGTTAAAGTCGGTTATTAACACCACGCTCAGCCATATCATTAACTACTTTTAATGTTTTGACAATTTTCAATCCTTCTTGGAAGTCATTATTTTGAGGCCAGGTGTTTGGATGTTGTCTTAGGAAATCTGTTTTTATATTAAATTGGTCAAAGAATGTAAACGTTTCTTTGGTAAGTAAATTTACCAATCCTCCATCAACTACCTCTTTTAAGTTTTCTTTCCTAACTTTTGGATTTACAACCCTAGCGTGCTGTGATGGTTCATCTGTGCTACTGAGCAATTTATTAGCCATTAACAACTTTTCATCGTCTGTAATGGTGGGATCAAAAAACGATAATCCCACCAACTTTGAATTCAAATACCACAAATGGTTCGAAAATTTGGTCAGGGCTATTTCTGCAATGTCGTTGTCACATTCTTTATAGTCTAACAGACTATGCAAAATACCTAAATCTTGCTTTGGTGCAAGATGAGCTTTTGGAGCATTGAACCAAGCTTTACAATAAATTTTAACTAGGAAAACAGAAATGGCACGCACAGATCTTTCTTCTTCTTTTAGACATCTTAAATTGACGACGAAAAATGAACATTTTTAAGCAGTAAATAGCCTTTGCCATCCACCTAGCGTGATGAATGGCTCCTGGAGTTCTAAAACCCACAACATTGCCGTCTAGTGATCCAACAAATACGAGAACCAACTGCAATAGCTCCTTGTAGTCATCTCTGAGGTGGCTCTCAGTTAATTTGGTCTCGAATTCAGCAGTAACATTTGCAATTACTTCTGGAGTTAGCTGCTTTTGTATTAGATTGTCACTGATACCTGTGTCGTATTTTCCTTTGTCTATCGTGGGCCACGCAGTGAGGAATCTCTTGAAAATCTCTGGATGAGGTCCAGTGGTTGATCCCATTTTTGTGTCGAATACGCCTCTTAACAGAATTTCCAAGATATGGTGACGGCAAGCTAGGTATAACAATTCTCTTCCTACCATTTGCTCCAATATGACGCATGCTTCTTTGAGTCTTCCCGTGTTGGATGCTGTAGTGTCGAACCACATCGCCTTGACGGTGTTGAGAAGACCCCATTCATGTAGGCATTCATATACGGCTACGGCTTGCTCCTCTCCAGAGCTGTTTGCTGTTACAGGAACTCCCAGCAGCTGTTCCTTTTCGCCATATGAAATAGCTATAGCTATTCGCTCACATTGTTCATTTTTTAAAACACCCGGTAAAAGTTTACCGTCCCAATGGACAACCACGGGCTCTTTTTCAGGAATGTTTACTTTATCAAAATTTTTTTATTATATTGTTCTCTGAACATTTGCCTTCTATCATGTAATAAAGTTTTTGAGACTTTGTACTCAAGAGGGTCAAGGTTTAGTGCTTCTAGAGTAGCTATTAAAATTCTCGTGGCATTTCTGTCGGATACCTTACATCGATCTAATAAAATGGACAATTTCATGTTTAAAATCTCTTTAACGCCCCTTGCAAATGAAACTTTCATCCTCTTGCTCTCAGATGGTCCTGGATCTTCTGCAGCTTCTTCAGGGATGTCCATTTCCTCCAAGCTCTCAAGTTCCTGGTAGACGCTGTCCTCTTCAGTGTCTTAACATATCTTCACTAGATAATTGTTCGATCTAACCAGCTCAAAGGCACTTTAGAAACTAAACTGAATAAATAAAAGGTCGGTTGTACGCTGAAGTAAAATCACCATCCCTAAAATAGAAATTAGATTCACCCTCCTTTTTACCTGTCAAACGGGTCTTTCTTTGGTAAACTAGTCAAGTAATCCCCATATAATAAAAGATTAAATTTGAACAAAAGACTCTTTATGTTTGAAAATTGAGTTCCAAAATACTTTTTAACAAAAAAATGTTAATACCGAGACACATTATGTAAAAACCCGTAAAATTCTTAGAATACTCCCAAACTGGCTCCTACTGGTACCAGGTCACGTTTTTGGGGCTAAAGGCTGTTGTAACTCGGTTTGACTTAAAATAACAACAATTATGTATAGAATATAAATTTTGAAGAACAACATTAGCTTTCTTTTGAGATATTAAGCGTGTTTCTATTATTTACCGTTCTGGAGTTATAGCTCCATATGTCAGCTTTTTGGCCAAAAATTTGGATTTTTTCAAATTTTGAGCGACGAGCGGCACGGGTTAACGTCGTTCAATCGAGCTCAAATTTCGGCTATCTCAATATCTGGAAAGGGGAATCGTTTTGTGGGGTCCAGACGAACAAAATTCCGACATCGATTTTTTGCGGTCACCCATAAACCTAAAAATAAAGCTTACAATTCCTATGTTCTACCGGTCAGCACATATGGACTGGAAATGATGTGTTTCACTAAAGTATTTGTGAAAAAGCTCGTAACTTCACAGAGAGCTACGGAGAGAAGCATGCTTGGATCTCCCTTAGGGATCGAACTTAGAATGAGCTGATGAGGAGAAGTCACTGACGTAATTCCGGACGCGGCAAAGATGAAGTGACAATGGGCAGGTCATGTGACTAGCTCATCCGGAGACAGATGAGTGCATAGGATCACGGAATAGAGACTTAGAGAAACAGAAAGAAACGTTGGACGTCCACAGAATCGATGGGTCGATGGTACAAAAGTCGTAGCGGGCAAGCAGTGGTTAAAGGTGACAAAAGATAGGGAAGCATGGAAGAGATTGGAAGAGACCTACGTCCAGGAGTGGACAAACTTAGGTTGAGAAGAAGAAGATTATAGGCTATTTTATTCAAGCTAGGTAAAATCATAAAAAAAAATAAAGAAAATTAAAAAAAAAAAAATAGTCATAGGAATATAGATAGACAAGCATACAATACAGAAAACGTGTATCCTTGTAAGCTCGCTTCTGTTATTTATGCTATACTTCCAAAATAGTCGAAGTTTATTTGTACGAGGCTGGTTTGAAAAGTCCGTGCAAAGTCCGAGAGATTGCACCACCGGCGCGTATCGAGGTCATGTTTAGTTAGTAGCATCTCTTGAATGAACGCACACCAAGTTTCAGCCATATTGGTCTATTTCTTTGTGTTTGGCATTCGTGTGAATCAAGGAAGTCGAGTATATTTACAAGAAATGGACGAAAAAGAATTTCGTGTGGTGATTAAACATTATTTTATGAAAGGCAAAACGCCTCAGGAGACTAAAGAGAAGCTTGATAAACATTATGGTGACTCTGCACCTTCGATTAGAACAGTTTATAAGTGGTTTCAAAATTTTCGGACTGGCCATATGGGCACAAGTGACGCTGAACGTTCTGGACGGCCTGTGGAGGTTACGACTCCAGAAATCATTGATCAAATCCATGATATGGTGATGGATGAGTTAAGGTGCGTGAGATTGCTAGTGCTGTGGGCATCTCGACTGAACGGGTACATAATATTTTGCATAAACATTTGGACATGAGAAAGCTATCCGCAAGATGGGTGCCGCGATTGCTCACGCTTGACCAAAAACGGAATCGTTTGAAGTGTTGCAAGGATGGTTTGCAGCTGTTCCGGAAGAATCCGGAGGATTTTAAGCGTCGTTTCGTCACTGTGGATGAAACATGGATACATTACTATACTCCTGAGACCAAACAACAATCTAAATAATGGGTTACCAAGGGGGAATCTGCACCAAAAAAGGCGAAGACCGTTCCTTCGGCCGGAAAGGTTACGGCGACTGTCTTTTGGGATTCGCAAGGGATAATCCTCATCGACTATCTGGAAAAGGGTAAAACTATTACAGGTGAATATTATTCATCGTTATTGGACCGTTTGAAAACCGAGCTGCAAGAAAAACGCCCGCGATTGGCCCACAAGAAAGTCCTTTTCCATCACGACAACGCACCAGCACACACCTCAGCAGTTGTGGTCGCAAAATTAATGGAAATAGGATTCCAACTCGTTTCACATCCTCCCTATTCTCCAGACTTGGCTCCCTCGGACTACTATTTGTTCCCTAATTTGAAGAAATGGCTGGCGGGATAAAGATTTTATTCAAACGAGGAGGTGATTGCAGACACTAATGGATTTTTGCAGACTTGGACAAATCCTATTATTCGGAAGGGATCAACAAGCTAGAAGATCGTTGGACGAAGTGTATAAGCCTAAAAGGAGACTATGTCGAAAAATAAAAAAGGTTTACCCCAAACACATAAGTAGTTTTTATTTTTGCACGCACTTTTCAAACCAGCCTCGTAGTATAAAGAACTATGTCTTAGGTACTGCTAAATAAGAGAAATAAGATGGTGTAAATCCAGCCTAGGTGCTGGAACTCAAGAAGTCTCTAGGGCCGTATTCATAATCGTTTCTTGACGTAATATTCAAGTGTGATTTCGTCAAGGCAATTCCTATCTCTCCTTTATGTTTCTATTTCATAGTTAATTTTGTCAGTGTTCTTGAGGAGTACACGGCAATATTGTAGTTTAAGTCAAATTTAAGCGATATTATTTTCAGTTCAGTTTCCGGGTATCAAAATTTGTTATGATTAAAATCGTTTAAAACAATACAAATTATAACAATAAACTTGTTTGTGGTTATGATATGGTATGTAGTATACTAGAATATAAAAGAACTGTGTTTCTTCTAGAGGTTTTATGATTCGAAGAGATGATACATTTTTTTATGAACTAATTAAGCTATAACTGAATTAATAACAAAGTGGATTACCTCAAGTGTCTAAAATTTAAAAATCTCAGAATCCAATTACTTTGAATGAATATTCATAAAACCTCTTGGAGTTTTTTTTTTATGGGTCTAGCACACGTGCTACAGGGATGTCCCTAAAGCGCTACAGGAGCGACACGTGTGCGGAGAAGGCGATTCACGTTGTTCTTGAATCGCTGTAGATTGTACTCGGTGGGAAACACAGTCCTGGGCAAATTATTCCAAAGGGATGATATTCTCCATATAAAAGATTGCTTGAAAAGCGTCGTACGCGGAGTAACAAGCTGAACCTCATACAGATGCGAAGCACCAGCCCGACGTGTATTTCTAACATGCACCGCTTTGGGAGGAATTAAGCGGGCTACATCCTTCGAACACTTTCCATGAAAATACTTGTAGAACAGACTCAAGTCGCCAACCGTTCTTCGATGTTCCAGCGAATCAAGGCCGCCGGTCAATTCCGGATCCCCAATCAGACGGACCGCTCTTCTCTGAACAGAATCCAACAAATGCAGTGTATGTTTGGGAGCGGAGCCCCAAACGTGGGAGCAGTATTCCATAGTTGGTCGAATTTGAGCTTTGTAAAGAATTAACAGTTGCTGTGGGGTGTAAAACTTTCTGGTTCTAAATAATATTCCCAACTTTTGAGAAGCTCTCCTTGCTATGCCTGCAACATGTTCATGCCAAGACATATTTGCTCCCAAACTAACGCCCAACAAATTGAGCGACGATGCTAGGGGAATGGAGTGCCCCGACATAACTATGTCGGGTTCAGCAACGTTAACTTTTTTAGAAAAAACCGCCGCCTGGGTTTTTGTAGCGTTAAATTCCACTTGGTTACTGTCACCCTAAGATAGAATTTCTTCCAGGTCTTTGTTAAGTTGAACGACCTCCTGCTGTCTGTGGATATTCGCCTGAGCAGCCGATGTCCGAGCATTCAAGGTGAATGAAGAGACAAGCATACTGTCATCTGCAAAGCTATATATTGGATTCCCAGTCTTTTCCAGCAGATCGTTAATGTAAATGAGAAAGAGAGCAGGAGACAGTATGGAGCCCTGGGGCACACCGGCGTTGATAGTAAGGGTGTTAGAAAGAAATTCGTCGACCGCCACTCGTAAAGAACGCTCTCTGAGGAAACATGAGAGCCACAAACAGAACCTTTCAGACATACCATAAGAGCGCAACTTAGCCAACAGTCCATCGTGCCAAACACGGTCGAATGCCTTGGATATGTCAAGAGCAACCGCTCGAGATTTTCCAAAGTGTTCAATTGCGTTGTTCCAAACATGTGTTACATAAGTCAGAAGATCTCCTGTTGATCTATGTTTACGAAAACCATATTGGTGATCGCTAATAATATTGAACCGTTCAAGATATTTTAGAAGATGCTCATTGATAACCTTTTCCATGACTTTCGATATTATTGAAAGCAGTGCAACTGGTCGGTAGTTATTTGGCAAGGTCTTCTTACCTTTTTTAGGTATCGGCTGAACCGTGGCACATTTCCAGCAGGACGGAAATATTCCCTTTCTGTAGGATAGGTTAAAAAGTCTACAGAAAACTGGTGTTAGTTCCCTTGCACAGTTTTTGAGAACTATGACAGGTATTCCGTCAGCGCCAGAAGCTTCTTGGTGTCTAGCTTCATTAAAATACGCTTTATGATGCGCTGTCTGAAGACAACATTGGGCATCCTTGACTGCAATATAGGAATAGTAGGTGGTGTTTTTCCTTGGAAATCGACAGTAGAATGTGAAGCAAAGAGTTCAGCCAACAAGTTCGCTCTCTCAACAGGTGTGGTTGCAATGGAATTATCTGGCCGTGTGAGTGGTGGTATGGTGGATTTGGTAAAATTTTGACTAACTGCCTTAGCGACTGCCCAAAAGGACCTGGAATTGTTGGGACAAGCGAGAAGTTTGTTTCTAATTCGTTGATTGTGTGCCTCCTTGGTTTCGTCGATAATTCCCTTGCATCTGTTCCGGGCATGAACAAAGATGTTTCGATTTAAGGTGTTAGGATTTTCACGCCATTGTCGGTAGGCAATATGTTTAGAAGCAACAGCTTCTTTGCATTTTCAGTCGAATCAAGGCTTGCCGTTGGAGGAGCATTTCTTCGAAAAAGGGATGTAAGCTTCCATACCAGCCAAAATAACATCGGAGACCTCCCTGGCGCAGTCAGATGGGTTATCGGATCGAAAACAAACGTCCATCCAAGGGAAAGACGTTATAACGAACCCGGTTATAACGAACTTCCGGATAAAACGAACCAAATTTGAATGTTTTGTGTCCGTTTATAACGAACTTGCCACTCCCTGTACTCGATGTCGTGCGACTTGATCTAGGGAATTCACCGAAACTCGCTGTGAACTCCTATTCTACTTGTTTCCGCCGCGTCGCTAGTTCGAGCAGTATTATTTTCAATTCACTTGTTGTGTTATGCGGTTCTAATGCATATTTGATCAAAGTAGCAAAGTTTTTATTTTGAAATGAGTACATAAAAACATAAAGCGTTTCCTTTAAAAGACAAACACGATATTATAAGGAAAATAGAAAATGGAGTTAATTAAAGTGATCTTTGCAAACAGTTAAATTTAACTAAATCTACGGTTTCTACCATATGGAAGAAGAGACACGCAATCTTATCAATCTACGATAAAAGAAACTTTAGTTGTAAAAAAGTAAGAATATCTACACATGACCAAGTCGATAAAGGACTCCTTAAATGGTTTAGTCAAAAACGACATGAACATGCTCCTATTACCGGCTATACTTTACAAGATAAAGCTAGTGAATTGGGAAGGAAAACAGAGAACACCGAGTTTAAATGTTCTAGAAGTTGGATTGCACGTTGATAGCAGGAGAAACTGCAGGAGTGGATATGACTGTTGTTGATCAGTGATCAATTCGAGAAAGTTATGAATATGTGGACATTTTTAATGCGGATGAAACGGATTTGTCTTACAAGATGACGCCTGATAAGACATTAAAGTTTGGCGGAGAGAATTGTGCTGGTGGAAAATTATCAAAAGTAAGGATTACTGTGTTGGTAGCTGCAAATATATCTGGAACAGAGAAAAGAAAATTGTTGGCGATAGAAAAGTCCGCCAATTCCAGGTGTTTTAAAAAGCAAACATTTACCAGTAAAGTGCAAATCAAGCAGTAAAGCCTGGATGACATCGGAAATTTTTAAAAACGAACTGGGACAAAGAAGTAAAATTCACAAACAAAAAAATATTATTTTTTTTGACAACTGTCCAGCGCACCTTAAAGTTGATCTACAGCCAATAAAATTGGTTTTTATGCCTTCAAACACAAGTGAAAAGCGCCAGCCTATAGATGTGATAAGGTGTGATACAATCTTTGAAATGTCATTATAAAAAGATTTTACTTATGAAAATGTTAGAGACGATCGATAAAGGCAATATTTTTTTCTGTCGTCTTGGACGCTATAAACGTTATCCATATGGCTTGGCAAAGGGTCAGTAGAGAAATCATTGCAAACTGTTCTAAGTATGGCGGATTTTTAAGGAAGGAATGTAGTTATGACTCAAATGATGAGCTACTGTTGACTCGGTGGATTGAAAAACATCGAAAAGATCCTACTGATTGTCTAGAATTTGTTTACGGTGCTGACATTCAAAAAAGTACAGTGTAAATCGAGATTAAAAAGATGTTTAATCAGTTTAATTTTGAAGAATGTGTATGAATCAATGACGAGAGAAATATTAAGTGATGATCAAATTGTGACATCAGTGACTTCTGGAAAGATTTTAAGCGATAATGACGACGAACTGAGATTTTCATAAATTATATAACATTAATATACGAAACCACTATAATTTTAGGGGTAGTATCAGATAGAGAGGATTTTCGCAAGTAGTTTGTGTTTCCGCTGTCTATTCTAGTAAAAAAAAATACTAATCTAATCACTATAATTTTTTTATTAAAATTAATTTTAATTTTAGATAAACCTTTATAATTGGCTAATAAATAACTATAATGATTATCTATAACTATATACATTTTAAAGTTAAATACAAAGGGTATCCTGAGTTCTTGGGGTCGAAATGCCCTACTTTAAAAAAGTATTTTATTATTTTAACTTGTTCTTTGGGTAAAAAAAAGAATTTTTGGTAATTCTTTAGCCTCCCCTCCCCCTAAAAACCCCCAAAAACCACATGTTTACATTTATTTAGTTTTCTCCGTTTTTTCTTAACGAATCATCGCAAAAAAAATTGTAATGCTAGGAGAGCATCAGGGCGATAACTAAGTCACGTGTCCCGACTAGCTTTCTAGAAAAAATAAAGAAATTGAAAATTTTAAAAATTAAGCTTGGAGAAGGAAATAATATTTATGTTCCATCCATTTCAGAAATGACTAAAAAAATTACTGAAACTCGCAATTTTTTGGAATCTCGTGACGTTCCTGAACATATATGCAGTAGTTTTTGTGACCTTGACAATTATATAAACACCATTTCTTTTTCAAGTAAAATTGTACAAACGAAAATTACTGATTTTATTGTATAAACTACGTATTTGAATGTTTTCGTTTATACTCGTATATGTACCAACATACATAATAATAACTTTAGTGTGACTTGTTTTATTTCGCTTTGAACGTCTGCTTTTAATTTAATAATTATTATTATTCATTTTTCTAAGCATTAGCGCCTAATCTAAATAAAAAAGTAGTGAAAAATTATATTAGATTTTATTTACTGTTTGTAACGAACTTCGGATATAGCGAAACATTTTTAGTGATTTTTAGGAGTTCGTTATAAACGGACTTCACTGTATATCCAATTTAATACAATGTAGGCTTAATAAAGTACTTCTAGCAGAAATTATGTTACGAATATATTTCTGTAGTGATAATATTGAAAATTAATAGTAAAAAACATTAATTTTAATAAAAAGAGATTACATAAAAATATTAATTTATTTCGTTTATAGTACAAAATTAAAAATGACTATAATTGAATTTATTCAGTTTTATCACTTTCTTCTACTTCATTTAATTTTATAATAGGAGATGCATTTAAACAGCTATCATCATGGCACTGTGAACACGCTACGGTGCAATATAAACCCATCCGCGGGCAGATTCACGTCCTGTTTTACAGTCACAAAACAATATTTTCAGTAAATTATTTGGAGCTGGGGATTGATTCACAGTTATGAACACAAACATATTAGAAACATATTTCCACCCTCAATTTTCAATAGAAATATCATTACCTAACCATATTTGTACTTGTAGGTATAGTCTTGATGTTCAAATGTTGCATCAGATGTAGGCGCTAAAGATGGTATTTTTGGCCGTCTCTTTCACAAAAGATCTGAATTTGAGTATTTAAATTTCTGATTTTTTGCCCGAATGCATGCTAAACTAACTTGAAAAAGTTTATCATGGTCTTCATTAACATTTTTAAACACTTCAGCAGCATCAAGTAAATCGCTGCATTTTTCAAAACTTTTAGCAAACTTGTTTTTACCTTTGTTCGAAAAAGCACACGCCGTGTCATAACCAGTCAAAGCGTGTAAAAAAAAAGAAGAAGAATATACTCTCTCATTTCGGTAGTGATTTGTCCAAGGTTTTGGATGAAAAAAGAAAATTTCCTCGAGGTGGCTTTTGAAAATAAATTTCACAGTCTTTTGAATTTAGTGCAGTTAATAAAACCAATACGTCAATGTTTTCCAACTGTAAATTAATTGCTGTTTTAACAATCAATCTGTTTGCATCACTTTCTACTTGACACGTAAAAATATTATTGTCAGATAATTTCTTTCTGTGAATCGTTTCGCCATTTTTAATAAAAAACATAAAATAAACAAACAAATAAACAGTTCTTATGGATGTGTATTAAGATTGAGTGTAATATATTGTCCTTAAAAAATGCTAATAATTTTGCTTTATTTGAATTACTTTTCAGATTTATGCAATAATTTCAATCTTGTATCGCTTGACCTACATCAAACGAACGAAAGAGGTACATTGAATTTCATATTGTATATTATTCCATACGAGTTGTAATTTACAGCAAAATAAATTGATTATGAAACGTTTTTTTTCCACAGTTACAGTCAATAATTTACCGGAACAACGCGTAAAACACAATAAAATAATAATAAAAATAGAACATTTTCACTACACAAAGTACAAAACAGGAACAGAACACGTGTCTGGGTAAACTTCCGTTATATCCCTTCCACTTTTTGCTACCTGCTCCTTGCTTCTATTACCTTTTTTTGAATACTCTCTAAATTTCAAGGAAAATTATTTTCTTAAAATGGAAAAATTTCAATTACTAAAAAAAAAATAAATAGTAACAAAAAAAAATTGGTAAACTTTTTAGTACTTTCTAAAAAACAGAATTGAAAAGGTCTTGCACTAATTCATTTAAAGAAATTGGATTCCGAGGTAAAAATTTCTAAGGCACTGCATTGTACCTTTTTTTACTGCATATTGACTTCAATATCTCACTTTCTGATTAAAAATAAAATTAGGTACAAAAATTTTGGTTATTGAACTGAAGTGTCGAAAGAACTTTGAATTAATTTCTCTTTTATAGATACCACTCCTCTCAAAATTATCACTAATATTTTTCTACATCAATCTCATATGGAGCACAATCTATCTACAGGTTTTTTAATGCATAACTATCAACAAAGGGAAAGGGTATGTTAGGAAATTCCAATAGTGTAATTTGTTTTACATCCCCTATCATTTATATTTTATCTAAATAATTTTTGTAGCTGTTTCTATGAAGTGTAGGTCTTAAGCAAGTTAAAAGTCATTTTCTTGCTATAAATAAACTTTCCATTCTAGAAGTTTCTACATCCGATGTTTTGGAACCTTTTCAATAATGCTGCATGTACATATACCGAAGAATTTAATATTAGAATTCAAGAAGGTTCAACTTAGAAACTGATATTGACTTTGAAGAAGGAGTAATAGCAATTTTTTTAGATCTCAACTTACTGTGAAGTTTAGCTTTTTAAAATTCTTTAGGATTTTATTTTTTATCTTTTTTTTTATATTATTTTTATGGGTCTAGCACAGTCGCCACAGGAGCGACATGTGTGCGGAAAAAGCGATTCAAGTTGTTCTTGAATCGCTGTAAATTTTACTCGGTGGGAAACACAGTCCTGGGCAAATTATTCCAAAGGGATGATGTTCTCCATATAAAAGACTGCTTGAAAAGCGTTGTAAGAGGAGTAACAAGCTGAACCTCCTACGGATGTGAAGTATTAGCGCGACGTGTATTTCTAACATGCACCGCTCTGGGAGGAGTTAAGCGGGCTACATCCTTCGAACACTTTCCATCAAAATACTTGTAGAATAGGCTCAAGTCGCCAACCGTTCTTTAATGTTCCAGCGAATCAAGGCCGCCGGTCAGTTCCGGGTCTCCAATCAGACGAACAGCTCTTCTCTGAATAGAATCCAACAAATGCAGTGTATGTTTGGGAGCAGTATTCCATAGTTGGTTGAATCTAAGCTTTGTAAAGAATTAACAGTTGTTGTGGAGTATACAGCTTTCTGGTTCGAAATAATATTCCCAACTTTTGAGAAGCTCTTCTTGCTATGCCTGTAACGTGTTCATGCCAGGGCATATTTGGTCCCAAATTAACGCCCAACAAATTGAGTGGCGACGTTAAAGGAATGGAGTGCCCCGACATAACTATGTTGGATTCAGCAACGTTAACTTTTTTAGAAAAAACTGCCGGCTAGGTCTTTGTAGTTGATAGTGAAGGTGTTAGAAAGAAAACCGTCGACTGCCATTCGTAAAGAACGCTCTCTGAGGAAACATGAGAGCCCTGTTTAAGACATACCCTAAGAGCGTAGCTTTGCCAACAGTCCATCGTGCCAAGCACAGTCGAATGCCTTGGATACGTCAAGAGCAACCGCTGGAGATTCAATTGCGTTGTTCCAAACATGTGTTACATAAGTCAGAAGATCTCCTGTTGACCTATGTTTACGAAAGCCATATTGGTGATCGCTAATAATGTTGAATCCTTCAAGATATTTTAGAAGATGCTGATTGATAGCCTTTTTTCCATGACTTTCGATATTATTGACAGCAGTGCAACTGGTCAGTAATTTGGCAAGGTCTTCTTGCCTTTTTAGGTATCGGCTAAACTGTGGCACATTTCCAGCAGGAAGGAAATATTCCTTTTCTGTAGAATAGGTTGAAAAGTCTATAGAAAACTGGTGTTAGTTCCCTGGCACAGTTTTTGAGAACTATGGCAGGTATTCCGTTAGCACCAGAAGCTTTTTTGGTGTCTAGCTTCATTAAAATACGTTTTATGATACGCTTTCTGAAGACAATATCGGGCATCTTTGACTGCACTATTAGAATAGTAGGTGGTGTTTTTCCTTGGAAGCAAAGAGTTCAGCCAACAAGTTCGCTTTCTCAACAGGTGTCGTTGCTGTGTGAGTGATGGTATGGTGAATTTAGTGAAATTTTGACTAACTGCCTTAGCGGCTGACCAAAAGGACCTGCAATTGTTGGGACAAGCCAGAAGTTTGTTTCTAATGCGTTGATTGTGTCCCTCCTTGGTTTCGTCGATAATATCTTTGCATCTGTTTCGAGCATGAACAAAGGTGTTACGATTTATGGTGTTAGCATTTTCACGCCATTGTCGGTAGGCAAGATGTTTAGAAGCAACAGCTTCTTTGCATTTTCGGTCAAACCAAGGCTTGCTGTTGGAAGGGCATTTCTTCGAAAAAGGGATGTAAGCTTCCATACCAGCCAAAATAAAATCAAAAACCTTCCTGGCGCAGTCAGATGGGTAGTCGGATCGAAAACAAACGTCTAACCAAGGGAAAGTTCAAAAATATTCCATGAGATCTTCCCATTTAGCAGATTTGTAGTGCCAAATCTTGCGCGGTTTAGGCGCCTCTCTGTGATTGATTGGTAGGATACTCGATGTCGAAAGCAGTTTATGGTCGGAAGAACCTAACAGCGGATTTACGGTGACCGTGCAAATCTCCGGATTGGTAGTTAAAAACAAATCAAGAAGACTGGCGAACTCCCCGTCTCGATCACAAATCCGTGTTGGTTCGTCAATAAGCTGAGTTATCTTATTTATGTGTGTGAAAAATAAATTCTACATTTTTTAACTTTAGCCTAAAAAAATTGACAGTTAAGAGTATAATCTAAAAATACCGCCGAAATGAGTTCTCGACCCTCCTAAGCCTTGAGAAGATTTCTAGGCGGGACTAGGAAAAAAAAATTGAAACTAATTGTCCGCCTTGGAACGCGTCTGGAAACGACTATTCCTGACTTTCAAGTGGAGTTAAAGGCGTAATTTTTCCACTATGAAGTAAAATGTAAAACGAAGGTCTAAAAGCTATAATATGGACCTAAGTTAGTTATAGGATAAACAAAATAATGATTTACGTGAATTTTAAGCCGGTGCCGGACAGGTTTGAAATATAACACAAATGAAGCATTGTTTTATTTCCAGTATATGAAAATTTGCCAACCCATAAAAATTGGTAAAATATCAAAACTGAAAGTGAGAATTCACATTTAAAATCCCATTTTTCGATGAATTAAAAACCGTAAATTACCTAATAGAAGTTGTTTCATTATGATTAATATCGTATGGTTTAACTTTTTTTATGAATGACCTAAAAAGACTGTTTAATTTAAACCAATTTTTAAAACTACAAAAAATTTATTTGCTATCAATATTAAAGTAGAGCGTAAATACAATTTTAAACATTGAAATATTTTGTTTTTGTTTAAAAAACACTTGGATTAACTGAACACAAACGTGTTTTGTTTGGCATTTGAAACAGTGACCGGTGTTCCAAATAAAAATATCTCTATTAATTATTATTTAGCGATTTTGTGAGATCGTTGTTGAAAAATAAAATCGAAAATTAGCAAAATATATTATACTAGCCGTGTCCGCGGCTCTGCTCGCGTGGACTTGATTCACCTTTATCGTCACTGCTTATTCGTTATGTTTATTTTATTATATAGCTCAAGGGGCCTTAGAAGCTCATGGCTTGGTTGCATACTTGTCTCCACCTCTTTTTGTCTCCTGTTAGCTTTTCCCAGTGCGGGATTCCCATCAACTCCGGATCTTGCTTTACTGCCTGAATCCATGTAGATCGAGGTCCACCCTTGCCTCTTCTTCCAACCACTCCTCTTATTATGGCTTGCTTTGCCCGTCTTTCTCCTTTATCCTTGCCACGTGTCCCAACCATCTTAATCGCTGGCTTATTATGATTTGGCTTGTAAGGGGTTTCGTATATAAGCATTTTAATTCTTAGTTTGTTCTTCTTTCCTTCCTCCGTAGATTCTTCTCAAAGCTTTCCTTTCCCACACCTCCAACGTCTCCTTTTCTCTTACATTCAGTTTCCACGTTTCGCATCCATATGTCACCGTGGGTCTGACAGCTGTCGTATATATTCTTTCTTTTGCTTTTCTTGATACATTCTTTGATTTCAATATTGGATTCATTGCCCCCAAACATCTCTGTCCTTTTGCTATTCTTTCTTGTATCTCTGTTCTTTCT
Organism: Pachyrhynchus sulphureomaculatus; assembly: GCA_019049505.1. Taxonomy (NCBI): domain Eukaryota; kingdom Metazoa; phylum Arthropoda; class Insecta; order Coleoptera; family Curculionidae; genus Pachyrhynchus; species Pachyrhynchus sulphureomaculatus. The sequence continues at coordinate 56,169,797 of CM032450.1, forward strand.
TGTCCACTCTCTGTTATTGTTACTCCCAGATAATTAAATTTGTCTACTTTTTCAAACATATATCTTTTCCCTAAGTTGTTTATTATATCTAAAATTTTGTTGTTTTTATTATCCTCCTTCTTTGTAATTTCCATGTATTTTGTTTTTTTCCTCATTTATCTTTAGTCCTCTCATTCTTCCCCTTTCTTCTATCCTACTTGTGGCCTTTTTGAGGTCCTCTTTTGCTCTTGCAATCAGTTAATTTTGCTTCCTATTTCTCATTCAACTCATTTTCATCTCCATTTTTGTTTGTTTAAAGTATTCCCCCCATCTATTCAGTCTTTCTGCGAAGCTTACTGCTAAACTTCCATCTTTTTTCCTACATATTAGCATTTTGTCTCTGTTTATTCTCTTTGTATTTTATAAAAAAAAAACACGTAAATCGGATAAGTGGTTCTTGAGTGCTAAGCGCAGTAATGGATAGACAGACAGACAGAGAGACGTTACGTTTTATATGTATTATAGATTTTTTTTGACATATATTTAATTAAGAACTAAAAAAATCACGTAAATCGGATAAGTGGTTCTCGAGGGATAAGCGCACTAACGGACAAACAGGCAAACAGAGAGACGTTGTATTTTACGTATATTATAGATATAGATTATTATTATTACTATATAACCTGGCCAAAGAATATATGTATGAATTTAAAAAAAGACACGTAAATCGTATAAGTGGTTCTCGCCTGATAAACGCACTAATGGACAGACAGACAGACAGACAGACAGACAGAGAGATATTGCATTTTATATATATTATAGATTATAGATTATAGATTATAGATATTCTCTGCTACATAATATTGTTCCAAATTTAATGGTTTAGGCTGTGTACTGCAAAGGAACGCGCTAGCGGCAAACTTTTTTCCGACTTCATTCACTGTTATCGTCACTGCTCATTCCCTATGCTACCTATCGTAATAAAATATAGCCTATAACCTGGCCAGAGAACATATGTATGTTTTAAAAAAAAAGTACATAAATCGGATAAGTAGTTCTCCAGTGGTAAGAGCACTAACGGACAGACAGACAGACAGACAGAGAGACGTTGCATTTTATATATTATAGATTAGAAATCATTTTGATAAAAATAAATGGCTCTGCAACGTTGATAGTCTTGCTTTCTTTGACTTCTATAGAGCACTTTGACTTTAAAATTAAAAATCGTATTCTGTGGAAACAAAAATTAACTATCCTAAACTAAAAAGCATTAAATAAAGGTAATTTAATTTGCTATAGATCAAGCTTATAAATCTAGGGTTAACCCAAACTTCCACTATGACAATACTAATCCTGAGACTACGCCGCGCAAAGTAGCGCTTCCCATCTTAAAGACGAAATAAAATCCCGCGGAGTTTTTCCGTGTGTAGTCTAGTGTTGTCCGAACAATCACGATCTGAAAGATCAAAGTCACAATCACAATCGCTATTCCCAGCAGGCTTTGTGCGTCACGGTACTTTCTCTCAAAGTTGACTAAATCGTTTGCGCAGCTTCAAATGCGTTGCATTTGAAAAGCAATGCCTCCAATGTTGCTTGTCGAATGATATCACTATATTTTGAAGTCATGTAAGTGTCAGTATTGCTTGAAGTTGGTTTTTTCTTTTTAGGATCCTTCCACACGTAAAATTGGCGGGAAATAGTTTAAATTTACAACTGAATTATGACATACTTATTTTAAAGGCACTTAATTAGTTCGTACACCTAGAATGTATGAGGTATTGACGTGGTGGCAGTAACTAAAAAAAAGACTTAGCTCTAGAATATCAAGTAAGGCGCTGCCGGAATTCTCTTCAAAATTTTTTTTTTTTGCAAAAAAAGATTTGGCAAATTTTTTTGACATGCACAACTTTATATTAAGGATGCTTGTGTTTCTAAAAATATAGGCCATGCATAATCCCACACAAAAGCGTAAAGAAAAAATTAGGAATTTGATTTCGGTGAACCGAGAGTTGAAGATTAGTATAAGCATATATATAACTATTTTTTTTACTTCTCTAGCTAAAAAGTAGGATCGTGTTCATGAAAAATTCACGTTTCGAGATTTTTGCATTTTTTTCACGTTTTAGGTTCCCTAAATGACGAAACATATAGACCTTCATTTCAGTAGGTCTGTGCGTTGCCCTCGGGGTCTGCCGGTCTGTCTGTTGGCACGATAACTCTCGAACGAAATGAGATAATGATTTCAAACTTGGTACCCATATAACACTTGAGAAGGAAATTGAACCTACAGTTTTCGAGCAATTAAAAAGGAGGAAGTGAAAGGGATGACCGTCGATAAATTCTGAGGATTTTCTTTTTTTTTTTTTATGGGTCTAGCACACGTGCTACAGGAGAGTCCCTAAAGCACTACAGGAGCGACACGTGTGCGGAGAAAGCGATTCACGTTGTTCTTGAATCGCTGTAGATTTTACTCGGTGGGAAACACAGTCCTGGGCAAATTATTCCAAAGGGATAATGCTCTCCATATAAAAGACTGCTTGAAGAGCGTTGTACGAGGAGTAACAAGCTGAACCTCATACGGATGTGAAGAATTAGCGCGACGTGTACTTCTAACATGCACCGCTCTGGGAGGAATTAAGCGGGCCACATCCTTCGAACACTTTCCATGAAAGTACTTGTAGAATAGGCTCAAGTCGCCAACCGTTCTTCGATGTTCCAGCGAATCAAGGCCGTCGGTCAGTTCCGGGTCTCCAATCAGACGAACAGCTCTTCTCTGAATAGAATCCAACAAATGCAGTGTATGTTTGGGAGCGGAGCTCCAAACATGGGAGCAGTATTCCATAGTTGGTCGAATTTGAGCTTTGTAAAGAATTAACAGTTGTTGTGGAGTGTAAAGCTTTCTGATTCGAAATAATATTCCCAACTTTTGAGAAGCTCTCCTTGCTATGCCTGCAACATGTTTATGCCAGGACATATTTGCTCCCAAATTAACACCCAACAAATTGAGTGACGATGTTAGAGGGATGGAGTGCCCCGACATAACTATGTCGAGTTCAGCAACGTTAACTTTTTTAGAGAAAACTGCCGCCTGGGTTTTTGTAGCGTTAAATTCCACTTGGTTACTGTCACCCCAAGATAGAATTTCCTCCAGGTCTTTGTTAAGTTGAATGACTTCCTGCTGTCTGCGGATATTCGTCTGAGTAGCCGATATCCGAGCGTTCAAAGTGAATGAAGAGATAAGTGTACTGTCATCTGCAAACCTGTAGATTGGATTCTCGGTCTTTTCCAGCAGATCGTTAATGTAAATGAGAAAGAGAGTAGGAGACAGTATGGAGCCTTGGGGTACACCGGCGTTGATAGTGAAGGTGTTAGAAAGAAATCCGTCGACTGCCACTCGCAAAGAACGCTCTTTGAGGAAACCTGAGACCCACAAACAGAACCTTTCAGACATACCATAAGAACGTAGCTTAGCCAACAGCCCATCGTGCCAAACACGATCGAATGCCTTGGATATGTCAAGAGCAACCGCTCGAGATTCTCCAAAGTGTTCAACTGCGTTGTTCCAGACATGTGTTACATAAGTCAGAAGATCTCCTGTTGATCTATTTTTACGAAAGCCATATTAGTGATCGCTAATAATGTTGAATCCTTCAAGATATTTTAGAAGATGCTGATTGATAGCCTTTTCCATGACTTTCGATATTATTGAAAGCAGTGCGATTGGTCGGTAGTTATTTGGCAAGGTCTTCTTGCCTTTTTTAGGTATCGGCCGAACTGTAGCACATTTCCAGCAGGAAGGAACTATTCCCTTTCTGTAGGATAGGTTGAAATGTCTACAGAAAACTGGTGTTAGTTCCCTCGCACAGTTTTTAAGAATTATGGCAGGTATTCCGTCAGGGCCAGAAGCCTTTCTGGTGTCTAGCTTCATCAGTATACGCTTTATGATACGCTGTCTGAAGGCAACATCGGGCATCCTTGACTGCACTATGGGAATAATAGGTGGTGTTTTTCCTTGGAAATCGACAGTAGAATGTGAAGCAAAGAGTTCAGCCAACAAGTTCGCTTCCTCAACAGGTGTCGTTGCAATAGAATTATCTGACCGTGTGAGTGGTGGTATGGTGGATTTGGTGAAATTTTGACTAACTGCCTTAGCGACCGACCAAAAGGACCTGGAATTTTCGGGACAAGCGAAAAGTTTGTTTCTAATCCGTTGATTGTGTACCTCCTTGGTTTCGTCGATTCTACCTGATTATGAGGAATTTTCCTGGTTTTTAATTTAGATGATGAATAAATTTTAAGCATAATTATTTGGGGGTTAAAATAGATAAATGGGGGGGCTAGATGGGTTGCTTCGTACGTATCTGATTAAAAGTCCTTTTCGGGGTTTTTGAAATCGGGAAATGCACAAACTGTGGTATTGTTTCATTATTTTTAAATTTTATAGTCAAACACGTAAAGGATTAAGGGAGTGGAAAAGGATGTTAGAGAGCTTGCTCCGTTTATACTGTGTCATACATGCTGCTCAGGGTTCTTAGTGTTGAACTTGAAAAAGATTTTACACGTCCTTTTCTGGGTTCTTCTTTGTTCTCAGATTTAATATAAGTAGTATGATCTCAAAAAAATCATTAGTATTATGTAACTTTTCACTGATTTTTGGTTAGAAAGAACAGCTAATTTAAACGTAATCATTTTTTCACTTAAAAGGTGTTAATATGTGGTAGCTGGCCTCTTACTATAAGATATTATTTCTTTTTTTTTTAAATATCGGGTAGTGATGATGTGTATGAGAAACACAAATTTTGCATTTGTTTTAAAACTTGTATTTACAAGGCAATGATTAAACTTTAGTATTTTTTTATTTATTTTTGTCTTAACTGTTTCTGTGAGTTTTTTACATGAATAATTTTTTGGTTTGTCTTTCCGAATAATTTTGTTTTACTCAAATAAAAATATAGAATGAATTACAAACTTCTTATTTCAGCCAGGTTTTTCAGACCTTCTCTTTAAATATTCAGGATAAAAACTTACTTTTTAGCCAAAATTCTTTACAAAAACTAACGAAATTTTTATCACACTGCTATCCAGCTTATCAGAGAAGCCTGTCACAATATTTATATTTTATTTCTCCCAAACGGGATTTTTTTGGCCAAAGAATATGGTATTTTCCGCATGCACCTTCAGTGAAATAAAAGAGCAATGTGAGAGGTCACATATAGCATTTTTAAAACTACATATTTATCATGACGTGTCCTGTTTTTCATATTAGTAAAAACAGCACCTATTCTGAATTTAGACATGTATTTTAACATACATATCTGCTATGTATGAGATAAGAAATGATAAGTGTTTTCGATGTCAAATTTTTGAGGAATAGCCATTGAGGTTAAGGAAACATGAAATATTTGTTTAAGCTCAAAAAGACACTTTTTCCGTATTACTTAATATTACTGTAAAATAAATAATGTAAGAAATAAATAGATTCGATCATCTGGTAATGATTCTTGAAAAACCTCCTCGTGTTTACAATATAATTTGTTGGTATTAATAGTTTGAGGTCTAAGGTATACAATGCTTCTTCAGGTTAGTTAAAGTCGGTATCGTCTATCTGCAAAAGGGTTTTGATAACGATTACGATTTAATTTTGAATCCTTTGATTTAGAAGAATCTCAAAATCTCTTAGTTTTCTCTATAAGTTACTTTATAACTATATCGATTCTATATATTTACTTTCATTAATAAATTTCCTTATATCTTCTATAAAATAATAAGTTTTTGCGTTTTTAAAGGCGCTATTTGTTCGAATTTTGATAAAAATTTGTGGAGGAGCAACAGGGTAACAGACAACAAGAAACCTGATTTTTGTTTTCTTGCTCATACACAGTATGAATATGGATGATGGGACGAAAGGATCATTCTGTCATAACCAAGTGGAATTTAACGCTACAAAAACCCAGGCGGCAGTTTTTTCTAAAAAAGTTAACGTTGCTGAACCCGACATAGTTATGTCGGGGCACTCCATTCCTCTGACATCGTCACTCAATTTGTTGGGCGTTAATTTGGGAGCAAATATGTGCAGGCATAGCGAGGAGAGCTTCTCAAAAGTTGGGAATATTATTTCGAACCCGAAAGCTTTACACTCCACAACAACTGTTAATTCTTTACAAAGCTCAAATTCGACCAACTATGGAATACTGCTCCCATGTTTGGGGCTCCGCTTCCAAACATACACTGCATTTGTTGGATTCTGTTCAGAGAAAAGCTGTTTGTCTGACTGGAGACCCGGAACTGACCGGCGGCCTTGATTCGCTGGAACATCGAAGAACGGTTGGCGACTTGAGCCTATTCTACAAGTATTTTCATGGAAAGTGTACGAAGGAGGTGGCCCGCTTAATTCTTCCCAGAGCAGTGCATGTTAGAAGTACACGTCGCGCTAATACTTCACATCCATCTGAGGTTCAGCTTGATACTCCTCGTACAACGCTTTTCAAGCAGTCTTTTATATGGAGAACATCATCCCTTTGGAATAATTTGCCCAGGACTGTGTTTCCCACCGAGTACAATTTACAGCGATTCAAGAATAACGTGAATCACTTTTTCCACACACGTGTCGCTCCTGTAGAGCTTTAGGTACTTCTTCCCTGCAGCACGTGTGCTAGACCCATAAAAAAAAATACTGTGAACTACAATTATTATTGTTTTATTGCAAAGTATTTATTTTATATCAGTTTAATAGATCTTTTGCACGAGTATAACGCTGCACAAAGCCAGTTTTTTTCCTCCAATGGAATCATCTGAAAAATAAAAAAAAGGCCAAGTGCAACTCGGACTCGCGCAATTTGTGTCCCATACGTTGATTGCTTCTAAAATAAAAAATTTTGCTACGGAGGTATAAAATGATCAGTGACTTCACAAGACACACTCCAACAACAACAAAGTTTTTTTTTTCCGATCTTTACTGAACACTGATGACCTTGAAATTTTGTTTTTTTTTTATATATACCAGATAAATAATTAAAGGTAATGCTCTCGTGATAAATTTCGTTTAATCATACCGTGTGGAGAATATCCCAGAATTTTTTCAAAATTTTTTGATCAGTATTTTTCGAGGGAGACAGCGATTTTTCGCAAATTTTTAAAAATTATACAAAGAAAAGTGTGTGCAAATGTTACATTATATATACTTTTGAACTCGATGACCTGGTAAAAAAAAAAAAATTTCACTTCAATTTCATTCCCCAAAACTAACCCCTTAAGTCAAAATTTAACTTTCAAAACTACATGGCTCCGATGGGGCCATTAATTCCTATATTAGTGTCAAATTTGAACTTTCTATGTCAGTTAGTTTCGGAGAAAATCGGGTTTGACAGACAGACAGACGGAAAGACGACACTGAAGTGATCTTATAAGTATTCGGTACGGAACACTAACAAGGAAGAGTTTTAAAGCAGATTATAGTGGCTTAATTTAAGCATAGCCCAATCAAAAACCTATTACTCTAAAAATGGTGATTGTGTGTAAAAGAACAAATTTAAAAAATATGCTAATTTTTTTCGAAAGAACAAAAATACTGTGAATATTAACGTAAACATTTTCCATATGCTTAATTAAAGAGAATTTTGTGTAGTTTGAATATTAAAAAAAAAAGATCTGATTTTTAACTACCAGAGAAAAACTGAAAACAAATTTCAATTTCAAATTTTCGTATACGAACGGGTCAATACAAAATGTGCTCTAACTTTTCTATTTTTTTTTTTACGGATTTGGCAGACGCGCTGCATAAAAATCAGTAATCCCTATAGCAGCGACATGTGCAAACTGTACTTGGAAAATGCAGTCCTGAGCAACTTCTCCGAAAGATATGCGATTCTCCATATAACAGAGTTCTTGAATAAGGTACTACGAGGAGTGGCAAGCTGAACGTGATAGGGATGTTCATGTATTCCTAGCATGCATCTCTTTAAAAGAGATTAAAGTACTTACAGTTGGTAAGTCGCCAACCGTTCTTCGATGTTAAGGTATGAAGGTTGCTGGTGAATTCTAGGTATCCTATCAGGCGGATAAGTTTTTTATGAATAGAATCTAGTAAATGCGGTGTATGTTTGGAAGCAGAACCCGAAACATGGCAACAGTATTCCATTGCCGATCGGATTTAATCTTTGTACAGTATTAAGAGTGCGGAGTACAAAGTTTTCTAGTAGGAAATAATATACCTGGCTTTTGAGACGCTCTCCTTGCTATGCAAGTTGAATGATGATCCTATAAGAATGGAGTGACACAACATACATATTGTATGGTTTTGAAAATTTACCTTTTTTAGAAAAATTACTGTCAACATGAGATAGAATTTCTTCTAGGTCAGTTTAACAATCTTCTGCTGTCGGCGTATATTTGCACGGGTACCTGATGTTCGAACGTACAAGGTAAATCAAGAGACAGGCATACTGTTATCGGTTACGCTGCAGATTGGATTCCTGGTACTTTTTAGCATACTCGGAGGAAATATGAATCCTTATGGCATACCGACATTGATAGCAAAGGTGTTAGAATGAAACACAATACAAGAGAATATAAGAGTTATAAATAGAACCTTTCAGACATACGACAAGAACGCAGTTTAGCCAACCCACACACACACCGGTTATTCCTTGATTTGGCTAGTAACCAAAACATCGAGAACGTGATAGTCAGCATAGCGCCGGAACCCGTAATTACCACTGATACGGGCACCTAGTCGACAAACATCGATACTCGGACGAACACTCCCGATCCCCACACCTACAATATGCGTAGGAGCCAATCTATAAACGACGGCGACCGCACTTCGGTTTCTCAGTTAACTTCGAGCGGCAGCAGCAGCAAAATCACAGTATCGAATAGCAGCAACAGCTAAAGCACTTGAAAATGCGAAATGAGATTTTGGCGAAACGTCGTGCAAATTTATTGTCAGACCAACGGACTGAAACCCGGAATTTTAATTTATTACATTCTGTCATCCGTGAAAACTTCTATTGTATTACACACACACACACACACACACACACATATATATATATATATATATATATATATATATATATATATATATATATATATATATATATATATATATATAAACAAAAAATTATGATGTGAAAAGGTAATAAATTAATGTTTTTAATTTTTATTACTTCAGAAAACACTACTGCAATGGCGTGTAAACACGTATAACTAATAATTATTCATGAAAATTATTAGCGTAAAAAGAAACTAAATCCATTGATGTCACGTGACAGCAAATGTTATGGGAATTAGAGGAGAGTAACAGCATGAAAATTGACCAGTTAGTATATGGCGCATTTAAACTCTAATCGTAATTAATGTCCTGATTAAAACGATCTAATATTAACGTCATATATCCAATTTCAATTCAATATACCAACGTTTAACATTCCCACTGTCTCGGTTGTATAGTATTATGAATTCATTTTCCACCAAATTCATTACGGTGTTTGCTGTATTTGGAAAAAATTGCTAGCTTCAGGGCACAAAACATTCCCTCTAAATATGAAATTTTAGTAATAATTTCGAAAACTTTGTAATATAAGCGATTTCATAAATGAAAAATCGTGGTTCTTGGTATTAGACCACGTCAAATGGGAGTTATTGCCCGGCGTTTCGTCTACGAATATACGAGACATCTTCAGGGAACTTTACTCTTCACGAGTAAAGATCTGGGACAATGCCTCGTGCAATCGTAAGTGAAATATCGGAAAGTTACTCTAATTTGACACGGTCCAATTCCAACAACCACGATTTGTCATCTAACCAAGACCGTGAAAACTTTCAGTCCATGATAGATTTTTTAAAGATGTATGCAATTTTTCCATTTTTTTTTTCATTCTGTTCACATAAATACAGGCCTACTTATATACATACCTACTGATAGACATCATTTGAAAATCGTTTTTTTTTTGTTATCGAAACACAATTGAACTAGCTTTTCTTTATCTCGAGGAAGTGTGAGGAGGAAAACCATGGGGCAGTTTCAACGTTGTTTACGCTGCAAGAAAGTGCGCAGGAGATTTTCTTGTTTTTGAAACGTTACCAATTATTGAATTTTGTATTATAGAGTACAAAAAAAAACTAAAAATGTTGTCAATAAACCGCGACAAGGCCGTCCTAGCTCTATCCGAACAAGTTATCAAAATCGTACGTTTCCGTAAAGACAGAAATTTCCCAAGAAAACAAAAAGTGATGACAACCTAAACGAAATTCTCAAAACGTCTCGAATTCTTAAAAAATATTTAGGAAGGGGAGCGTACACCATCTTTTATTAACATAAAAACTAAAGTACATAAAAGAAGCTAATATTAAATAAAATACAACGCCAGCTACAAAATAATTCTAGCTAGCCACCATGCCATCGTTCAGTCAGGCCTTCCCGTGACCAGGATTTGAACCTACAAAACGATGTAGAATATTCTTGAGTAAGAAGGTTGTCGAAGTAGATATCGAAATTGGAAGTCCTTAAAAAATGGTCCGTGAAACTGTTGAAATTCGAAATCGAAAGACGCATTCCGGCATCAATGAATATCCTAAGCTTTCGAGGCTTTGTTCTAAAGATTTGGATGACCATAATATTTTTTTATATTAGCTATTATTGAAAGAAAATGTTTAGGATACCGAAACCATCAACAAACAGGAAAACACTTGAAGGTAAAGACACAACCACAAGAGAATTAAAAAAAGTTTCTAGGCGCCGGTGAGACTAAGCTAAAGTCAAGTGCAGGGATGTATACCCTCATGCAAAAATACGAACCAATCTCTCACCAGCGATTTTCAAAAAAATTGCCAGGATTATAGGCAATTTATTAAAAAGGTGATTTTTTTCATTATGAAATATCCTTAGTCTGTTGTCTAGAGGGGGGGTCTAGCCTACATTTTTTGTTCCATGGAATTTTAGAATGTAAATGTGTGTTTTTAGGGTAGCTGATTAGGAATTCAACAGGAATTTTGGCTAAAAGTGGTCCAGTTTTGAGATAATGGTAATTTTTGGCAGATTTTGTAGTTTTTCTGGATTCATTTCGAAGAAAAAATATTTGTACTGATATAATGTACTGGATTTTATAGTTTTTAGGTTGCTGATTACGAATTCGATAGTCATTTTGGTCAGGAAGAGTCCAGTTTTGAGATAATGGCCATATTTGGTGGTTTTTCTATGCTCATATGTCTTATATTTCTATAAGATACTGATTAAAATTATTTCGCAATTTCGAGTTTCTGCTACTTTACCTTATTCTTATGAAGGCCATTTTCATGTTTACAGACTATTAATGCACTTTTTCAAGTAATTAATAATTATTGATTATTTAATTATACTACTAAATTATTTCAAGAGTGATCGAGAACTACTCCTGATCGAAAACTGGATCCAATTTCCTCTTTAATTATGAATTAATTATTATTAACTAATAATTAATTAAACGATACACGTAGAAAAAATAACCCAGTAAAAAATTTACCGTGTAATTTTTTGAACCTTTTAAATAAATTTCCTATAATCCTGGCATTTTTCCAAAATAGCTCGTGAGGGATTGGTTCCTATTTTTGCAAAAATCATTTAAAAAAAAATCTCTGAACTCGGTTGAGAAGGGAAGGCTCCGGGAAGGTGCAAAAGTGCCGGTGTGCTGCACGGAGAAACGTTTTTAGTGTTCCGTACGGAACACTTATAAAATCACTTCGGTGTCTGTCTGTCCGTCTGTCTGTCTGTCTGTCTGTCTGTCCGTCTGTCACACCCGATTTTCTCCGAAACTATTTGTCTTAGAAAGTTGAAATTTGGTAATAATATAGGAATTGATGACCTCATCAGAGCCATGTAGTTGTGAAAGTTAAATTTTGACTTAAGGGGTTAGTTTTGGGGGGTGAAATCGGAAGTGAAAAAAAAAAAAATTACTAGGTAATCGAGTGTGGTGTGAAATGAAAGCTTGTGAAAACACGAGTAAAAAATATATATATAATGTAATACTTGCGCGCACTTTTCTTTGTATTATTTTTAAAAAATCGCGAAAAATCGTTGTCCACCCGCCTTATCTCGAAAAGTACTTATCAAAAAATTTTGAAAAAATTCTGGAATATTCTCCACGGGGTGTAGATTGAACGAAAATTATCACGAGTGCATTACCTTTAATAATTTATCTGGTATATAAAAAAAAACAGAAATTTCAAGGTCATCAATTTTCAGTAAAGATTGGAAACAAACTTTGTTGAAAACTTATTTGGGGTGTATTTTGTGAAGTCACTGATCATTTTGTGCTTCCGTTACAACATTTTTTATTTTAAAAGCAATCAACGTACGGAACACTAATTACGCAAGTTTAACTTGCACTTGACCGGTTATTTTAATTGTCTTCTGAATATGCTTTTACCTTCAGGTGCTTTCCTGTTTCTGTATGTAGTTTTTAAATACATATACATCTTCTAACTCTGTTGCACTGAGTATTCATTTCAATACTTACGTTAGTAATACGGACAGAATTTATGGCTACACTGCGTGTAGCGGAAAATATAAATTATAAAAAAGTGAATCATAGGTGTTAAAAGAAAAATTTCAGGATCTAATATCGTCGAAAAGTTTGTCTATAGGTATTTGACAGTTGGATATAAACGATTAAATGAATAGAACTTGAAAAAGTTGTTGGAACAAAGTCCTTGTCGAGAGATAATTAATTGCAGACACACGTACGAGAAAAACAAGTATTCGGGAAAGTAAAAAGTAGAAATAGATAAAACAAAAAGTTTTCTGTTTCCTCTCTGCCGGCATCAATTTTAAATTGGCTCAAAGAAAAAAGTTAATGTTTTTCTTGATATAGATTTTTAGCTTACTGGACTTATAGACTGAATAATATATCTGGAAAACTAAACTTGGGTTAATTTTAGTATTCTTACTTTTCTACAAAATGTAGTAGTTAAAAGCATGTTTTCTACATTGTTATAACTTAAAAAAAACAGTTTGTAATTTTTCAAATTTGGTTACAATAAGGAGAATAATTTTAATTCAAAACATATACTTTTTAGTGTTCCGTACGGAATCACTTCGGTGTCTGTCCATCTGTATATCGGTCTGTCAGTCTGTCTGTCCGTCTGTCGGTCTCTCTGTCCGCCTATCTGTCACACCCGATTTTGACCGAAATTACTTGACATAGAAAGTTGAAATTTGGCACTAATATAGATATTGATGGTATCATCAGAGCCGTGCAGTTTTGAAAGTTAAATCTTGACTTAAGGGATTAGTTTTGGGGGGTGAAATCGGAAGTGAAAAAAAAAAAAAATTACCAGGCCATCGAGCGGGGTGTCAAATAAAAGCTTGTAAAAACACGAGTTCAAAAATATATATACTGTAATAGTTGCGCACACTTTTCTTTGTATTATAAAAAAAAAAATTGGGAAAAATCGCTGTCCCCCCCTTATCTGGAAAAGTACTAACGAAAAAATTTAGAAAAAATTCTGGAATATTCTCTACAGGGTGTAGATTGAACGAAAATTATCACGAGGGCATTACCTTTAATAATTTATCTGGTATATAAAAAAAAACAATCAACTGTCATCAGTTTTCTGTAAAAATCGGAAAAGACTTTGTTGTAAACTTATTTGGGGTGTGTTTTGTGAAGTTGTTGATCATTTCCTACTTCTGTAACGAAAATTTTTATAAAATTATATAAAAACAACACTACGTTTTACTTTCCAATATATTTAAAGTCACTTGACATTTGTTTCACCATACAATGGCTTCTTCAGAAGTAAATAAGATTTTTACTTCTGAAGAAGCCATTGTATGGTGAAACAATCGTCAAGTGACTTTAAATATATTAGAAATTAAAACGTAGTGTTGTTTTTTATATAATTTTATTATGAATTTCCAACAAGTATCGGCTACAGGGTTGTCAAAGACACGGCCCGCGGGCCGCATCCGGCCCCCGGGACGTATCAATAAGGCCCGCAATCGCAATGAAGAATCATAATTTTTAACAACCGTATATTATATACTATATAATTAAATAAATAAAATGTTATAATAATTCAGTACATTTTTAGTGTTCCGTACGGAACACTTATAAGATCACTTCGGTGTCTGTCTGTCTGTCTGTCTGTCTGTCACACCTGATTTTCTCCGAAACTATTTGACATAGAAAGGTGAAATTTGGTAATAATATAGGAATTGATGGCCGCATCAGAGCCATGTAGTTTTGAGAATTAAATTTTGACTTAAGGGGTTAGTTTTGGGGGGTGAAGTCAGAAGTGAAAAAAAATTTTTTTTACTAGGTCATCGAGTGTGGTGTCAAATGAAAGCTTGTGAAAACACGAGTAAAATATATATATATATATATATATATATATATATATATATATATATATATATAATATTATACTTGCGCGTACTTCTCTTTGTATTATTTTTAAAAATTCGCGAAAAATCGCTGTCCCGGGCCTTATCTCGAAAAGTACTTATCAAAAAATTTCGAAAAAATTCTGGAATATTCTCCACGGGGTGTAGATTGAACGAAAATTATCACGAGTGCATTACCTTTAATAATTTATATGGTATATAAAAAAAACAAAAATTTCAAGGTCATCAGATTTCAGTAAAGACTGGAAACAAACTTTGTTGAAAACTCATTTGGGGTGTGTTTTGTGAAGTCACTGATCGATCATTTTATACCACCGTAACATAAATTTTGACTTAAGGGGTTCGTTTTGAGGGGTGAAATCGGATGTGAAAAAAAATTTTTTTTACTAGGTCATCGAGTGTGGTGTCAAATGAAAGCTTGTGAAAACACGAGTAAAAAATATATATATAATGTAATACTTGCGCACACTTCTCTTCGTATTACTTTTAAAAAATCGCTGTCCCCTACCTTATCTCGAAAAGTACTGATCAAAAAATTTTGAAAAAATTCTGGAATATTCTCCACGGGGTATAGATTGAACGAAAATTATCACGAGACCTTTAATAATTTATTTGGTATATAAAAAAAAAACAGTTTTCAGTAAAGATTGGAAACAAACTTTGTTGAAAACTCATTTGGGGTGTGTTTTGTGAAGTCACTGATCATTTTATACCACCCTAACAAAAATTTTTATTTTAAAAACAATCAACGTACGGAACACTAATTGTGCAAGTTCAACTTGCACTTGACCGGTTTTTTTTTATTTGAATCTGGCCCGCCTACACATTCTAAATTTAATATATGGCCGTCTGCAAAGTTGAGTTTGACACCTCTGGGCTAACACAATCAAAGAAAATTTTTATTTTAAAAACAATCAACGTACCGAACACTAATTGCGCAAGTCCGACTTGCACTTGGCCCCGTTTTTTAGAATAATGCTTAAGCAGCTGAATTTTTACGTTTAAATGTTACTAATACATATTTTGTAATTTTCCATTTCATAGTTTATCGAAATTACAGCGGATTGGACAGAGTATGTCTTGAAAAATATGATCCATGTTCTGAATCTCCCCACACTCACATCGTTGGCTGCCTTCATCTATTTGTCATCACCCTGTTGCTTTCACCGGTGCGACGCCAGTTTATTTGATTTAAGACCACCCATGTGCGCCAGTCAAGATCTGTGCCAGGAGGGTCTTGTAGTTGAGGTGGATACCAATGTGAGGGTTTTAAGGCCACTGAATTTAGAAAGCTTCTCCTTATCTCCAGCCCCTGGTGTTCCTGAAGAGGCTCTTCAGCTCCAAACATAACGTGCCGCGCATCAAGAGCCTGTTTAAACCACTCTAAATATGCCACAACGCTTCAGCGGGTGTTCGGCTCTTCAGTGCCCGGGATATGGATATCCGCAGACAGCCGGAGGTCGTTCAACCCAACAAAGACCTGGAAGAAATTCTATCTTGGGATGACAGTAACCAAGTGGAATTTAACGCTACAAAAACCCAGGCGGCAGTTTTTTCTAAAAAAGTTAACGTTACTGAACCCGACATAGTTTTGTCGGGATACTCCATTCCCCTAGCATCGTCGCTCAATTTGTTGGGCGTTAGTTTGGGAGCAAATATGTCCTGGCATGAACATGTTGCAGGCATAGCAAGGAGAGCTTCTCAAAAGTTAGGAATATTATTTCGAACCAGAAAGCTTTACACACCACAACAACTGTTAATTCTTTACAAAGCTCAAATTCGACCACCTATGGAATACTGCTTCCATGTTTGGGGCTCCGCTCCCAAACATACACTGCATTTGTTGGATTCTGTTCAGAGAAGAGCTGTTTGTCTGATTGGAGACCAGGAACTGACCGGCGGCCTTGATTCGCTGGAACATCGAAGAACGGTTAGCGACTCTGTTCTACAAGTATTTTCATGGAAAGTGTTCGAAGGATGTAGCCCGCTTAATTCCTCCCAAAGCGGGGCATGTTAGAAATACACGTCGCGCTGGTGCTTCACATCCGTATGAGGTTCAGCTTGTTACTCCTCGTACAACGCTTTTCAAGCAGTCTTTTATATGGAGAACATCATCCCTTTAGAATAATTTGCCCAGCGCTGTGTTTCCCACCGAGTACAATTTACAACGATTCAAGAACAACGTGAACCGCTTTTTCCGCACACATGCCGCTTCTGGAGCGCTTTAGGGACTTCCCTGCAGCACGTGTGCTAGACCCATAAAAAAAAAATAGTTTTCATCAGTGGTCCATTTAATCCAATAAAAAAATAATCTTAACATTTAAAATATGTTTTAAAAAAATGTTTTTCTTATAATTTACATGTATTATTCACTTAAAAACCCCTAAAATATGTTTTTTTTAAATATACATACTTTTTGCAGCGCCCAGGTATATGTAACTCTCAAGAACTGATAAGGATTTTTATATTTATTTTAAAACGTTCCCTTCAGATTGTAAAGTTTCTAATTATGTGCAGGTAAATGTAAGCCTAACTTATTTTCAATTATGATTATTTTTGATAAACAGCCAGAAGATATTTAAAATGCAAATGAAATGTTGGGAAATTTAGCAGCAACGAATTAGTGAATCGCAAGCAAATTTTCTTCTGGGTGAAAAACCACGAAGCCAGCGTATTGTAATAGCACCTCAGCCGCAGGCAGCGCGTATGGAGGTGGCTGATTGTAAAAACGATTTCATAACGAGTATAAAAATATCGATAACATGTAAATTGCACACCGGTCTGGAATATGAAACGAATCAAATGAACGAGCTCTTCGTCGCAACTTTATTGGCTGTGAGGGGAAACCTGGGAAGTGATAAAACGGCTGCTCGTGGTAACAATGCGTTTTACCACCAAGGGACTTGTGCAATTCACGTTACGGGTTAATTTAACCACTTCTATAGAACGGTGCGACAAGCCGCTTAGCCCATTATCCTTTAGTCAAATCTCTTTGGGAATTTCCGTGAAACATCTTTTCATTTATTAAAGAATATCAAAATAAAATGAAAAATGTACTTTAAAAGCAGGATTACCAGGTTTTAGCTCAAAAAAATCTGTTTCCAGAATTTCATGTCAAGACATCGTCAAAATATGCCTTCCGAATATTAAGGGGTTTTCTACATCAAAATGTATATGATACTTTTTTTTTCATAGCGCGTATGTGTATGTTTTTTCTAGTCCACCTCCCCGCCACTATAGGGATTTTTATCCTTTTTCTGATTATACCTCTAAGGAAATGTATTGACCGGGATGTCATAATATCCGTCAACGTTGCCCAGGTGCCGAAACATTCTTTTTCTTCTTCTTCTCAACCTAAGTCTGTCCACTCCTGGACGTAGGTCTCTTTTAATCTCTTTCATGCTTCCCTGTCTTTTGCCATCTTTAATCACTGCTTGCCCGCCACTACTCTTATATCATCAGCATCTTCTAAAATATCTTGAAGGATTCAACATTATTAGCGATCATCAATATGGCTTTCGTAAAAATAGATCAACAGGAGATCTTCTGACTTATGTAATACACGTTTGGAACAACGCAATTGAACACTCTGGAGAATCTGGAGCGGTTGCTCTTGACATATCCAAGGCATTCGATCGTGTTTGGAACGATGTGCTGTTGGCTAAGCTACGCTCTTATGGTATGTCTGAAAAGTTCTGTTTGTGGCTCTCATGTTTCCTCAGAGAGCGTTCTTTACGAGTGGCAGTTGACGGATTTCTCCTTCATTATCAACGCCGGTGTACCTCAAGGCTCCATACTGTCTCCTACTCTTTTTCTCATTTACATTAACGATCTGCTGGAAAAGACCGAGAATCCAATCTACAGCTTTGCAGATGACAGTGCGCTTATCTCTTCATTCACTTTGAACGCTCGGGCATCGGCTACTCAGACGAATATCCGCAGACAGCAGGAAGTCATTCAACTTAACAAAGACCTGGAAGAAATTTTATCTTGGGGTGACAGTAACCAAGTGGAATTTAAGGCTACAAAAACCCAGGCAGCAGTTTTTTCTAAAAAAGTTAACGTTACTGAACCCGACATAGTTATGTCGGGGCACTCCATTCCTCTAACATCTTCACTCAATTTGTTAGCAAATATGTCCTGGCATGAACATGTTGCAGGCATAGCAAGGAGAGCTTCTCAAAAGTTGGGAATATTATTTCGAACCAGAAAGCTTTACACTCCACAACAACTGTTAATTCTTTACAAAGCCCAAATTCGACCAACTATGGAATACTGCTCCCATGTTTGGGGCTCCGCTCCCAAACATACACTGCATTTGTTGGATTCTATTCTTATAAGAGTTTATATGTATGTTAAAAAAAAACATGGAAATCGGATAAGTGGTTCTTCAGTGATAAGCGCACTAACGGAGAGCCAGACAGAGAGACGTTGCATTATATATATATTATACTCTTTGCTACATGGTATTATTCCATATTTAATAGTTTAGGTAGAGTATTGCAAGAGAGAAACTTTTTTCCTACTTGATTCACTATTATCGTCACTACTGATTTCTTATTTTAGCTAACGTAATAAAATATATCCTATAACCTGGCCTGTATGTTTTTAAAAAAAAGCACGAAATTGGATAAGTGGTTCTCGAGTGATAAGCGCACTAACGAACTGGTAGAGAGACAGACGTTGCATTTTATATATATATATATATATATATATATATATATATATATATATATATATATATATATATATATTATAGATGTTACCTAACGTAATAAAATATATTCTATAACCTGGCCAGAGAACATATGTATGTTTTAAAAAAAAAGCACCTAAATTGGATTAGTGGTTTTCGAGTAAATATACACTTATTGAAGACAGAATCTCCCCCCCCCCCCTGTGTCACATTTGTAATTATCAGCTCTCCATTAAGCACATATTTGAATCTCCTGACTATCATCAAATCAGAACTGATCATGACATTCCTCATCAACTATGCCAAACAATTTCACCTAATCAAATAAATGTTAACATCAACAAAATCATCTCATTCCTTAAGGAAATAAACATTTATAATATGATTTAATTCATTTTCTATATGTGGTGCAAAATGACCTCTGCAGTCGATGCGGCAGACACTTATAAAATCATTCAATCGGTTCTCGAGTAATAAGCGCACTAACGGACAAACAGACAGACAGACAAACAGACAGATAGACAAACAGACAGACAGACGGATAGATAGACAGAGAGACGTTGCATTTTATATATATTATAAAAGATTATAGGTAACTTGGCCAGAGAACAAATGTATGAATTAAAAAAAAAAAAACACGTAAATCGGATAAGTGGTTCTCGAGTAATAGGCACATTAACGGACAGACAGAGAAACGTGGCATTGTATATATATTATATTCTTTGCTACATGATATGGCTTCATATTTAATGGTTTAGGCAGTGTACTGCATGAGAACGCGCTAATGGCAAACTTTTTTCCAACTTGATTCACTATTATCATCCCTGCTTATTCCTTATGTTACCTGACGTAGTAAAATATAGCCTATAACCTGGCCATACATGTATGATTTTTAAAAAAAAAGCATGTAAATCGGATAAGTGGTTCTCGAGCGATAAGAGCACTAACGGACAGAGAGACAGAGAGATGTTGCATTTTATATATATTATAGATGTCAAAAACGTATTTCTTGCTCAATAAACTTTATAAGAGTTTATATGTAGTATGTTTAAAAAAAAAAGCACGTAAATCGGATAAGTGGTTCTTCAGTGATAAGCGCACTAACGGACAGACAGACAGAGAGACGTTGCTTTTTTTATATATATTATAGAAGAGAAATTTCGCTAATATTAAAGACAATTTGTGCTATGCCTTAAAGAGCTAGTGCAAGAGATATAGAGGACGTAGTGATCAAGACATGAATGCATTTGCGTTTTATTTAAAGAAACTATAACTAGCTTTTATAGAGCAAAGGAGGCCGAAAGTTTTATTTATACTTGAATGATCCACTGTAAAAATAATAATAAGAGTAATAAATCGCTTATATAATATTAAAATATTTCTATCTACTTAAGCGACTGTACTATTACTAGTCAATCTTCGAAGCAACATCTTTTACCGACACAGTTCGCTAAAAGCCACAACAGAGCTTTCCTCGTTTTAATCGCCCAACAAAGGTTTATTTGTAGTATTAAACGGTTTTCATTCACGGATTATACCTACGTAAATTAACATCCCTGGTCGTTGTTTTACAGATAGGGATTTGTATTTCAATTTATAGTTACGGAAACATTATATTTATGTCCATTTTATGCTGTATATCTACGGACAAAGATAATTAAAATAAACTTTGGCGAAATTGAATTAAATTAAGTAGAAAAAAAAGGGAGCACAAAAAATTCCAAAAACCTCCTGCGTTGTTATTAATTAATAATCGGTCAAGTGCAAGTTGAACTTGCACAATTGGTGTTCCGTCCGTTAATTGCTTTTAAAATAAAAAAAATTGTTACGGTGGTATAAAATGATCAGTGACTTCACAAAACACACCCCAAATGAGTTTTCAACAAAGTTTGTTTCCAATCTTTACTGAAAACTGATGACCTTGAAATTTTTGTTTTTTTTATATACCAGATAAATTATTAAAGGTAATGCACTCGTAATAATTTTCGTTCACTCTATATCCCGTGTAGAATATTCCAGAATTTTTTCAAAATGGTTTGATCAGTACTTTTCGAGATAAGGTAGGGGGACAGCAATTTTTCGCGATTTTTTAAAAATAATACAAAGAAAAGTGTCGGCAAGTATTACATTATATATATATTTTTTTACTCGTGTTTTTTGACAAGCTTTCATTTGACACCACACTCGATGACCTAGTAAAAAAATTTTTTTTCACTTCCGATTTCACCCCTCAAAACTAACCCCTTAAGTCAAAATTTAACTTTCAAAACTACACGGCTCTGATAAGGCCATCAATTCTTATATTAGTACCAAATTTCAACTTTCTATGTCAAATAGTTTCGGAGAAAATCGGGTGTGACAGACAGACAGACACACAGACAGACACCGAAGTGATCTTATAAGTGTTCCGTACGGAACACAAAAAAAAATTGTTACGGTGGTATAAAATGATCAGTGACTTCACAAAAAACACCCCAAATGAGGTTTCAACAAAGTTTGTTTCCAGTCTTTGCTGAAAACTGATGACCTTAAAATTTTTGTTTTTTTATATATATAAATTAGCTTATTTAAAATTGTAGCATCCAAATTGATTATTATTATTCACAGGGTATCCGCCAGGCCCCACCACCCCGACTGCAACATCAGCATGAAGGGCTGGGTGATGGCCATCCTCAACCACCATAAGACAATTATACTGTAATAATAAGATTCTTAATATCCCTGGTGTTCTTAAAACCTACTTATTTTGGTTTGCTAACTATGTTAACATGATCAGAAACGAGGATTGACTACTAAAAATCTGTCAATCATCGTTCCTGATGATGCTAACGTGGTAAGCGAATCGCACGTCCTGTGCGATTCGCTTACCACGATGATAGTCTCTCATATAGTGATAATTGTTGTGTAGTGACAGTTTTCTTACAAAAAAGAATGCGAATTGGCTCTGATACTTTTTAGTGTTCCGTAGGGAACACTTATAAGATCACTTCGGTGTCTGTCTGTCCGTCTGTCTGTCTGTCTGTCTCTCTGTCTCTCTGTCTGTCTGTCTGCCTGCCTGTCTGTCTGTCTGTCTGCCTGTCTGTCCGTCTGTCACACCCAATTTTCTCCGAAACTATTTGTCATAGAAAGTTGAAATTTGGTAATAATATAGGAATTAATGGCCTCATCAGAGCCATGTAGTTTTGAAAGATAAATTTTGACTTAAGGAGTTAGTTTTGGGGGGTGAAATCGGAAGTGAAAAAAAAAAATTTTTTAGGTAATCGAGTGTGGTGTCAAAAGAAAGCCTGTGAAAACACGAGTAAAAAATATATATATAATGTAATAATTGCGCGCACTTTTCTTTGTATTATTTTTTAAAAATCGCGAAAAATCGCTGTCCACCCGCCTTATCTCGAAAAGTACTTATCAAAAAATTTTGAAAAAAAATTCTGGAATATTCTCCACGGGGTGTAGATTGAACGAAAATTATCACGAGTGCATTACCTGTAATAATTTATCTGGTATATAAAAAAAAAAACAGAAATTTCAAGGTCATCAATTTTCAGTAAAGATTGGAAATAAACTTTGTTGAAAACTCATTTGGGGTGTGTTTTGTGAAGTCACTGATCATTTTATACTTCCGTTACAACATTTTTTATTTTAAAAGCAATCAACGTACGGAACACTAATTGCGCAAGTTCAACTTGCACTTGGCCGGTTTTTTTTCAAATAGTTAGAATTGTAATGATTCTTTTTGTCTTGTTTGTGGCGAGTATTTGTAATATATGATTAGAAAAAGAAGGTTCTTCTTATAGTGGGGAAGCTTTATCACAACGATTACCTGAATCAAGAAAAAAATGCTGTAATATAATTTATTTTAAAAATCGTCCAAACTTTAAAAATGCCCCGTATTTTCTAAAATAAAATCTACTAAAAATAGGCTGTTTAGCAGATTTAAAACGAATTTCAAAAAAATAAATGGTTTTGTTACGCCTTTTGATTCAATTATAGCTGTATTTTTCTTGTGCAACTATCGAACGAGATAAAACAAAGGACAGTCTGTAGAGTTGACATATAGCCAACCAATTGGTATTGCGGGCACATCTGAGACAAAGACAAAAAGCTAGAGAAGTGTAGATAGTCTTAGTTGCTGGATCTTATAGAATATTTTCCAGCCAAAGTTATTTCAAATAAATTTCCGTGTCTCTGATACTGTCCACTGCCTTTTTATTAAAGTGGCAGCTGTATTTTATTTTCGGAAATTACTTTTTTAAACTTTTGTGGATTTTAATGCGAGTGTCCTTCACTTTTCTTTTCACCGGCCTATACACACTTTGTACGATAAAAATTGTATTGTGTCTTTTATTTCTGCTGAAAAACATGCTCGTTAGACAACACGGTTAATATTAAAAACAATAAAAATGGTTACTACATTAAAATTATACATTTCCGTAAATGACGCCTAGAGCGGCTGCTAAGTATATAAGCAAATCGAGGGCATTTATTAGCAAGTGGGTCAAACGATACTCTCAGTTAAAAAATCCGCCAGAACGTGATTCGAGAGGAAAAATGTCGGACAAGGACTAAAAAATGATTATTAACGTGTTTTTCCGAAATCCTCAATTAATTTTGCGTCAAGAGAAGCAAAAACTAAAGTAGAAAGGTTTAGATGTATCGTATGAAGTGACAGAGTACACTCAAAAACCATTGTTGAGCGAAAAGCACAGAGAGAGACGATTCGCGTGAGCAGAGGGAAACATAGATCGGGACTCGAGCAATGTAATTTTTTCCGATGAAGCTTCATTTTGTTTGGGGATATCATTCGAAAAAAAAGCGTTGGGAAATTCTTCATCTTTACCTACAATTTAAACGCTGAAAAAATGCTCCAGATTTACAAGAAGGATTTCCTACCGGCTGCTAAAGTACCCCAAATGCTATCCCAATCGCCCGATTGAGAACGTGTGGTCATACATCAAACAAAAGCTTCGCAGTAAAAAGGTGTACACAGTGAAGCAGCTATCACGGCAAATTCGGGCAACTGGGAAATCATTGCCTCAAGAATACGTGGAAAATCTAGTAGAAAGTATGCCTCTTGAAGATGTCGAACGATTATCGACGCTGATGAAGACTGGATGAATTACTCGATGATTAGCGGCCAACAATATGTCTTTCGTAAACATAGATCAACAGGAGACCTTCTAACTTATGTAACACATGTCTGGAACAACGCAATTGACCACTGTGGAGAATCTGGAACGGTTGCTTTTGCTATATCCAAGGCATTGGACCGTATTTGGCATGATGGTTGATTGATTGGGCGCGTCACTAGATTATTTGGCGCCCAATTTGAATTTAAATATTATTATTTTGGAGTATAGTTTCCTTCAGATAGTTTATTAGATTTTGGATTTCGTCATGGTTCGGTCTTCGAATATGCGATAATGGTCCACTGATTTTGTATTTTATTTTTTGTCAAGGAAGTCGTTTGATTCCAAAATGTGCTTTATAGACAGAGGGCTATTGCACTTAGGACATACTGGGTGGGACTCTTTTTAGAAGGTGGGAAATGTGTGAGTAAGTATGGCCGATGGCAACTCTCCTCCACATAACATTTTCCTTGCGAGATAATGAAGAAAGGTACATAGGGGGAAAAACGATAGGTTTTACCTCCCATAGTTTGTTAGTACCCTCTTGCAAGTCCCAGTCTAATTGAATAGATTTGCTATAGTGGTTCTAAAATGGTTAGAAAGGTCTTTAGAGGAGAATTTTGTGGGGTTCCAGTGGAAATGGCAGATTTTGTATTCAGGTCAGCTGACTCGTTACCGTTTATTGTCTGTGACTAGGGACCCCCAAGAATACAAATGTTAAGCCTCTGTTATGTCCAATCTGAAGGAGGAAATAATGTTCAGAACCAGAGAATAAGAAATTTTGTAGGAAATGTCCTGCAGCGAGGACAGAGAGTCCGTGATAAGTATGTATTTCTTACTCGATTTTGAAGAGATTTCCCATCTTAGGGCTTCTTTGAGCCCTAATAGTTCCGCTGAGAATATTGAAGATATTTTGTTAATTTTCAATTTCAAGATAAAGTTCCCAGCAATCACCCCAGAACCAGCACCTGAAGGAGACTTTGCCCCTAAAAATCTCTGTACTTTTCTTTTAGTATTGTGATAAAAGAATTCCTTAAGGGCTGTCAGGGACTAGTTTTTTTTATCGTATTTAAGTAGAAGAGGTCAATGGATGGGAGTGTAGAGGTCAATGGGGGAAACATTAGAAATTTAGAAGCTTCGTGGAATTGAAAAAAAAATTATGAATATCGAGCAATGATTTGATTCTGGCTGCTATGGAATCAGGAGGAAGAACAGGGTATGATCGATTTAAAAGTAATGAGCGCCTTACTGAAGGTTTAAATGAAGATTTGGAATAATAGTAAAAGGCATAGAAAAGAGAGAGTAGACGCAATCTAGAAAGGGAGAGAGAAAGGAGTAGAAGTCTAAAATTTGACTACTGTCAAGCTTATTCTTATAGGATTTTTTGGCAGAGTCATATATGAAACTTCCGTAATTTAGTTTGGAAAGGATAAGAGAGATATATATTTTCATTAATGAAGGGAAGCTTCCTCCCCATTTGGTATTAGATAAGAATCTCATTAAGTTTAAGTCCTTTGAGGTTTTCTCCTTCAAGTAGTTGATATGATCTTTCCAGTTTAAATTGGAGTCAAATTTTAACCCTAATAAACTTCAGACAGTTCTGAGAAGAGATGGAACCATTTGAAAGATTTAGAGTATGAAATTTAGAACATTTCCTAATTTTACAAAAGAGAATGGAAGCAAATTTACTAGGAGAGAAGGAGAAGCCTAAATTTGCGGTCCATTTTTGGATACGTGAAAGAGAATGTTGCATAGATCTAGTGAGTGCATGGAAGTTATTTAAGGATATGTATAATATGATGTCATCCGCAAAATATTTTACCTTAATATAAGGTGGTATGTAATCGTCAAGGGATTGCATTGCTAGAAGGAAAAGCGTAGGACTAGGCTAGAACCCTGTGGAATGCCAGTGACCAACGTGTACGAATCTGACAGAGAGCTATTTACTTTGACTTTAACTGAACGAGGTTGTAAAAAATATAAAATAAATTTAGGGAGGTTGCCTTTAAAATTCATCTTTTTTAGTTGGTTATGTACTAGAGATATATTTGTCAGATCAAAGGCATTTTGGAGGTCGAGGGACACTGCGAAGAGATGGTTTTTAGAGAGCAATGAGGATCTAATATCTGTGTCCAGGGACGCTAAATGATCCAAAGAAGAGGTATTTTTACGAAAGCATTATTGGAAAGGGGAAAGGAGGTTATGGGATTCGAGGAACCAAACGAGTCTAGTTTTGACTATTCTTTCCATGATTTTTTGTTAAAATATTTGTCAAGGAAATAGGTATATAACTATAAGAAGAATTTCTAAGCGTTCCCATTTTGTGAATAGGGATGACGATTGAACATAACCATGAATGCAGGAATTTATTTGAATACCATAAGAGATTAAAGTAATGCAGAATAATCTGTAGAATGGATGGCTAAGCTACGCTCTTCTGGTATGTCTGAAAAATTCTATTTATGGCTCTCCAGTTTCCTCAGAGAGCGTTCTTTATAAGTGGCAATCGACTGGTTTCTTTCTAACACCTTCACTATCAACGTCGATGTCCCCAGGGGTTGATACTGTATTCTATTCTCGTTCTCATTTACATTAACAATCTGCTGGAAAAAGCCAGGAATCCAATCTACAGCTTTGCAGATGACAGTACGCTTATCTAATCGTTTACTTCGAACGGTCGAACATCGGCTACTCATGCAAATATCCGCAGACAGCAGGAGGTCGTTCAACTTAACAAAGACCTGGAAGAAATTCTACCTTGGGGTGACAGTAACCAAGTAGAATTTCTTCTTCTTCTTCTTCCTACGTTAGGACCTTCTTCTTCTCTTCTTCTTCTTCTTCTTCTTCTTCTTTCTTCTTCTTCTTCTTCTTCTTCTTCTTCTTCTTCTTCTTCTTCTTCTTCTTCTTCTTCTTCTTCTTCTTCTTCTTCTTCTTCTTCTTCTTCTTCTCTCTTCTTCTTCTTCTTCTTCTTCTTCTTCTTCTTCTCTTCTCTTCTTCTTCTTCTTCTTCTTCTCTTCTTCTTCTTCTTTTCTTCTTCTTTCTTCTTCTTCTTCTTCTTCTTCTTCTTTCTTCTTCTTCTTCTTCTTCTTCTTCTTCTTTCTTCTTCTTCTTCCTTCTTCTTCTTCTTCTTCTTCTTCCCCCACCACCATGTCCTGTGTTCACTGGTGCTCATATATTTGTTTCTCCAAATTATATCTCTTAAGTATCCTGATATTAATGATGCCTTTGTTGTTTGAGTTTTTACTTCCTCCTTAAGGTTCCTGGTACTTGTTATGTTTGCCTAGATATTTGAAGGACATCACTTGTTCTACACTCTGATCATAAATCGCGAGTTTGCATCTTTTTGGTTCTTTAGATATTGTAAGGGATTTTGTTTTCTTTACAGATATTTGCATATTAAACACTTTTGCTGTTTGTTGGAACTTATGTAGGAGTCTCTGTAAGTTATCTTCGTCTTCTGATATGATTACTGCATCATCGGCGTGGCATATTATTTTTATTTCTTTGTCTCCCAATCGATATCCTCTCCCAGTTTTCTTTATTTCGTTTATAATTTCATCTATTATGATGTTAAATAAGATTGGGCCTAAGCTGTCTCCTTGTCTGATTCCGGTTGTCATAGATATTTTATTGCTTAATTTATTTGCCACTCTTACAAATGTGTGGTTGTTGATGTTCAACTATTCGATAGTTATTATATTCGGGTGAATTCCCCTTTTTTGTAGTAGGGTTATGACATCAGTTAACCGTACCCTATCGAATGCCTGGGTAAGATCAATGAAACACATAAAGGCTATCTTATTAAACTCTATGGCTTTTTCGGTAATTTGGCGGATTATAAATATGGCGTCTATAGTAGACCTGTTCTTTCTGAACCCTTGCTGTTCTTCACAGATTCTTAAGTTTATTTCTTCTGCTAAAATTTTAGTGAACAATTTTAGTACCGCACTCATTAAGCTGATACCTCGATAGTTTTTTGGATCTGTCCTTTCTCCTTTTTGAAAATTGGTATCAAGATGCTTTCTTTCCATTCGGATGGTATAATCTTAGCTGTGAGTATTTTGTTAAAGAAAATCTGTAATTCTTCCCGTAATTTATCACCTCCATATTTGATCATTTTGTTCTTAATTTCGTCCATGCCCGGGGCTTTTCTGTTTTTTAGTTTCGCTGCCATGTGCTGTATTTGATTCAAGGAAATGGTCCTATTTGGTTGGGCAACATTTTAATCTTTATGCTGTATTTCCTGTGTTAATGAATTGGTTTCTGATGGACTATAGAGTTTTTTCGAAATATCTTTCCCATTCTTCCACCGTAATTTTTGTATTTTGTATATATTCATTTATTGGTTTTTTTCTATTTCTCAGTAGATTCCATTTTTTTTTGTCCTTCGTACGGATCATGTTCCATATCGTTCGAAAATTTCTCCCAATGCTCTCTTTTGATTCTCTGGATATTCTCGTTGACCCTGTTTCTTACGTTTTTATAATCATTGTATGTTATAGCATAGGATCTGTATTATAGGTACGATTTTCTTTTTTTGTCAGGGAAAGTCTTAACTTCTTGTTTGAACCAAGGCTTTGTGTTTAGGTGAATTTAACGGTATAGAAACCCAGGCGACAGTATTTTCCAAAAAAAGTTAACGTTGCTGAACCCGACATACTTATGTCGGGGCACTCCATTCCTCTAGCATCGTTACTCAATTTATTGGACGTTAATTTGGGCGCAAATATGTCTTGGCATGAACATGTTACAAGCATAGCAAAGAGAGCTTCTCAAAAGCTGGGAATATTACGAGGCTGGTTTGAAAAGTCCGTGCAAAAATAAAAACTACTTATGTGTTTGGGGTAAACTTTTTTATTTTTCGACAGAGTCTCCTTTTAGGCTTATATACTTCGTCCAACGATGTTCTAGTTTGTTGATCCCTTCCGAATAATAGGATTTGTCCAAGTCTGCAAAATATCCATTAGTGTCTGCAATCACCTCCTCGTTTGAATAAAATCTTTGTCCCGCTAGCCATTTCTTCAAATTGGGGAACAAATAGTAGTCCGAGGGAGCCAAGTCTGGAGAATAGGGGGGATGTGAAACGAGTTGGAATCCTATTTCCATTAATTTTGCGACCACAACTGCTGAGGTGTGTGCTGGTGCGTTGTAGTGATGGAAAAGGACTTTCTTGTGGGCCAATCGCGGGCGTTTTTCTTGCAGCTCGGTTTTCAAACGGTCCAATAACGATGAATAATATTCACCTGTAATAGTTTTACCCTTTTCCAGATAGTCGATGAGGATTATCCCTTGCGAATCCCAAAAGACAGTCGCCATAACCTTTCCGGCCGAAGGAACGGTCTTCGCCTTTTTTGGTGCGGATTCTCCCTTGGTAACCCATTGTTTAGATTGTTGTTTGGTCTCAGGAGTATAGTAATGTATCCATGTTTCATCCACAGTGACGGAACGACGCTTAAAGTCCTCCGGATTCTTCTGGAACAGCTGCAAACCATCCTTGCAACACTTCACACGATTCCGTTTTTGGTCAAGCGTGAGCAATCGCGGCACCCATCTTGCGGATAGCTTTCTCATGTCCAAATGTTTATGCAAAATATTATGTACCCGTTCAGTCGAGATGCCCACAGCACTAGCAATCTCACACACCTTAACTCTTCTCTCATCCATCACCATATCATGAATTTGATCAATGATTTCTGGAGTCGTAACCTCCACAGGCCGTCCAAAACGTTCAGCGTCACTTGTGCCTATATGGCCAGTCCGAAAATTTTGAAACCACTTATAAACTGTTCTAATCGAAGGTGCAGAGTCACCATAATGTTTATCAAGCTTCTCTTTAGTCTCCTGAGGCGTTTTGCCTTTCATAAAGTAATGTTTAATCACCACACAAAATTCTTTTCCGTCCATTTCTTGAAAATCACTCGACTTCCTTGATTCACACGAATGCCAAACACAAAGAAATATACCAATATGGCTGAAACTTGGTGTGCGTTCATTCAAGAGATGCTACTAACTAAACATGACCTCGATACGCGCCGGTGGTGCCATCTCTCGGACTTTGCACGGACTTTTCAAACCAGCCTCGTATTTCGAAGTAGAAAGCTTTACACTCCACAACAACAGTTAATTCTGTACAAAGCTTAAGTTCGACCAACGATGAAACACTGCTCCCATGTTTGGGGTGCTGCTCCCAAAGATACACCTCATTTGTTATAGTCTATTCAGAAGAGACACTTGTTCGCCTGATTGGAAATCCGGAGGGTTCTAGAAATACACACATCGATATGAAGTTCAGCTTGTTACTCCCCGTACGCAGTCTTTTATATGAAGAACCTCATCCATTTGGAATAATTTGCTCAGGACTGTGTTTCCAACCGAGTACAATTTACAATCGCTTTTTCCTGACACGTGTCGCTCCTGTAGCGCTTTAGGGATTTGTTAAGTCCATAAAAAAATAGTATTTTAATGGCAATCCTTATTGTTGAATGATGTAAAAAACTTTTCAATAAATACATTTTTTAATAAATAATGCGCGGCACGTTTTTACTTGATCGACTGTAGTAATTAAAAAATAAATAGATTATTACGAAAAATAAGTAGGGTGGTAAGAAGGAGATAGGTATCTCGCGTATAAATATGTTATAAAGAGCTGATGAAAGAAGTGTCGGTTTATAATTCTAAGGGCGGCTTAGTAACCCTTCAAACTAACTACTTGTTATGCATTACGTTACATTCATTTTGCGTTCGTTACTAAAAGCATTCGGATTTTTCACCCGGCGCGAGAAGACGAGTAGTCATATCCCGTACATAAAATAACTCTAAAATTTCCAACAAATTGTTGGGGATTTTGACGAAAAATAGAGGTACATCACGGCAGTATTTAAGAATGATCAATATCTAGTTGAATAACCAGCTCGATAACATTATATTTGTGAATTTGATGAAATTATCGGGAAAATTTTGACGAGTTTATTACAACTCATTTAAATTTTCACAATTTGCATAAATTTAAAAATTTTAAACCGCGATTAATATTTAAATTTATGTTGGTCAAAATTCGTGAGATGAATAAAATTAACTGGCTAAAACAAACATTTTAGTTAAGAAATAAAAAATTAAATCGATATATTTATTGTTGACTTGGAGTTTCTAATATCAAATAATGTTAATTTAATAAATTAAATAAATTAAATAAATTAAATAAATTAAATAAATTAAATAAATTAAATAAATTAAATAAATTAAATAAATTAAATAAATTAAATAAATTAAATAAATTAAATAAATTAAATAAATTAAATAAATTAAATAAATTAAATAAATTAAATAAATTAAATAAATTAAATAAATTAAATAAATTAAATAAATTAAATAAATTAAATAAATTAAATAAATTAAATAAATTAAATAAATTAAATAAATTAAATAAATTAAATAAATTAAATAAATTAAATAAATTAAATAAATTAAATAAATTAAATAAATTAAATAAATTAAATAAATTAAATAAATTAAATAAATTAAATAAATTAAATAAATTAAATAAATTAAATAAATTAAATAAATTAAATAAATTAAATAAATTAAATAAATTAAATAAATTAAATAAATTAAATAAATTAAATAAATTAAATAAATTAAATAAATTAAATAAATTAAATAAATTAAATAAATTAAATAAATTAAATAAATTAAATAAATTAAATAAATTAAATAAATTAAATAAATTAAATAAATTAAATAAATTAAATAAATTAAATAAATTAAATAAATTAAATAAATTAAATAAATTAAATAAATTAAATAAATTAAATAAATTAAATAAATTAAATAAATTAAATAAATTAAATAAATTAAATAAATTAAATAAATTAAATAAATTAAATAAATTAAATAAATTAAATAAATTAAATAAATTAAATAAATTAAATAAATTGGCTTGGAATTATATTTACACTTTTTATGTATAAGCCATGGATGGTATTTTAAACTGGACCAAATAGATTTTTCAATATCGTTTTTAACAGGTTGACTGCCGATCTATATTTTTGAGTTTGTGGTTGACGCCGGTAAGATTTTTCCAAATATTTTTATTTTATTGAGGTAAATATGAATTAAAATGAGTCTTGGATGTGTTTTTTTTTTTTTTTTTTATGTGCCATTCAAAATATTAGAAAAAAAATTTCGCTCCGATCGGAGTAATCGGCATTGCAAGTGAAAATTTTTACTAGATGCCGAACACTCCGATCGGAGTGTCCAATTAAATAAGTAAAGAAATAATAAATCGAACTCATGAACTCAAAACATTTATTTCTAAATCATTTTTGTACATTTTTATGGTAATCCTCAAAGCAATTAAGGCAAAAACCTGGTTGTCCAGGGCACATTTTGCATTCATACACTGTTTGCTTTTTTATTTTATTTTTCCTGCATTCTTTCTGCTTACCCGTTTTGTTTCTTTAGTTCCTTTTTTTTCACTAACAATTTTTTCTACTTTGCTAATGCTGTGGACATTTATTTGGCCTGGAGGAATTTGCGGCAAATTAGTAATTGGTCGTCTGGCTAGGAAATTTCTTATGACATCCAATCGGAAGTCATATAATCGTAACTGGTCAGACCGCGAATATTTATTGTACAAAAAATAGGCGTTTATCATGCTCATTTGCAGCACATGCATGAATAACTTTTTGTACCACCGAATGGTTTTACGGCTGCAAGGATAATATGCCATCATTTGATCCTGTCTATCTATACCGGACATAAAAGCATTATATCCAATGATTGCGGAAGGTTTTTCAGATTCTTGATTTCTTTTGTTTTTAAAAATGTCCATTTCGCTTCCAAATTCTGTTGAAATATATTGAACATTGCGTTTATCGCGCCATTTTCCGACATGCACTCCATTGCAAAACATAGATTTATTCTCACCACGTTTTAAGTTTGCACTCATTACCTCTTTCGGATTATCTTTCCTCTCAGCTCTCAGCGTACCAGTGCAGTATGTATTTTGTTGAAGTAATTTCCTAACTAAATTAACACTATTATAAAAATTGTCTAGATAAACAGCATGTCCCACATCCAATTTTTCCTCCAATAAATGTAAAACAATCTTTTCAGTATGTCCGCTTCCACCATAAACATCTGTCGCACCTTCGTAGACACTAAATTTCAAAATAAGTCCATTAGGCTCTGTCAGCATGTATAACTTCATACCATACTTATGACGCTTATTCTTGATATACTGTTTAAACTGGAGACGACCCCGATAAATTACCATAGCTTCATCCAAAGACAACTCTCTTCCAGGATAGTAAATTTCTCCCATCTTGTTGTTAAAAAAATCTGCCACAAAT
This sequence comes from Pachyrhynchus sulphureomaculatus, assembly GCA_019049505.1. Lineage (NCBI taxonomy): Eukaryota > Metazoa > Arthropoda > Insecta > Coleoptera > Curculionidae > Pachyrhynchus > Pachyrhynchus sulphureomaculatus. The sequence continues at coordinate 56,203,331 of CM032450.1, forward strand.
CTAATCTTTCCTAGCTGATCTGCCGGATCCATATCTGGAGATGTAAAATGCAAACACCTCAAGATAAGCAAAAATCTATTCATTGACATATATTTTCTAAAAACAGGTAGATTAAATAGCGGATCAGTTTTCCAATAATCGTTAAGACGGCTCAAGGATATTGTGCCAGTGTGAAGTAACAGGGCAAAAAAATTTTTAGTTCGTCAAGAGTAAGATCTTTAAAATTAGTAATACGTGATTTTGTACTTGTTTCTGGGCGCAGCAAAACCTCGACTGCGCAAGAGTTCGTTCGTTCTACAATAGTTTGTAAAAAATCATCATCAATGATCATTTCGAAAAAATCGATAGGTGCACCCTGTCCTGGAATTTGCACCAATAATTCCTGGGTTTTCTGGAACAAAATTTATTTTAACGCACCTCTGTCGTTCCATTTTATCTCATCAAGGCTAGGAAGTGTTTGATGTGGCCGAATAGGGTCTATAAAATTCTCTTCTTCGGACTCGGAGCTTGAATTTACATCACTATCGTCTGTGTCTGGTACGTAATGTTCGTCACTACTACCTCCGCTTTCTTCCAATAGCTGCAATAATTCAGTGTCAGTTAGCTTCTTTTTCTTATCATATACCTTTTTTTCATCACTACAATGTATTTTTTTAATACCAGAAGGCCCAGGTTGATTGTCCATATTGTACGGCAGATTACAACCAAACCAAAAGCAAATCCGCGGAACCACTTAAGCACCTGTTAGAACTTGCGTTTTTAAGCAACGCCACCACTAGAAACACGTTTCATATACAACGCCGATGGAATACTAAAACGTTTCGTAAGAATGCATGTCGAACTCCGATCGGAGTAGACGGCGTTGACGAAGAGACCCGACGCACTCCGATCGGAGTGGTCGGCAGTCAACCTGTTAATGTTTCGTACGGAACACTTATAAGATCACTTCGGTGTCTGTCCATCCGTATGTCTGTTTGTCTGTCTGTCTGTCATACCCAGTTTTCTTCGAAACTATTTGACATAGAAAGTTGAAATTTCGTACTAATGTAGGAATTGATGGCCTCATTAGAGCCGTCAATTTTTACTTAAGGGGGTTAGTTTTGGTTGGTGAAATCGGAAGTGAAAAAAATTTTCTGACCAGGTCATCGAGTGGGGTATCAAATGAAAGCTTGTAAAAAAAGTGTTCAAAAATATATATAATGTAATACTTGCGCACACTTTTCTTCGCATTGTTTTTAAAAAAAATCGCGAAAAAATCGCTGTCCCCCCTTTATCTCGAAAAGTAGTGATCAAAAAATTTTAAAAAAATTCTGGAATATTCTCCACAGGGTGTAAACTGAATGAAAATTATCACGATTGCATTACTTTCAATAATTTATCTGGCATATAAAAAAAAATTTAAGGTCATCAGTTTTCAGTAAAGATGGGAAAAAAAACTTTGTTGAAAACTCATTTGATAGTGAGTCGGCGATTATTCACGATGATTTTTTTCACTTTTTCGACGTTGCCGAGTTGGGGCATCCAGGGCGCTCGTCATCTTTAATGTCTCCTCGGCCTTGTTCAAAACAGTTGTACCACCTATAAATGCTTGTTTTATTCATAAAAGACCAGTCAAAAGTTAACTTTTCCAATACTGTGCGGAACTTTATCATCATTCTTAAAACAAAATTCATTGCAAATTTGTTGTTCGATTTTTTCCTTTGGTAAAAGCACACACAACTGAATTTCCATAGCCCTGGAAATTCGAAAATGTTGCGTATTATTTGACTGAACCTCGTATATATATATATATATATATATATATATATATATATATATATATATATATATATATATATATATATATATATATATATATGTATGTATGTGTATGTGTATCTTTTTCAAAGCGTTGATCACAGGTCGGTGTCTTGGCGTTCAATTTAACGCAACAATATTTTTATGTTAATATTTTGTAGCCATACCCTTTGCAGCGATAAAAGCCGCACAACGATGTGGCACTGACTCAATTAATCGATTAATACAAGCAGGGGAAATTTTATCCCATTCTTCCTTCAATGATTTGAATAATGCGGCTTTATTTGAATATGTACGCTTTTGAACTTGAGGATCTAGCGTTTCCCATAAGTGATCTATTGGGTTCAAGTCCGGTGATTGAGATGGTCAGCTTAAAACTCTCACATTTGAAGCAGAAAACCACTGTTTTAACAACTTGGATGTAGGTTTGGGGTCATTATCCTGCTAAAATATCCAATTCTACGGCAATATTTCTTCAGCATATGATAACAAATTGTTTTCTAAAAGGTCCTTGGAAATATCAGCGTTCATATTTCCGTTCATCTCGATTAATGGACCGACTCCTTCTGTAGAGAAAATTCCCCAAACCAGCACACTTCCTCCACCGTGTTTTACAGTAGGAATTTGGTACCGAACATCATTTCTCATACCAATAGGACGTCGTACATGTTGTCTACCATCGCTTCCAAAAAGATTAAATTTAGATTCGTCTGAGAAAGCTACTTTTTTCCAATCTTTGATTGTCCAATTTAGGTGATCTTTGGCAAATTGTAATCGGGCCTTCTTATCCTTTTTACTGATTAATGGTTTTTTAATACCTATACGGTCAGAAAGTCCCACATCATGTACTCTTCGTGTCACAGTACTACGACTAACATTAGCTAGGTTTTCATCCTTTAGCTCGCGTACAATTTCGGCAGCAGTTTTCTTGACATCCGCAGTTGATTTGCGTTTAGTGATACTATCTACTTTTTTAGACGTTTCTCTTGGTCTTTCACTACGCGGACGATCTTTTAAACCATATCCACAACGGTATTTTACAATAATATCGTTCACGGTTCATTTACCTATCGATAATAATGAAGCAATCTCACGAGAAGACTTTCCTTCTTTTGAAAATTTTATTACTCTCTCACGAATTTGGATTTGCATATGAACTATATGTGAACATTCACCGCGCTATTATTCGTAAATACGTCTTTGAACGTCCTACTGTGTCAGTGTATATTATGTGGCCAGAAACTTTTGCACATATAAATGTAAGAATAATAATAATAAATATATTCACAAACATAAATAATATTCTTTTACTATATTATTTTGTTTTCCTATATCCCATACTCACATCTCATAATGATTAAAAATCATTAGTCTTTTTTTTTAATAAATTAGAGTACGAAATGTCACTGGCCGGAAACTTTTGCGCACCACTGTGTATATATATATATATATATATATATATATATATATATATATATATATATATATATATGCAAATCGCATAACAGCATAGTGTATCATCAAGCCTAGAATTAATTAAGACCCTTAATTAAAAAAATATATTCAAGTTAAAAAACATGAGGAAAAAACAGTGGTTTGTTTATTAAATAAATCCGTTTGGACTGTCCCACGTAGTTCTGCTGTCGGTTTGCAGCAATTGGTCGATTTAGTAAATTCGGGCAAGTTATCCCCATTAAGCCGATTTTGCAATTATGATAATGTGAATTCACAGCGTGTGTTCCTTTTCCCAATTTGCCCTAGTCAAATTAGATCTATCATCGATCCCGGTCATCGCTCAAGAAGAACGGCTTTATAAAATTGGATGTCAGGTCGACGTCATTCACACTTTTAACGTTTGCTTAGTATGTTATTTTACTAGATTCCTTTATTAATCATTATTACAGTGTTCAATATATTTTTCGCCCTAAAAACGTCTTTTTATCGATTTCTTTCGCACTCTGAATGTGATGAAGGTACTGAACGTACAGGGTATGTTTGAGGCGTATGTTCTTACATATTTTGACAGTCTCTTTCTCTGTACTCTTATAGAGGTTTTGTCAAGAATGGCTCAGAAATTCTCTGACTGGAATACCTTTAAATTGCAGTTCTCTAGTATTCTTGAGATGTCAGTAGGTCATTGTTGGATACTTATAAGATAATCGCACTAATTGATTGTCATTTATTATCACTGTGAACTTAACTTTCATTAACTGTAACTTATTCATCTACCTAATTTTAAAAAACAAGTTTCCAATAATACCACTAGCAAGTAATCCGCACAGTACTATACCTTTTTTGGGTGAAATGTATGTACTTGTGTGTACAACAGAATACGTTTTTCTAATCTCACAGCGATGCTTGATAATCTGTTGACCACCACTGAATAAAAATATCAGTGAGAGCCCTGACAACAACGACAAATATCTGACCGCACTGATGCCTATTGTAAGAAAATTTATGTACTTAACCTTACAGTCGGTCAAGTAACTAAATTACTGACGTCTTTTTTTTTGGGATCAGTAATACAAGGAACAACTAGATTGAAAGTAAGACTATAATGCGTTTAACAAAATACGACAAGAATACTTATTAAAGACACAAATGAACAATTCCATCGCTTTCCATCTCTTATGCCATAGTAGCTACTGTAGTATTCACAAAGAGTCAAACTAGGTCCAAAAGTTTCTTTATATACCATAGTTAATTTATTTTACAGCCATTAACAAATCACAATGTTTGAGCATTAAACTCAGTGAAAAATGTGGCACTTTTTTCGTTAATAATATATTTTTAGTGTCACTTATAAGATCACTGCGGTATGCGTTCGACTGTCTGTCCGTCTGTCACACCAGATTTTCTCCGAAACTATTTGTCATAAAAAGTTGAAATTTGGTACTAATACTTCTACTCGGTAAAAGAATGTCCTTTTTTAGGTGTTGACGCAGGGTCAATTTCGGGTCCCGAAGACATGATTCGTTTTTCGAGTTTCGGTGTGACTTTGCCTACCGAGCCACGTTCCTCACTCATCTCCGGGCTAACGATTTGAATTGACAGAGTAAAATCAAGAAACTCTGAGCGAAAAACACAGAGAGAAATGATTCGCATGCGCAGAAGAAAACATAGATCGAGACTGGAGCAATGTAATTTTTTCCAATGAAGCTTCATTTTGGGGTTATGTTATCACCCCCCGAGCCTGGTCAATTTCCACCAACCGATTGTTTCAGCGCACCGTGAAACATCCTGGAGATCCATGTTTGAGGATGTCTTTTGGAAGGACATTTTAGGAGATTCTTCATCTTTACCTACAATTTGAACCCTGATTACCAAACAGTCGTTTGTCGATAAAAATCAGGAGATAATTTGCCAAGAGAATAACGATCATAAACATCCGTGTTAAACGAGTAGCCAGTGGAAAGGGAAATTCGGTATTGTTACACTATATTGGCCGTACCAGACGCCCGATGCGAACTCAATCGAGAACGGGTGGTCATAACTCAAACAGACGCTTCCTAGTAAATATGTCTACGCAGTGAAACAGCTGTCCCGGCAAATTCGGAAATTTTGTTCCAAGAATAGGAGGAATGTTAGGCGATCATCGACGATTAGCATTTTAATGGTAATCCTTTACGGTCGAATGATGCAAAAAAACCGGACATCAATTAGGGCGTTCTAAAGTCTTTCAACTAATTATTGTTAGTTAGTTATTTCATGAATGGGTAAATCTTTATTACGTGTACTTTCTCTTTTTAACTATTTTATTTTTATGATTTATGATTGCTTTCTATTACGGTTCAATTTAATCAAATTAGATTTTTCTTTCTAATGTGGAAGTAGAGACGTGGTATCCTTATTACGATTTATCGATTTTATATAATCCGATGTCAATTACACATGACTAACGTTCATAGAAAGTTATTTTTTATTTATGTTAACATAATCGTTTATGCCATCATTATTCGATCATTTTATTTATGCTTTAGAAACATTTTTTCATATTTTTACGCTAAAGAGAGTATTGATATGTTTAGCATTTCTTTGCGTTCCAGGATCTCCATTTTACTAATATCATAATTTCGAATTGTCGTCGGTCAATCTGTCAGTCTTTCAGGTTTTGTCGAATTTTGATATGTGGTGCTTGGTATTAGAAACAAATTGGAATTTGGATTATTGAAATTGAGTGTTTATTTTACAAATTATATTTGCAAAAGAAATAGTAGGTAAATATCTATCAATTTCCTAATATCATACTTGTAACTGATCTATGTAACATGTAGTTTTTCTTCTATGATATAAAAATAGCCTAAATATAATTTTAACTTCTAGAATTCATGATACCGGTGTTCAAGTTGCAATAGTACAAGTCATATTAAAATATTACATAGAAGCCTTAAAATGCAGTATGGGCAAAAATCTTCTTTATTGTTGGTGAGATTATTAAAACAGACAAAAAAACAAACGCATAACTGCCTAAAGATAAGTATGGTATTGATGAAAAAATCACATTTCAAAATGTTTGCATATTTTTTCATAGTTCAGGAACTACTAAATCACGAAAAGAAGAGTCCCTCACTTCCGTCTGCATGACAGTCTATATGTCTGAAAACTCTCGAAAGACATAAGATTCTGATTTTATATTTGGTTCACACTTGATAGGGAAGGAACCTACAGATTTTGAAGAAAGAGATGACACGGGTGGTCTATAAATCTTGTATATTTCTAGATTGTTATGATGATTTTTGGTGGTTTCTGATTTGAATTTTAAATATAATTATTTGCAATTAAACATATATAAAGAGGTATCGTATATATCGCGCGATAAGTCGGGACTTTCGAAATCTAGAAATTTGAAAATTGTCTTCTTTTTTATTATTATCCTTGTCAGGGTTCTTTAAGTTGACGCATCTGAAATATGTGTTATTTTTTCATTATTTTAATTACTTATAGTTAACGGTTGAAAGAGTGAAGGAAGATGTTAGAGGGATTTCTAAATATGTGTTATACATCCTTTTTAGGGTTCTTGAAATCCAGGAGTATGAAAATTGATTGTTTTTCGATTATCTTCAGTATGTATCATTTTAAACATTTTAAACAAAAACAATCAATATCCAACAGTTGACCTTTATTCTCAACTTGATATCTTAAATTTTAGAGGACTATTTGTAAGTACAAGCCTTTTTTTGTATAAAAAAATTAAACACACCTTTGGAGAACTAGACCTTCACTACAATACGCGAAATTATAATTTAGTCACACTTTTTCAACAAATCACGCTTGCAAAAAAACATACTATTTTTACTTCCCAAGTTTTTAGGAATGCTACTTTTAAATCTTAGGGCAAAAATTGGAAAAAATGATTACAATGGACGGTTAAATTTCGAAATAAAAAATTTTATCATTCACAACTGTGACAGTTTTAAAAAGTTAATGAAACCGTAGAAAAGGAAAAAATTAAATGCATGTGCATATTGCGTAGACAAATCAACATTATTTACTATAACTCAACCTATTTTCTATTCTTATATGTCATATTGTATTTTCTTTCCTATTCTTATATATATATATATATATATATATATATATATATATATATATATATATATATATATATATATATATATATTATAATCTAATTTTCAATTTCTTCTGCTTCACCAGACTGCAACCCTGGTCCATAGGTTTTCGTGGTTGCTCCGTCTTTTGATTTCCCCTCATGTGCTCCTTCTTATATAATAGAATACTTCTTATAATCGAATGTGTTCTTTTCACTTTTTTTTTTTTTTTTATGGGTCTAACACACGTGCTACATGGAAGTCTCTAAAGCGCTACAGGAGCGACACGTGTGCGGAGAAGGCGATTCACGTTGTTTTTGAGTCGCTGTAGATTGTACTCGGTGGGAAACACAGTCCTGGGCAAATTATTCCAAAGGGATGATGTTCTCCATATAAAAGACTGCTTGAAAAGTGTTGTACGGGGAGTAACAACCTGAACCTCATACGGATGTGAAGAATTAGCGCGACGTGTACTTCTAACATGCACCGCTCTGGGAGGAATTAAGCGGGCCACATCCTTCGAACACTTTCCATGAAAGTACTTGTAGAATAGGCTCAACTCGCCAACCGTTCTTCGATGTTCCAGCGAATCAAGGCCGACGGTCAGTTCCGGGTCTCCAATCAGAGGAACAGCTCTTCTCTGAATAGAATCCAACAAATGCAGTGTATGTTTGGGAGTGGAGCTCCAAACATGGGAGCAGTATTCCATAGTTGGTCGAATTTGAGCTTTGTAAAGAATTAACAGTTGTTGTGGAGTGTAAAGCTTTCTGGTTCGAAATAATAACTTGTAAAATATGTATTAAAATGAATATTTAATTTCTGGAACATAGGTTTACTGCCATGCCGGTCAAGGAATGAAAGACTTTGAATACAGGCCAATGAATGGTCTAGTGAAGTTTTTTATTCCGTACTGGACAATAAGGATATGATGTGTAAACACCTGAATTATATTAACTTTATGTATTGTAATGTAATGTAAAAAACTTATTGAAATAAATATTGTATTGTATTGTATAGTCAAGTACATAAAGGTTTACAGGTGAGGAAGGGATTTAGAGAATCAGAGGTCTTCGAGCCAAGAAATTTGAAAATGTTATCATTTTTTCATTATTTTTTATTATTTGTGGTCAATTATATGGAGAGATAAAGAGTAAGGAGAAGAGTTTAAGGAACTGATATTGTGATACACACAGAGCAACACAATTTTTTATAATTTTAAATTATTTGGAACCAACCGGGTCAAGAAGAGACTTAAAGAGTTTGCTCCGTTTGCTCATGTGGCACATCCTTTTCAGGGATACTTAAGTCGAGGAATTTTGTTATCATTTCATTATTGTCAGTTTTCTGTTTATTGTGATATACTATTACCAGGTGTAGAAGTATAAAATGCGGATTTTTTTCTAAAAAAAACTGTTAAATTCGGAAGAATGATAAAAAGTGCTTTATTCAAAGTATGCTCCATCGCTTGTTATACATTTTTCCCATCTTTCGGTCAATTTGTGAATACCATGCCAATAAAAATCTTCCCTTTTGCCGCGAACCATTCATCCAGCTATTTTTTCACATCTTTATAGGAACCAAAGCGCTACTCAGCAAGTGCGTGACCCATCGATGCAAACAAGTGGTAATCGGAAGGAGCCAAGTCTGGTGAGTAAGCCGTATGGGGTAGAACTTCCCAGCTGAGTGCTTCCAACGTGTCGCAAACTGGTTTTGCTGTATGTGATGGAGCATTGTCATGAAGAAAAATGACTTTGTGTTGCCTGTTTCGGTATTCTGGCCTTTTTTCAAGCAACGAACGGTTCAAATCGGTCAATTGTAGTTGATAACGTTTAGTATTAACCGTTTCCTCAGATTTTAACAGCTCATAATATACCACGCCCCTCGGGTCCCACCAAACACAGAGCATCGTCTTTCTGCCAAAGCTATTCGGTCTTGCGATCGATGTGGATAGTGCGCCTGGGGCTACCCACGATTTTTTGCGCTTGGGATTCTCAAAATAAATCTACTTTTCATCCCCTGTAACTATAGGATGCAAAAACGACTTCCTTTTGTACCGAGCGAGCAAAATGTCACACGTGTTTTTGCGCTTTTCCATTTGCCTGTCGTTCAACTCATGTGGTACCCATGTGGTCTTCTGAATCTTTCCCATCTCTCGTAGCCGGCGAGTTGTTTTTACGCTGGTGAATCATCTTCGTCCAACAATGCTTGCAATTCCACATCTTCGTATTTTTTTGGCGGTTTTCCACGTTCCTTGTCTGCAACATCGAAGTCACCACTTTTGAAACGCCGAAACCATCGTTCACACGTATCTTGCGATGGAGCATGTTCACCATAAGCTTCTCGAAGTAATCGGGTATGATTCAACAGCAGTTTTCTTCAAATGAAAACAAAAAATTAATGCTGTCCGCGAATGCTCTTTGTTCGGTATAAATTTCGACATATTGAACACAACAACACAACACTATGAACACACTTTTCTAATTTATCACTCGTGCGCGTCTGACATTTGTTCATGACACAACAAAATGGCGCAGTGTCAAATATTTATAGCACAAACTGTAATGGTGCACCATCTGTGAAATCCGCATTTCATATTTGTACACCTGGTATATATTATAAGTGGAAGAATTTAAAAATTGTGTTATCATTTCATTATTCTGTTATTAACCAAACTTTAAATGGTTAAATCGGTCGGGGAGGCAGTTAGAGGAATCTATGTTATTCTCTCTTCATTTTGAGTTAATTATAGTCAAGCGTATGAAGAGTTAAAAATGTGAAGAAGTGAAATCAGTCATATAAGAAGTAAAGGGGTTGGTTGTTATAGGTCCTTTTTAAGGCCCTTGCAGTCTGAAAACTGTATTATTTTTTATTACTTTAAGTCAAATATGTAAATGGTTAAAAACGTGAAGTCAGAGAGATTGTTCCAGCAAATATTTCGTGTTACACATCTTTTTCTTCTTATTCTTGGATTCTAGGAAATGAAACTATGGAAACAAGATACTAAGATCGATGGAATGTGAATATGATGGCTGATTTACTGTTGGTTAATAAAACGTGATATTCCAGACACAATCCATAAAAAAATCACTACCAGGCATAATTTCATGGAAAAACGCAAAAGATGTTACTCAGAATAATCGTAATATAACAATTGTAATTAATGCTTTCTTTGTAAATGTTTGAATAAATATATTTTTAACTTAATAACACCAGTTTTTTAAAAAAAATACTTATTTTTGTTCATCGAATGAATATTTTTTAAATAAGCTAAATAGGCTAGTTAATAAAGTATTTTTGTTTTCGGCTAGCACGTCATAATTCTCAGATAAAACCGTTTCTGTTTCTCATTCAGGCAAAAACAGAACTTTGAACTTTGGTAAACCAATGATCTGGAGAGAGCCAACTAACCACGCAACCGACTGTTACTTTTGCTTGATTAAAACGTTTGGTTTCATCCCGAAAAGCAAAGATAAAATAGAATCTGCAGATGTTCCACCAGTGTCTAAGCCTGTGCCTCATTCAAAGAATTTACTAGTTCCTACACCACCCGATAGAAGTGACCAAACCCGAAATATCAGCTACATCGAGCAGGGTTCCACTGCACCAGAGTAGTGACAGTGAGCAGTCCAGCTTGGATAACTTTGTCGGCGATGAAGACAGTACACATTTGATAACTCAGTCCGAACTCAGCGATCTTATAAGAGATTTGCAATTGTTTAAGTCTAAAAGTGAATTACTTGCCTCAAGGTTGCAGCAGTGGTAGTTGCTTGATCCTGACACAAGAAGTAGTATTTATTGCTCCAGGAGTACAACCTATGCTGCTATTTTTAAAAAAGAAAATGTGTTTTGTTATTGTCATGATGTTAATAGACTGTTCGAAGAAATGGAACAACCATACAACCCAGAAGAATAGCGCCTTTTTATCGATTCCTCGAAGATAAGCCTCAAAGCTGTTCTTTTGCACAACGGAAATAAAAAGCTTTCTATCCCAATAGGTCATGCAGTGAATTGTAAAGAAACCTATGAAACAATGCTCATATTAACTAAATTGATCAAATATGAATGTCACAATTGGTATATCTGTGGTGACCTAAAAGTCATCGGTAACCTTGTGGGTTTGCAAGGCGGGTACACCAAGTACTATTACTTTTTGTGCTTATGGAACTCGAGGGCAAAGAAGGATCGCTATAAAAAGAAATTTTGACCTATTAGAACCGAATATGTTTCAGGTAAAATGAACATTAAAAATACATGTTGAGTTAGCCGAAAAAAATTATATTACCACCGCTTCACATTAAGTTAGGCTTAATGAAAAAATTTGTTTGAATAAGACAGGGCCAGTGTTTCTGTACTTATACAGTGTATTCACGAACCTTTCTAAGGCTAAACTAAAAGAAGGAATATTTATAGGTCCTGAAATCAGGAATATTTTGGATGATAAAACATTTGAGAGCCATTTGACGGACGTTGAAAAGGCTGCCTGGAATTCCTTCAGACTTGTCGTTCGAGATTTTTTAGGTAATAGAAGAAATGACAATTATCAAGAGATCGTTGCAAATTTATTGCAGAATTACGAACTGATGGGTGTGAACACGTCCCTCAAAATTCATTTTTTGCATTCCCATTTAGATTTTTTTCCGGAAAACCTTGGAAGTATGAGTGATGAGCATGGCAAGCGGTTTCATCAGGATTTAAAATTATCTGAGCAAAATTATCAAGGTTTTTAGGACTAGAACATACTAGAAGACTACTGTTGGTCTGTTGTAAGAGATACAGATACAAGTATTTACGAGAAAAGAGCTAAAATTTATTATTTTTAGTGTTCCGTACGGAACACTTTTAAGATGACTTCGGTGTCTGTCTGTCCGTCTGTCTGTCAAATACGATTTTCTCCGAAACTATTTGCGATGATAGAAAGTTGAAATTTGGTAATAATATAGGAATTGATGGCCTCATCAGAGCCAGGTAGTTTTGAAAGTTAAATTTTGACTTAAAGGGTTAGTTTTGGGGGGTGAAATCGGAAGTGAAAATTTTTTTACTAGGTAATCGAGTGTGGTGTCAAATGAAAGCTTGTGAAAACACGAGTAAAATATATATATATATATATATATATATATATATATATATATATATATATATATATATATATATATATATATATATAATGTAATACTTGCGCGTACTTTTCTTTGTATTATTTTTAAAAAATCGCGAAAAATCGCTGTCCACCCGCCATATCCCGAAAAGTAGTTATCAAAAAATTTTGAAAAAATTCTGAAATATTCTCCACGGGGTGTAGATTGAACGAAAATTATCATGAGTGCATAGTGAGTGAACCTTTAGTAATTTATCTGGTATAAAAAAAAAAATTTCAAGGTCATCAATTTTCAGTAAAGATTGGAAGCAAACTTTGTTGAAAACTCATTTGGGGTGTGTTTTGTGAAGTCACTAATCATTTTATACCTCCGTTACAAACTTTTTTATTTTAAAAGCAATCAACGTACGGAACACTAATTGCGCAAGTTCAACTTGCACTTGATCGGTTATTAATTGTTTATTCTTACTGAATATTTTTAAATATTTTTTCTAAGTTGAGGACACCTAAAATAAACAAAATATATATATTTTTATTTCATGAACAAAAACCTTGTAAACTAGTGTAATTGATTTTATCTTAAAAAATTTATAATTTTGTAGAAAAACCAGATCTGATACACAAAAAATGCGGATACTTCTGAATTCAGGACACGTGAAATAAAAAAAAACCGGTCAAGTGCAAGTTAAACTTGCACAATTAGTGTTCCGTACGTTGATTCTTTTTAAAATAAAAATTTTTGTTAGGGCGGTATAAAATGATCAGTGACTTCACAAAACACACCCAAATGAATTTTTAACCAAGTTTGTTTCCAATCTTTACTGAAAATTTTGAAATTTTTTTTTTTTTTATATACCAAATAAATTATTAAAGGTAATGCAACTCGTGATAATTTTCGTTCAATCTATACCCCGTGGAGAATATTCCAGAATTTTTTCAAAATTTTTTGATCAGTACTTTTCGAGATAAGTAGGGGGCGATTTTTCGATTTTTTAAAAGTAATACGAAGAAAAGTGTGCGCAAGTATTACATTATATATATATATATTTTTTTTTCTCGAGTTTTCACAAGCTTTCATTTGACACCACACTCGATGACCTAGTAAAAAAAATTTTTTTCACTTCCGATTTCACCCCTCAAAACGAACCCATTAAGTCAAAATTTATGTTTCGGTGGTATAAAATGATCAGTGACTTCACAAAACACACCCCAAATGAGTTTTCAACAAAGTTTGTTTCCAATCTTTACTGAAATCTGATGACCTTGAAATTTTTGTTTTTTTTATATACCAGATAAAATATTAAAGATAATGCACTCGTGATAATTTTTGTTCAATCTGCCCCCCGTGGAGAATATTCCAGGATTTTTTCAAAATTTTTTGATAAGTACTTTTCGAGATAAGGCCGGGACAGCGATTTTTCGCTATTTTTTGAAAATAATACAAAGAAAAATGCGCGCAAGCATTACGTTATATATATATTTTTTTTACTTGTGTTTTCACAAGCTTTCATTTGATACCACACTCGATGACCTAGTAAAAAAATTTTTTTTTTCACTTCCGATTTCACCACCCCCCAAAACTAACCCTTAAGTCAAAATTTAACTTTCAAAACTACATGGCTCTGATGAGGCCATCAATTCCTATATTATTACCAAATTTCATCTTTCTATGTCAAATAGTTTTGGAGAAAATCGGGTGTGACAGACAGACAGACAGACAGACAGACAGACAGACAGACAGACAGACACCGAAGTGATCTTATAAGTGTTCCGTACGGAACACTAAAAATAGCTATTAAAATGAAAACAATGCTAAAAAATTTTTCATATGTCGGCCTGTATTATTCTTTAGTATGAGAAACTCCAATTTCGTACTGATTTTATAACCTGTCTTTGCAAGGGAAGTACTGGGTAAATAAGTTTTCCAATTTTTAATAACACAAATGAAATTGAGCGTTTCTAAAATGGATTGTTTTTAAAACGGGTGATTTTCTACAATACTCTTACAAATAACAGAGGAGAATGGAAATGATTTGTTTTCAAAATGAAGCGCGTAGACTACTCCGTTTTATAACGAAACATTGTGAACATAAATCAATTAGAAAAAAAACTGGCGACAGACGGAGTGTTAGGGAGAAACAAAATTAATTTTCTAGAAATAATAATCACGTTAAAGTAAGACCGGCAAAATCTGTAGGGCTATAATTACGCGTCTCGAGATAGAAATAGGGACATGGAACGTTTTAAAGAGACAAATCCTTTAGCTTTTCCACATATAATTTATTTCAGACTTATTTCCTACTTACACGAGACTCTGGAACCTACAAATTCGTCTCTATGTCGTATAGCGTAACAATTTGCATATTTCAAAATATTCTTTCTTATTCATATAAATCCTGTGTCTTCTTAGATGTGTTTTAAAATTCCCCTCTGGGTTTTGATTTTGCTCGTTTTCAGATACGTCCGTATTTGATTTGATCAATATTTTCGGTTTCCGGCTTTAATATGTTAGGAAGTTAATGTGAATTTTTTTATTTTTTTTTGTTATGGGTCTAGCACACGTGCTGCAGGGAAGAAGTCCCTAAAGTGCTACAGGAGCGATACGTGTGCGGAAAAGCGATTCAAATTGTTCTTGAATCGCTGTAAATTGTACTCGGTGGGAAACACAGTCCTGGGCAAATTATTCCAAAGGGATGATGTTCTCCATATAAAAGACTGCTTGAAAAGCGTTGTAAGAGGAGTAACAAGCTGAACCTCATACGGATGTGAAGTATTAGCGCGACGTGTACTTCTAATATACACCGCTCTGGGAGGAATTAAGCTGGCCACATCTTTCGAACACTTTCCATGAAAATACTTGTAAAATAGGCTCAAGTCGCCAACCGTTCTTCAATCTTCCAGCGAATCAAGGCCGCCGGTCAGTTCCGGGTCTCCAATTAGACGAACAGCTCTTCTCTGAATATAGTCCAACAAATGCAGTGTATGTTTGGGAGCGGAGCCCCAAACATGGGAGCAGTATTTCATAGTGGGTCGAATTTGAGCTTTGTAAACAATTAGCAGTTGTTGTGGGGTGTAAAGCTTTCTGGTTCGAAATAATATTCCCAATTTTTAAGAAGCTGTCCTTGCTATGCCTGCAACATGTTCATGCCAGGACATATTTGCTTCCAAATTAACGCCCAACAAATTGAGTGACGATGTTAGAGGAATGGAGTGCCGCGACATAACTATGTCGGGTTCAGCAACGTTAACTTTTTTAGAAAAAACAGCCGCCTGGGTTTTTGTAGCGTTAAATTCCACTTGGTTACTGTTACCCCAAGATAAAAATTCTTCCAGGTCTTTGTTAAGTTGAATGACTTCCTACTGTCTGCGGATATTCGTCTGAGTAGCCGATGTCCGAGCGTTCAAAGTGAATGAAGAGATAAGCGTACTGTCATCAGCAAAGCTGTAGATTGGATTCTTGGTCTTTCCCAGCAGATCGTTAATGTAAATGAGAAAAAGAGTAGGAGACAGTATGGAGCCTTGAGGTACACCGGCGTTGATAGTGAAGGTGTTAGAAGGAAATCCGTCGACTGCCACTCGTAAAGAACGCTCTCTGAGGAAACATGATAGCCATAAACAGAACTTTTCAGACATACCGTAAGAGCGTAGCTTAGCTAACAGCCCATCGTGCCAAACACGGTCGAATGCCTTATGTCAAGAGTCACCGCTCGAGATTCTCCAAAGTGTTCAATTGCGTTCAAAACGCGTTCTCTTAAAATTGTATGTATGTTTCGGCATCTGGGCAATTTTGACGGATATCGTGATATCCCCGTCAACAAAGATATCATATAAAGGGTAAAGATCCCTATTGAGGCGAGGATTTTCTACTTGTCCTTGAAAGTTTAAATCTGTAATTATTTTAGCAGGAAAAGATTTATAAATAGCATTCTTAGTCTATATATCCAATACAGTAATACCTCTCTGGGCGTATCAAGTGAGGTTGGATGTCCTGGGGCATTGTCTAAGAGTAATATAACTTTAGGTTCAAGCCCATTTCTGTCACAGTATGATTTGACTGATGGGCAAAAACTATTAGAATACCATTCTTGAAAAATTTCCCGTGTAACCCACGCCTTTCTGTTTGATCGCCACACAACTGGTAGACTTGTCTTGTCTGTGCCTCGCATTGCACGGGGTGTTTCTGAATGGTACACTAGTAAAGGTTTCAGTTTGAAATCACCAGTGGCATTACCACCCAGCAGAAGTGTTAGTCGATCTTTCGCAGCTTTGAAACCACTGGCTTGACGTTCTTCCTTAGAAATGAATGTTCGAGATGGCATTTTTTTTCCAGTAAAGTGCGGTCTCATCAACATTGAAGATGAGACAAGCAGGAATTTTCTCTCGTCTAACGAAGTCTTGAAACTTGTCTGGAAACTCAGCTGCAGCTTGAATGTCCGCGCTGGCCGCCTCGCCTGTTATGTGGATATTGTGAAGATTAGAACGCTGCTTGAACCGATGGAACCAGCCTCTGCTGGCAGCAAAAGTCGGAGTGGCACTCCCTTCTCCTTCTTTTGTTTTCAGCATCTCATACACAGATTTTGCTTTTGTGCATATGAGATCTTGACTTAGTGGTGTGTTCTTCTTATTCAAATCTTCGATCCAGACTGACAGTAATTTCTCCATTCTTTCTAAGATAGATGATCTCGAACGAGAAAGTTTTGTTGCACTTATAGGTGTTGAACCTTCGCTGGAGATTTTAATTTTTTCCCGATTTTTATAAATCGTTCTCACAGTCGATTCTGAGAGTCCAAAATCTCTCCCAACAATTGTTGCTTTGCCTCCATTTTCCATTCTTCTTAACACTTTCATCTTCAATTCCAAAGTGACGCTTTTACGCTCTTTTTTCTTTACAGGCGGCATTTTTAACGTAGGGTTAAATTATGTATGTATGTATCTCCAATAAATATTAAAACAAAACTTATCTGGTTACAATACATAGTTTTGCAAAGTTTTTAGGACCGCGCGTATCTGTTCGTGAATCAAATAAACTACTTAATTCTAGTAAAGACTTTGGTGAAAACAGCAATAACGTGGTGATTACATGGAAATCGATACAATGAAAGTGTTTCGAGAAACTGTTATTAAAATATTTGTGTTGTTTACAATATTAAGCCTGGTATAGATGACATTTTGAAAACACGTCAAAATTTACATAAACCTTGTTTTAAAGGTAAACGACCCAAACGAAACAAAGCCAGGAAATCAGGAATTGTGCGTACGGCATATTTATTTCCAATTCAAGGGAAGAAGTTCCGTGTAAATCGTAGCAAGGGCGCCCTAGGGGCTAGTTTATAATTACAAACTCTATAAATTGCTTCAAACTTAGCATCTCGCCGCAATCGTTCAACGTATTTCGCAGCCGCAAGCAATGGGAAAAAAGGGCTTATGCATTTACATAATTAGACTGGTGCGAGGAAGTTACCGACTCTTTAAAATAGCTAGCTCCGGCTTTCGTGTTTCATTCGTTATGTTGTTCTCAACTGCAAGACTCACTTAACTTCGTTTATAGTTTTAGCTTACTAAGAAAGCAGTCATTATGTAATTTTGATCTTAAATTTAACCTTTGCTTTTATAAACAAGGGAAAATTGTAATGTACTGATAGTTGAATACCCTTTGCTTTATTTAGAACTGATGTAGTGAGACACACAGACACCATTTTATTTTGATAAAAATGACATTTTTATCAGCAATGTAAGCAAAAAAGCAATACTTTTTTAACTTTCAGATAATAGTTAGCATGTTAATCAGTTGCAATCGATTGCAAAAATCGTGCCCTTCCACGAATCACAGTCCTGTGCGGCATGAATGGCTTCGTCCATGGAATGTCCTATGAGCAGCTTCACTTGGTTTCTCCATCGATTAGATCTTTCCCTTGGGCACTTCCCATTTATTTTTCCTCCACCATAAGTTTTTCTGGAGATATACCCACAATACAACATATGGCTACACGCTGCACCGATGACTTTCATAATCCTGACGTAACTAAAACTTTATATATTTGTTATGTTCGTTCTAAATTGGAATACGCTGCTACGGTCTGGTCTGGAGAGGGTCCAGCGCAAATTCTTAAAATATATTAGCTTTAAACGAGATGGTATCTATCCACAACAGGGGTTTCCTCATGAGGTACTACTTGCAGATAACGGCTGTTCGTTATTAAAGGTTCGTCGTGGTTACTTGCTACTGACGACCCTGTTCAAAATTATAAATAGTGATATAGATTCTCCCACTATTCTGTCAAGAATAAATTTTACTGTGCCGCGTATAACTAGCAGACAATATAACACTTTTTATCTACCTATTCCAAGAACAAATATATTAAAATTTTCCCCACTTTTTTCAGTGTGTAGTATGTATAATCAAGAAATAAGCATCGACTTTTGCAACACATCTGTGTTAACGATAGGTAAAATATTGCAACACTGAGGGGCTGTCACATCTTTCTTTTCTTATTGTTTTTATTATTATTATTATTGTGATTGGAATTTCTATCTGCTTAATACTCTATTATTGTATTACATTTCTATGTGTAGTGGCTCTTAGCTGTATCTTCGACCTTGTAGTTGGGTCTTGTAACCTGTAAGGCATGTATGATACATAAATAAATACAATACAATTGGTTTATTTTGGTAGATAGACGACGATAATTAGCTGGTTTAGAATGGAGACATTGGTTCGGTGCTATGTCCAGAGTATTCTCCACATTCTTCTGTATACCCATGTTTCAAAGGCGTCAATTTTTTTCATTTATACTTATGATCAAATAAATTTTATTATTATTTTACTTGAGGCAAAAATAACTAAAAAAATATATATTTTTTAACTTAAGTCTTACTTGAAGTTAAAATCATTTATTACCAGTGTTTTATTTTGAATTAACATCTCTAAGTTAGCTCCAAACTTAATCTATGTCCCAGTTATCACAATCAGAAAATAATTCTCAATTCTAGACTTGTTAACAAAACAATCACATTTTAATTTATTGTTAATGCTATAACTATCCCAAAAGTTATAGTTTTATACTTTTAGAAAAGTCACATCCTAACAACTTCAGCTCAACTAATTATTTATAGTGATTTATGAATTATCTAGTTTTTTGCTTATTTAAATAGTATAACCCAAGAAAAGACAAGATGTCCCAGGTTCTATAACTTAATTTTGAAAGCGAACGATTACATAAGTAACCAGTGGAAGAGAACTCATGCTCAGAGGGTGGAGTAGACTGCAAACGATTGTGAGCCATTTTAAGCAACTTGTCCCTTTGGATACAGTTTGCAAACAGAATCATCTCTATTTTTATCTGTGTCTTATCATAATCAGCACGACCTCTGTTAGAATTATTAATTATGTCAGAAGCTTCTTCTGAATTTCAGTCTCCAATTCTCGATTGAATAAAAGTGATATATTCTTGCCATGGCTGTTACGTCATGACTTAAGATGATTAATTTTGTCGTCCACAGATACGAACAACGACGAATCAGTATTAATACACCCAAGTAGGTAAAGGTCCACAATATATTTTCGTATCTAGTCATCGTCACTCTATTTACTAGCTAACTCAAAATAGGTCTTTAAATTGTGGAGGTAATTCAAAGTGACAGCAATCAATAAGCGGCGTTAAGAAGCAAACAAGATTACTTGCGTGATGAGATATAAAATTCAGTTTTTTGAGCACAACACTCAGTGTCTTATTATAATCATCAGGACATTTTTTAAAATCATTGCCTATGTCAGAAGCTTCTTCTGAATTTCAATTCCAATTTCCAATTTTTTATTGAATGAAAATGATACGCTTTTGCTATGGCTGTTACGTCTTGACCGAGGACGTTTAATTTTGTCGTCCGCAGATACAAACAACGACGAATCAGTATTACTACAACCAAGTAGCTAAAGGTCCACGATATATTTTCGTATCTGATCATCGTCACTCTACTCACTCACAATATCATTTATAGTTAAATATACTAAAGGGGTGAGGGAAGAATATGGTTTCCAACTTTCCTCGGCCTATTGTTCTGTTTTCCGAAGAAAAAGATATCGATTTTAAATTTAATACACGTATAATACTTGTACTAGGAAAGAAACCCACAGTTTTTCAGCGCTATTCCTTTAAGGAAGGACGGTAGGGGTGTATAAGGATTTTTCAAAAAATTTTAGGTATAATGAAAGGGTGAGTAAGAGGGTTAGATGAGTAGCCTCGAATATATCATACCACGTCCTTTTTAGAAAAAAATTTCAGGATTTAGTTATAAATATCTCTGAAGTTCGTCATGTGCTCAATTCCTTTGTGTTTAATATAATCTAATGACGGGATAAAGATATTCTTTAATGTGAGAACTGCTTATTTGTATTGACAAGTAATGGGTGCATCATTTTTCAATTAATTTTTAAGGAGAGTAAAAAATTATTATCAAATTATTAAATAATATTTATTTTTTAATATAATAATTTAAAAAAAGTGTTTCCCCTTTTGAAATCGTTAGAGGGTAACTGGCAGGATTTTGGGAATAATAACTACGAAATTAATTAAAAAATAAATTGGTGTCTTTGATATGTTTATTTTACCATATTATTACATTACAGTAGCTGAAAGATCATTTTGTTTCGAGGTAACACGTCGAGCTATCTATACGAAGTTAATGAGTCACCAATTTGTGGCAGTAAATACTCCCGGAAAAGACCGCAGTGCGCTTTAGGCTTATTTTTTATTATTCTGATGCCTATCTCGAACAAAAACTCGAAAATTACGTTCTAATAAGCATGAAAAAGACATTTCGCCTATCAATAAGCTGTTTTTAATATTAGTGTCTAGTGCAACATGAAATTTCAACATGGAATAGTTACTCTGGATTTTCTTAGGTAGAGTTTAGATAATCTGGTCTGACAGCTGTTGTGGAAATGATGTTTTCTTATATTATGATCGGAATACCATTGTTAGTTCATAAAAACGGATTGTTTTAGAAGATAAATTTTAAGTGTTTAGTTTTTATTACTTCCAATGTTTTATCCATATATATATATATATATATATATATATATATATATATATATATATATATATATATATATATATATATATATACACACAGTGAAGTATACTTATAACGATCGATAACGTTTATAGCGAATTTCCTATTATCGTTATAACGGATAAAGCGAATCAAATCTGGATGTTTTGTGGTCGTTTATAACGAACTTGCCATTCCCTGTGCTCGATGTCGCGAGACTTGATCTAGAGAATTCACCGAAACTCGCTGGGAACCGTTATTCTACTTGTTTCCGCAGCGTCGCTAGTTCGAGCAGTACTATTTTCAATTCACTTGGGTTATGCGGTTCTAATGCATATTTGATCAAAGTAGTGAATGTTTAAGTTTTTATTTTAAAATGAGTACACAAAAACGTAAAGTGTTTACTTTAAAACACAAACACGATATTATGAGGAAAATAGAAAATGGAGTTAAACAAAGTGATGTTTGCAAACAGTTGAAATTAACTAAATCTACGGTTTCTACCATATGGAAGAAGAGGCAAGAAATCTTATCACTCTATGATAAAAGAAACTTAAAAGTAAGAAAAACTACACACGCCCAAGTCGAAAAAGGACGTCTTAAATGGTTTAGTAAAAAACGACATGAACATGTTCCTATTACCGGCTATACTTTACAAGAGAAAGCTAGTGAATTGGGAAAGAAAATAGAGAACACCGAGTTTAACTGTTCTAGAAGTTGGATTGAACGATTTAAAAGGCGACATAATATTAGTAGGGGTAAGTGAGTAGAAGAAACTGCAGGAGTGGATATGACTGTTGTTGATCAGTGGTTGGTGTATGGTCGAAAATTCAAGCAAGTTATGAATATGTGGATATTTTTAATGCAGGTGAAACGGGTTTGTTTTACGTGATGACGCCCGACAAGACATTAAAGTTTGTCGGAAAGAATTTCGCTGCTAGAAAATTACTAAAAGTAAGGATTACTGTGTTGGTAACTGCAAATATGCCTGGAAGAGAGAAAAGAAAATTATTGGTGATAGGATAGTTTTAAAACAAACATTTACTAGTAAAGTACAAATAAAACAGTAAAGCCTGGATGATATCAGAAATTTTTAAAAACGAACTGATCAAATGGAACAAAAAATTAAAATTCACAAACAGAAAAATATTACTTTTGATTGACATCTGTCCAGCGCACCCTGAAGTTAATCTACAGCAAATAAAATTGG
Organism: Pachyrhynchus sulphureomaculatus; assembly: GCA_019049505.1. NCBI lineage: Eukaryota > Metazoa > Arthropoda > Insecta > Coleoptera > Curculionidae > Pachyrhynchus > Pachyrhynchus sulphureomaculatus. The sequence goes on from CM032450.1 coordinate 56,226,030, forward strand.
TTTTTATTCCTCCAAATACAAGTGCAAAGCTCCAGCCTATGGATCAAGGTGTGACACATTCTTTAAAATGTCATTATAGAAAGATTTTACTTATGAAAATGTTAGAGACGATCGATAAAGGTAACATTTTTTCTGTAACTCTCTTGTACGCTATAAACATTATCCATATGGCTTGGCAAAGAGTCAGTAAAGAAACCATTGCAAACTGTTTTAAGCATGGCCGATTTTTCAGGAAGGAATGTATATATGACTCAGATGATGAGCTACCGTTGACTCAGTGCACTGAAAAACATCAAGAAGGTCCTACTGGTTGTCTAGAATTTGTTTACGATGCTGACATTCAACAAAGTACAGAGGAAATCGAGATTAAAAAGATGTTTAATCACTTTAATTTTGAAGAATATGTATGTGCTGATAATGAATTAATGACGAGAGAAATATTAGTGACGACGAAGACGAGCTCGGAGAAGGAGATAATATTGTTCCATCCATTTCAGAAATTACTAAGAAAATGACTGAAATTCGCAATTTTTTGGAATTTCGTGAAGTTCCTGAAGATGTATGGAGTAGTTCTTGTGACCTTGATAGTTATATAAACACCATTTTTTTTTCAAGTAAAATTGTACAAACGAAATTTGCTGATTTTATTGTATAAACTACGTATTTTAATGTTTTTGTTTATACTCGTATATGTACCAACATCCTTATTAATAACTTTAGTGTGACTTGTTTTATTTTCCTCTGAACGTTTTCTTTTAATTTAATAATTATTATTACTCATTTTTCTAAGCATTAGAGCCTAATATAAACAAAAAAGTAGTAAAAAATTATATTAGATTTTGTTTACTGTTTGTAGCGAACCTCGGATATAGTGAACCATTTTTAGTGATTTTTTTGAGTTCGTTATAAACGGATTTTTATATATATACTAGCCGTGCCCGCGTCTCCGCTCGCGTGGGCTTGATTCACTACTATCGTCACTGCTTATTCCTTATGTTACCTAACGTAATAAAATATCTGCCAGTATTTCCCCTTATCTCCCAATATTTCTCCTTATCTCCCATTATCTCTACATAATTTCCATTATCTAGGCTTATCTCTGCTCATCTTCCATTATTTCTCCTTATCTTCCATTATTTCTCCTTATCTCCCATTATCTCACCTTACTTCCCATTATCTAGGCTTATCTCCCTTTATCTCACCTTATCTCCCATTATCGAGGCTTATCTCCCATTATTTCTCCTTATCTCCCATTATCTCACCTTGTCTCCCATTATCTAGGCTTATATCGAATTATATAGAACATATGTATAAATTTATAAAAACACGTAAATCGAATAAGTGGTTCTCGAGTGATAAGCGCACTAACGGACAGACAGACAGAACATGATATTGTTCCATATTTAGGGAGTGTATCGCAAGAGAACGCGCTAGCGGAAAACTTTTCTCCGACTTGATTTACTATTATCGTCACTGCTTATTCCTTATGTCACCTAAATAAAATATCCTATAACCTGGCCAGAGAACATATGTATGTTTAAAAAAAAAAAAAACACGTAAATCGGATAAGTGGTTCTCGCGTGATAAACGCACTAATGGACAGACAGACAGACAGAAAGACATTGCATTTTATATATATTATTATTATATATAATTATAGATATTCTCTGCTACATAATATTGTTTCATCTTTAATGGTTTAGATTGTGTATTGCAAGGGAACGCGCTAGCGGCAAACTTTTTTCCGACTTCATTCCCTATTATCGTCACTGCTCATTTCTTATGCTACCTATCGTAATAAAATATAGCCTATAACCTGGCCAGAGAACATACGTATGTTTAAAAAAAAAAAGTACGAAAATCGGATAACTGGTTCTCCAGTGATAAGCGCACTAACGGACAGACAGACAGAGATACGTTGCATTTTATATATACTATAGATGAAATAAATTATATATCTATAACCTGGTTAGAGAACATATGTAAGAATTTAAAAAACCACGCAAATCGGATAAGTGGCTCTCGAGGGATAAGCGCACTAACGGACAGACAGGCAAACAGAGAGACGTTGCATTTTATATATATTATAGATATAGATTATTATTATATAATCTGGCCAAAGAATATATATATATATATATATATATATATATATATATATATATATATATATATATATATATATATATATAAGTGGTTCTATAATGGACAGACAGACAGACAGAGAGACATTGCATTTAGAAAGAGACACGTAAATCGGATAAGTGGTTCTCGCGTGATAAACGCACTAATTGACAGACAGATAGATAGAGAGACATTGCATTTTATATATATTGTAGATTATAGATTATAGATATTCTCTGCCACATAATATTGTTCCATAATTAATGGTTTAGGCTGTGTATTGCAAGGTAACGCGCTAGTGGCAAACTTTTTTCCGATTTCATTCACTATTTTACGTCACTGCTCATTCCTTATGCTACCTATCGTAATAAAATATAGCCTATAACCTGGCCAGAGAACATATGTATGTTTAAAAAAAAAATACATACATAAGTAAATCGGAAGGAGGTCAAGCTTCCAATATATTAATGCAAATTCATCTTATTGTATATTTAGCTAATTATTTAAGTGTTTTAATGAGGATTAGGTTGTTTGAAATTCTCAATTTGCTTCGTTACGATTCGCATTTTATTTTATATTTCATGAATGACAAGCCAATTCATTCATTTTTCCAAAATTTACTATGCGGGGGCGTCATAGTACTACAAGTGAAGGACGTAGTAAAAGGTCATTGAAACATGAATGGGTGTTCATTGATAAATTAGAAATTCATGATGGCCGCTCGTTCCTTGACATGATACCCACGAAGAAGCTCGATAAACCGTTCGGCATATTTCGCAAAATTCAAAATGGCTTTCTGAGACTTGGTGTACAGGTGTTTGGTCGTTATTTTTGTGATTCTTTAGTGTTTTTGAATAATAATTTGTTATATAGTGTTGTGACAAGGTGAAAAGATGTTTTGGTCGAAGTTTGGAGTCAGTTTTTATTTTGTATAATGTTAGCACCTGTTTAACTTAAATATTTACCGGCATGACACCTTGAAAATGTTTACTCTTTTACTATTATTTTTAAAAGCGGAGCAACAGCGTTGAGGAAACAGGAATTTAATTACGAAAATTGAGTATTTTTCATAAAAGAAACTGCGGGTTATATGCAAAATGAAAGACTCCGAGATTTTTGCTCTTTTTCACATTTTAGAATTCCCAAATCGCGAAAAACATTAGTCAGTCCGTTGGCACGAGAGCTCTCGAAGGAAATAAGATATTAATTTCAAACTTGGTACATATAAAATACCTAATGAAAGCTATGGTTTTTGGAGGATATCCCTTTAAGGGATGGGGAGAAAGAGGTGGACATCGAGATATTTTGTAAAGTTTATAATAGTAATGTGGTAATTTTTCCTGGTTCTTTGTGGAAAAAATAGACACGTTTTGTGCATTATTATTTATATTACGACATAAAAGAGGTTAAAGGAGTGAGGGAAGGCATTGTTTCGTGTTATATGTTCTTTCCAGGACTCTTGGGATTAAAGAATCTCACAATTATTTCCAATTGTAACACGAGAAAAGAGTGAACGAGGAGAGGTTCGTTAAATACTGGATCAATAGTATTATGAAATTTTTTCTGGTTTTTTTATTCGAGGAGGACTTCATATATATATATATATATATATATATATATATATATATATATATATATATATATATATATATATATATATATATAAAAAAATTATATAAAAACAACACTATGTTTTAATTTCCAATATATTTAAAGTCACTTGACAATTGTTTCACCATACAATGGCTTCTTCAGAAGTAAATAAGAAAGAAAAATATTTGATGGTTAAATAAACTATCCTTATTACCTAAGATTATGCTAATCATTTTATTATATTATTTACAGACAGAATTATTTTAAGAATGCAAATCTATGGTACTATTTCCGAGAACTAATAAAGATTAAGTAAGGGTGAATGGTTTAAGTCTACCTGTTCGTTTAATAATTGATTGGAGTTTTTTCCGTTTGTTAATTTCAAGATATTCAAGCAAATTTAATTTTTTAGATTTATTTTCTACATGTAGGATTTTTAACGTATCATCAAAATTATGAGATTCGTTTATTATATGAGTTGCGTAATGTGAATTGTTCTTGTTTTTTAAATAACTATGTTTATGTTCTTTAATGCGAGTTTCAAAAGATCTGCGAGTTTGTCCTACGTAGGTTTTAGTACAAGATCCACAATTTAATAAGTAAACTCCTGATTTTAAGGAATTCTTAGATTTGGTTTTGTTATTCAAAATTATACTCCCTAAGGAATTACTGGTTTTGAATGCTATTTTATTGTTCTTTTTTATTAAATGTTTGGAAATTGTTCTAGTTATTTTCCCTGTGTATGTGAGTGTACTAAATTTTCCTTTTTTGTCATTAATTGTGGGATAAATTAGAGAGATTGCTTGTTTAAAGGATTTTTTATTCAAAATATTATCTATAATGTTGGGGTCATATCCATTATTAATTGCTATTTGTTTGATTATGTTGAATTCTTTGTTAAATATATATATATATATATATATATATATATATATATATATATATATATATACATATATATATATATATATATATATATATATATATATATATATATATATATATATATATATATATATATATATATATATATATATATATATATATATATATATATATATATATTAAAATCAAATTAGCTCTTAGGCTTCTTCGCCTAACTGATGAGACCCGGAAAGGTCGAAAGCATCCAAAATCCACCTATATGTTAAAACCAGAACGAGTTCGTTCTTCGTTCCTTTGGTATCGTTGGGTTAAGGTGAAACCCGAATCCCAGTTTACTGCTGTGGGTTCATGACAAAAGCAAAAGAACTTTTGGGATTTCGCAAATCTCCACAAATTTCGTGGCGCGATTGACCCTTTTTTTCAAAACGATACCAAAGGAACGAAGAACGAACCCGTTCTGGTATTAACATATAGGTGGATTTTGGATGCTTTCGACCTTTCCGGGTCTCATCAGTTAGGCGAAGAAGCCTAAGAGCTAATTTGATTTTAATTTAAATCTTGTTGGTTCAAGAAGTAGTTTGCAAATGAGGAGAGCGAAGTTTGCTCAAATTTGCCAAAGGAACAAAGGTTGTACCAGTTCTGGCATTCTCAGCATTCTACAAATTCATTTGATTGACGACCTTTTGTCGCGAGACTTTTGATCAAACTCAATCTGAACATTCTGTATATATATATATATATATATATATATATATATATATATATATATATATATATATATATATATATAGTATATATAGTATCATGGCTCAAAAGATAGTTAAAAGGGTAGAACATTACAGAAGGATTAGAAAATTCCACTGGCATTTAATCCGTTACACACTATAGATATAATATATTCTAGATTATAAAACACATTTTTAATTGTGATTGTGACAGTAAGTTATTGATATATTGTAGCTATAATATGCATTCATGGTTTATCAACTTTGCTGATTTTCCACCATTGCAGGAAAACTCATAGTAAACACATAAAATGTACCCTTATTTTATAAAAATTAGGTATATATACACGTGTATCGCTAAGAACATGTTGTATGCACAGTGTAGCAGCAACACGGTATTAAGGTTAGTGATACCAACTTATAGAACTCCAACGATTGGGAAGGATACATAGTTAAGTAATATTTCTACTTAAAACCTTTTATTTTGTGTTTATTAAATGCTTTTGCCATCCATTAGAGTGCCTATGGACTTGGAGTCCAAAAATAACACTATTTTTAGTGAATATGCCACCCTTTTTTGATGGAAACAGTTGTTAAATATTTTTCCACGTAGATTACAAATCATTACTTTCCCTTGTTGAGGGAAGTATTACATTCGTCAATGTTGGCAGGTTAAATCTCGTAGGCAGAGTTGTCAATTTTAAATTTAGTACACACAAAAATACTTGAGGTAGGGAATACTCCTGTAGTTTTGGACGATGTAGCTTCAAAAGAGGACATAAAAGGAGTCAGAGAGTTCTTAAATATTGTATAGTTTTAATTGAATTTTTATGGATATACTGGACAAATTTTCAGGACAAACACACTTAAAGTGGTGAGTAAAGTATTTTTTTTTATTTATTTATTATCAATAAACGGGAAACCTCATTATAAAAGTTATAATATTCAATATATAAAGTAATAACAACAGTACAGTAATGAGTATTTAGATAGAACAAAAAAAAATGATATAAAATCACAGTTCAAAACACCCAATCTAATAAACAGGAAACATATCAGTGGTCACACACCACTTTAATGACTTGCCCTTTAAAGCCAGACAGCGAGTCTCCGAATGGATTGATGGAAGGATTATTATTTAGGAAAAGCAAGGATCTAGTCAATGGAGAGTGGACTCCACACGAGGCTGGTTTGAAAAGTCCGTGCAAAGTCCGAGAGATGGCACCACCGGCGCGTATCGAGGTCATGTTTAGTTAGTAGCATCTCTTGAATGAACGCACACCAAGTTTCAGCCATATTGGTCTATTTCTTTGTGTTTGGCATTCGTGTGAATCAAGGAGGTCGAGTGATTTTCAAGAAATGGACAAAAAAGAATTTCGTGTGGTGATTAAACATTACTTTATGAAAGGCAAAACGCCTCAGGAGACTAAAGAGAAGCTTGATAAACATTATGGTGACTCTGCACCTTCGATTAGAACAGTTTATAAGTGGTTTCAAAATTTTTGGACTGGCCATATGGGTACAAGTGACGCTGAACGTTCTGGACGGCCTGTGGAGGTTACGACTCCAGAAATCATTGATCAAATCGATGATATGGTGATGGATGACAGAAGAGTTAAGGGGCGTGAGATTGCTAGTGCTGTGGGCATCTCATCTAAACATACATAATATTTTGCATAAACATTTGGACATGAGAAAGCTATCCGCAAGATGGGTGCCGCGATTGCTCACGCTTGACCAAAAACGGAATCGTGTGAAGTGTTGCAAGGATGGTTTGCAGCTGTTCCAGAAGAATCCGGAGGACTTTAAGCGTCGTTTCGTCACTGTGGATGAAACATGGATACATTACTATACTCCTGAGACCAAACAACAATCTAAACAATGGGTTACCAAGGGGGAATCTGCACCAAAAAAGGCGAAGACCGTTCCTTCGGCCGGAAAGGTTATGGCGACTGTCTTTTGGGATTCGCAAGGGATAATCCTCATCGACTATCTGGAAAAGGGTAAAACTATTACAGGTGAATATTATTCATCGTTATTGGACCGTTTGAAAACCGAGCTGCAAGAAAAACGCCCGCGATTGGCCCACAAGAAAGTCCTTTTCCATCACGACAACGCACCAGCACACACCTCAGCAGTTGTGGTCGCAAAATTAATGGAAATAGGATTCCAACTCGTTTCACATCCCCCCTATTCTCCAGACTTGGCTCCCTCGGACTACTATTTGTTCCCCAATTTGAAGAAATGGCTGGCGGGACAAAGATTTTATTCAAACGAGGAGGTGATTGCAGACACTAATGGATATTTTGCAGTCTTGGACAAATCCTATTATTCGGAAGGGATCAACAAACTAGAACATCGTTGGACGAAGTGTAAAAGCCTAAAAGGAGACTATGTCGAAAAATAAAAAAGGTTTACCCCAAACACATAAGTAGTTTTTATTTTTGCACGGACTTTTCAAACCAGCCTCGTAGTTAGTACCGTGATGACCGATGACAAATATCTCATTTCTTCTTAAGCAGCGTTCTGGAACCTTCAACTGTATCTGCCCTAAGAGGGATGGACAATCAATAACACCATTTAGCAATTTAAATATCGTGGAATTATCTGACACTCTTTCCTGTCCTCTAATATTCGAAGACCAAGCATACTAGCCAGGGCCTCTCTGTCACCAACCCACCCTAATCTATGAGAGCAATATCCAATAAATTTATTCTGGACACGTTCAATCCCTGCGCTGTGAACATTGTAGTAAGGTGACCATACCGTTGATGCATATTCAAGGTGAGATCTTACCTTGAATTACATTTGGAATGCCTTTCTTGTCATGCAAGAGTAGCGTTCCCTAAACGACAACTGAGCGTCCATTATGACTCCCAAATCCTTTAAAGAACTGACTGGTAACAAGTCCTCATCACCAACCTTGTACTGAAAGGTTATTTTATTCTTTTTCCTACAAAAACTAATCGTACTACACTTCCCAGGGTTTAAAGACAATCCATTATGATTGCACCAATGCACAAACAGATTCAAGCTCTCTTGCAACTTCATGCAAACCCATATTTAGAGCTTAATTATGATATTCCTCATTATTTCCAGTTTTAACAGAAGCCTTTCCATTCTTCAACTTTTTTGTGATTATACTTTCACCATAAAGCTTCAGAAAGTCCAATTCAGTATTTATTTTAGTATTGCGTGTTTGTGAGAGAAGTACTGGTCAAACCATTTTACCTGTTTTTATTAAAGCCACCCTGTTTCGTACTAGAAAATCCCGGACGAAAATTTGCATACTTTTAAATTATTTTTCTCAATTAAGCCAAAATGGACTAAACTGGTGTTAAAAGACGTCTACCTCAAATATTTAAAAAACATTTAATCTACGCTATGTTAGCACTTTTCGACCAAGATTATCATTTCTAGTGGCAGCGTACGTACATTATTTTAAGGTAATGAGATCGGCCAACTTTCGGGAGAAGCACTTTTGAACACACATACGAAATACCCATACCAAAGGCTCAGGCTAACATTCTCTACGCGTAAGATGAAGCCAAGCAGAACTGTACGAACGTGACTCCGAATAAACTCTCTGTGCAAATATTTGTTGCGCTTTCGGATCTTTCCACCTGTGTACTAAAGTAAAGCCGAAACCCCCTAAATACGTACAGAATGATTTTGCGGCAAACGACACGTCTTTCTTGACGAAAGGATGACTTTTTCGACGGAAATTCATACAATTTATTTAAACCCTGTCATAGTTTCCAGAGAAATTGTTTTATATTCGGTATATTGTTGCGGATTTTAGGGTTTTAGAATTTATCTTTATTTTATTTTTAAAGTTAATTTTTTATTTTATTTAATTAAACTTGCTGTGTACTATGAAGTTGGTGTGCACTTATTTTTCCCGTTCATATTTGTCCAATTAGAGAGCTAATTGAACGGATGGTCCCACACTTGTGATATACCGTGGTGCGGTTTGTTATGTGATTCCACAAGTCGTGGCCGCGTTGATTCATTATATCTGCCTTATATCCACTTAATCACATTGATACGTATATATATATATATATATATATATATATATATATATATATATATATATATATATATATATATATATATATATCAGGGGTGCTCAAACGGTCGATCGCGATCGACAAGTCGATTGCGAGTGCTTTTTGAGTCGATCTCGAGAAAAAAATTTCGATATAGAACTATTCACAGATTTTGTTTTAGGTAACTAAAAGAAAATGTAATGAATAAACTACTAAACTATAAAATTTATCCACAATTAGGCCAGAATCACTTTCTTTTATCGTAATAACCCCCTGCTAGCGGCAAAAGGCGGCTTTATCAAAGGAACGCGCGGTACTTGTCAAAGAAAAGCCGCGTTTTTGATTCCCACCGATTTTTCTAGGAACTTCGGGCGGCGTGTTTGACGGGAACATTCGAGACTTCGTTCGCGCCGATATAAATGTTGCGCCTGCAGGAATAGGAGTCAGTCTGAGTTGTAACTTGAAGGTGATACATCGATACAAAGTTTATTAATAAGTAGTCCAAAATGAGTGCGGCGAAGAAAAGTAAAACTTATCATTTTAATAAGGATAAGTGCATTTGTCTCATTTGCCGTGCGTCAGTTGCAATACCTAAGCATCATAAAACGGTTCATAAAAACTATGAAAAGGATTTTCCGTTACAGAGTGAATTAAAAAAACGAAAAGTACGTGATTTGATAACTTGTTTGAAAAAAGAACAAACCATGTTCACAAGACCAGCCAAACAATCAAAAGCTGCAACGATCGCGTCATTTAAAATATCTCATATATTGGCGAAACACAAGAAACCATTTGATGATGGATTGGTTGTGAAGGAAGCATTTATTGAAGCGGGTGAGACTTTATTTGGAGATTTTAAAAATAAAACAGAGATTATGTCTGCTATTAGAGAACTTCAGTTATCTCGTCCGACTGTCACAAGGCGTGTTGAAGTCATGAGTCAGGACATGGCAGATAAACTAAAACATGATATCATAGAATGTACATACTTTTCTTTACAGTTCGACGAATCCACCGATATGACAGACACTGCCCAGCTGTGTATTTTTATTCGAATGGTATTCAATGACATGTCGGCTAACGAAGAGTTTTTGACAATGATTCCTCTGAAAGGAAAGACCCGTGGCGAAGATATATATGACGTTTTCTTCAATTTTATAACAAACTACAAGCTACCAATATATAAACTAGTGTGCATTACAACCGATGGAGCACCAGCAATGACTGGAAACGAAAACGGTTTTGTGGCATTATGTCGAGCTAATGATGATTTCCCTTCATTTTTCTCCTTCCATTGCATTATACATCAACAAGTTTTGTGTTCAAAAGTTCTAAACATGGAGGAGATTATGGGCATTGCAACGACGGCTCTTTAAAATTGCAGTTGGAAGATAGTGAGTCGGCTGAACACACTGATTTAGTTCTTCACACGGACGTCAGGTGGTTGAGTCGCGGAAAATTCCTAGAAAGGTTTCCAGAATTATTGCCCGAAATAACAGCTTTTCTGGACGAAAGGGGTGATGACACTCGGATGCTGAAAAATGGAAAATGGCTAACTGATTTGGCATTTTTGACAGACATCACAATGCATTTAAACACCATTAATTTGGAGCTTTAAGGTAAAGGAAAAACTATTATTGAGATGATTAGCGCAATAAACGTATTCAAAAATAAATTGCAACTTATGATAGATCAGCTGAAAAGAAAGGATCTGAAAAATTTTCCGTCTTTGAAAGCAAGGATTCCCCAGTTGAATTATGATATTTATGAGGCAGAATTTTCAAATATTTTGGGCCAATTCGAAATACGTTTTTATGATTTCAGTAAATTGGCAAATATCGCATCATTTATGAGTTAACCTTTTCCGTGTAAAAATATTGAGGAATTAGCTACTGAAATAGCAAGTCAGTTTAACATGGACTCATGTTCTGTTGAAAATGAGTTAGTGCAGATTATATCAGATATACATCTCAAAGCCACAGCATCTGATACAAAATTCTGGTGTTTTATACCTGAAGATAAATATCGCCCTTCAACTGACGGCAATGTTTGGGTCAACTTACTTGTGCGAATCTGCATTTTCTGAAATGAAGATAATTAAGTCAAAATATCGCAATCGACTAACTGACGAACATATGCCATCATGCTTGCGATTAGCACTCGGTAATTACGTACCATCTTATGAAAAGTATGCTGAGGACATGCAGTGCCACGCTTCAACATCCAAAGTCACTCTTTAGTTAAGTTTAGACACTAGAACTCGTTTGTTTTGTAAGAACCAATAAACTCTAAAAACTAAAAATTTTAGAGCAGACCTACACTTACCTTGACTAAAAAAATGCATATTGTGCGGAAAACTAATATCTATGCCACGATACACCCTACCTAGACTACAATTCTGCATCACACTTACTTGCAGCCTCTCAGAGTCGATCGATCGTAGTCTAACAATATTAAGGTAGATCGCCAGCAGTTCAAGTTTGAGCACCCCTGATATATATATATATATATATATATATATATATATATATATATATATATATATATCGTATATACATATATATATATATATATATATATATATATATATATATATATATATATATATATATATATATACTCGTATATATATATATATATATATATATATATATATATATATATATATATATATATATATATATATATTATATGTATATATTATATATATATATATATATATATATATATATATATATATATATATATATATATATATATTGTAACAAACAAACTTAACTATAACACTGGGATTGCTCTTTTTTAGGTTGAGGGTGCAAATAAAAGTTGGTGTTGCGATTGACTGTGATAGGCCGTTAATATACTGTAGCTTAGTAAATTTTATTTCATTATTATGGTTCAAGTCAACGTTTGTGATAGTTCTGACCTGTGTCCCACTTTGAAAAATCTTTCTTAAAAGAGCAATTGGATAGCCATTATTCAGCAATAAAGTTTCAAGTTGTTTTTTACTTTTTTCCTTGAAATTTGGATGACAGATTTTTTCAATTCTATTACGTAAAGCCCTAACAGTGTTCATCTTCTGTTTAGCATGGTGATACGAATGAAATAGTATGTATCTACCTGAGGCAGATTTTTTCCTATACCAATCTAATTGTATCTCATTATTATCAGCCCTAACCACCCTGGTATCCAAATGCTGATCGGTCGGTTCCTTTATCGGTTATAAGGAACCCGGTTATAACGAACCAAATTTGGATGTTTTGTGTCCGTTTATAACGAACTTGCCACTCCCTGTGCTCAAGGTCGCGCAACTTGATCTAGATAATACACCGAAACTCTCTGGGAACTCCTATTCTACTTGTTTTCCGTCGCGTCGCTAGTTCGAGCAGTATTATTTTCAATTCACTTGTTGTGTTATGCGATTCTAATGCATATTTGATGAAAGTAGTAAAGTGACTGTTTAAGTTTTTATTTTAAAATGAGTACACAAAAACGTAAAGCGTTTATTTTAAAAGATAAACACGATATTATAAGAAGAATAAAAAATGGAGTTAAACAAAGTGATCTTTGCAAACGGCTGAATTTAACTAAATCTACAGTTTCTATCATATGGAAAAAGAGGCAAGAAATCTTATCAATCAAGGGCAAAACCATCCCAACTGACTGTTGTGTCTTTGGTCGCTTCGGGCAGTTTTCACCGGCTGCTGTCCACTCAGCTAACTGCCGATTTGATTCCGGTGTGTTTTATCCATTGTCACATATCGCATGAAAAAATCCTTTTTATTGTGCTTAAACAGGTCCAAACAGCGTTCAGAATCATCAACACGTTGTTATTTTTAGTCCACTGTGAGCAATCGCGAACAGAGCTTTCTCATGCCCAAATGTTCATGCAAAATATGACAACACGTTCTTTTGATATCTTTAGGGTGCCAGCTATCTCACGCGATTTCACTTTACGGTCATCCGAAACAATTTTGTGGATTTTTTTGATGTTTTCCGGCGTAACCTCCCCATTTGGGCGTTCAGAGCGTTCAGCATCATTTGTATCTGTACGACTGCGTTTAAATTCAGCATCCCAGAAAATGGTTTTCCAGGGGCAGAGTCTCCGTAATACCTATCAAGCTGTTGCTTTGCTTGAACGGTATTTTTTCCGATCAAAAAACAGTTTTTAATCGACACACGACATTCTATTTTTTCCATTGTTTTGAAAATATCAAAAGTAGCGTCACTTACACCACTGTAACTTGTAAACTAATCGTCGAAATGTCATAAAATTTTCACACGTATCGTTTGAAGGTTGGTACTTCCTAAAAATCATATGGATTTTTTGATAATAACAATAATAATAATAAGAGAGGAAGGCAGGAGGAAGTGGGATCATAGACATCAGATCACTACACACAAAACAAATACAAGCATAGGAAATTCTTCCACAGCAAGCAAACCAGCCTCCACACAGCGACAGTGAAAGCAGACAAAAACTACACACTTCTCGACTTATCCCGGGAAGACCACTCAGCAGATACACACAGTCACACCCAATTACAACAGGAAAAGATGAAAACGTGGTCAGAAAAAAACAGTCCACGGAAAACACAGATACCACATAGAACAAGACCACGTGAATAAAAAACAATCGTACACCTGGTTACAGGATGGGCAGCCATTACCTGAAACAGAAGGCTTCTTACTTGCCATCCAAGATAAAGTCATATTAACCAGAAACTACCAAAAGTATATGATCAAAGACCCAACTATTACAGAAGACAGATGCACGAAATGCCACCAGCAGAAAGAAACGATCGAACATATAGCAAGCGGATGTAAAATATTAGCCAGAACGGAATACACAGCTAGACATGACTCAGCTGCTAATTTAGTTCACCAAGCACTAGCCACAACATACAAACTCATAGAAAACACAGATCCCTACTACAAATACACACCAACATCCATACTTGAAAATAAAGATTACAAGCTCTACTGGGACATCAGTATCCATACGGATAAAACAGTCTCTCCGACAATAGACCCGATATTACTTTTCAGTGCAAAAAAGGAAAAGTCACCTATCTAACTGACATAGCTGTCCCCAACGACACAAACATCCAAACGAAATACACAGAAAAAATTTCCAAATACACAATCCTTGCAACGGAAATAAAAAGGCTATGGAAAGTCAATCATTGTCCCCTCATTATATCAGCCACAGGCCTTACACCAATAACATTCACACTACACTTAGTACAATTAGGACTCAACACAAACATTCAGAAGTCAGTGATTTTGAAAACATGTAACATTGTCAGGTCATTCCTTAATACATAATGGTAATAGCTTTTCTGCTGACTAGGCTTCGGCCCGTCAGCCAAACATGGAACCACATTGACCAAATGTGAGAAAGAGGAACTTTTTGTAATAATAGTAATAACTGACTTCTATGTGTCAGACAAATGCAGTGTATAATAGGTAAAGACTTTTGCCAGTATTACAAGTTTGTATATAAAACAAAATAGTTTTTTTTGCTTTAAAGTGTTTTATAAAATAAAAAGTGCAAAAAAATGTAAGAAAATACCCTTCGGAAAATTTAATTCGTTGACAAAAAATCAATTACCATAATAAGAGTGACAAGAAAACAGTTTGCAAAAAGTGATATCCGTAATTTTATCCTTAAACTGATGATAAAATGAAAAAGGGGTTGCTGTTAACAAGAGCTGAGAGTTGTGTATTTTGATAAAACGCAGCCTGGGAGGTTCTCGGCAATAAGGTGTATAATTTTACATCCGATTTGCATTTTAGATGATACGGATCACAACATTTTGCCGCTTAAAGTTGCGGTTCAGTTCGAAATACCATTAGGTTTTCATGCATATTAAATAAAGGATGGACACACAGTATGTTTTTCTACATCAAAACTATATTTTGATTAATTTGGTCTGCTTAGATATGCTGTTTGTGTAGAAAATTAAAAGAAGCATAAGTAAAAAATTAGTATGTAAAAACCCAAATTATGAAATAATATCCATTATATAAGTTGGAAGAGTGCAAAAGAGAAAAATGATATACTTATGGCGGATTACAATATTACAACACTGTATGAGATCAAATATCCATTTCTTTAGTTTAAACACTTGATTAGAGTTTTAACTGTTCCCTTGCCACAATTGTATTTGTGAAAAAATTACACCCCGATATTTTGCATTTCCTCACGTTTCAGAGCCCCTAGACAGCATAGAGCATATCTCCTATTTTCGCTGGTCTTTCTGTCTGTTCGTACGATAACTTTCCAATAAAATGAGATATCAATTTCAAATTGGGTATACATATAATACTCAAAGTAGGAATAGAAACTGTAATTCTGGAGCTATATTGTCGATAAATTCTCCATTGTTTTAACAGTACTAGACTTTGTAAAGAGTGTCAGTCAAATGACCTCACAAAAATATATTGACTTTAGAACCTTTAGAACCTCACAAAACATATATATTGACTATAGAACCTTTATTTGCAAGCGAGGAACTGAGGACATAAGTAGGAATAGGGATTATAATTTTGGAGCGATATTGTAGATAAATTTTGCGTATTTTTCACAGCGCTAGACTTTTCCGTAGATTTCCAATCCTAACAAAAATAGTGTGCAAAGTAAAGTGTGTAAATTTCCACAAATACACTACTGAGCCTGTTGGGAATCTGTTTGTTGGGAGCCTGTTGGGAGTCTCTCTGTTGGGAGTCTGTCTATTGGGACCCTGCACAAAAAATATATTGGCTTTAGAACTTATATTTGCCAGCGAGTAACCGAGAACATAAATAGGAGTAGGAACTATAATTTTGGAGCGATACTGTCGATAAATTTTACATAATTGTAACAGTACTAGATTTTTTCGTAGATTTCCAATTCTAACAAAAACAGTGTGCAAAGTAAAGTGTGTAAATTTCCACAAATACACTACTGAGCCTGTTGGAAGTCTGTTTGTTGGGAGCCTGTTAGGAGTCTCTCTGTTGGAAGTCTGTCTGTTGGGACCTTGCACAAAAAATATATTGACTTTAGAACTTATATTTGCAAGCGAGTAACCGAGAACATAAGTAGGAGTAGGAACTATAATTCTAGAGCGATACTGTTGATAAATTTTACATAATTTTAACAGTACTGTACTAGATTTTTTCGTATATTTCCAATCCTAACAAAAACAGTGTGCAAAGTAAAGTGTGTAATTTTCCACAAATACACTACTGAGCCTGTTGAGAGTCTGTTTGTTGGGAGCCTGTTGGGAGTCTGTCTGTTGGGGACCTTGCACAAAAAATATATTGACCCTGCACGAAAAAATATATTGGCTTTAGAACTTATATTTGCCAGCGAGTAACCGAGAACGTAAGTAGGAGTAGGAACTATAATTAATTTTGGAGCTATACTGTCGATAAATTTTACATAATTTTAACAGTACTAGATTTTTTCGTAGATTTCCAATCCTAACAAAAACAGTGTGCAAAGTAAAGTGTGTAAATTTCCACAGATACACTACTGAGCCTGTTGAGAGTCTGTTTGTTGGGAGCCTGTTGGGAGTCTTTCTGTTGGAAGTCTGTCTGTTGGGACCCTGCACAAAAAATATATTGGCTTTAGAACTTATATTTGCCAGCGAGTAACCGATAACGTAAGTAGGAGTAGGAACTATAAATTTGGAGCGATACTGTCGATAAATTTTACATAATTTTAACAGTACTAGATTTTTTCGTAGATCTCCAATCCTAACAAAAACAGTGTGTAAAAAGATGTAATTACAGAGTGACCTCAGAAAAAATATGTTGACTTTAGAATCTATATTTGCAAGGAGAATCTAGGGACACTTTTTTTCAGTTAAATTCTTGGTTATTATGAATTGCTCTCAAAATCAAAGAAAATTAAGTCTTAATGGATTTAACTAATCTTTTTTTAATTATAAAAGTTTGTGAACATCCCGAACCTTATTTTTGGCTCACAAATTAGATAGAAATTTAATAATTTATCAATATTTTTTTTTAAAAAAATAGTTTTCTGTCTCTCAAGGCGCTCTTTGCCCTATTTTATATTTAGTTATCACAATATATACAATTGTAACTACGTCACGCCGTTAAGGTCCCAATATGTAGTTTATACTGACATAAATAATATTTAAATACAATGCATATTTTTAAAACTTAAGTTTTACAAATAACTTTGTTATAAAATTTGTTTGTAAATTTGATCATAAATGTTAGTCCAAAGTTGATATAAAATTTACGTCGAATCCAAGGGCTTTTATAATAATTTATCTATCTTAACTGATTAATTGATTAAAGCACTAACCCTTCGTTGATCTTGCAAGATTCAAGATTAGCGGTAAATAAATAAATAAATGATAAGAGGGTTTACCCTAAACTGGTCTATGGTAGATCGAAATGTCATCCGACTTCAAATCCACAGCGCAACCACTTAGTTTAGTTGTTTGTTATGCATTCAAACCGACTTGGGTCGAGACGATCTTGGCACTTTCATGCACATATAACATCGGCAGATCTACATTATGTATTCTCTAAATCCTGAAGCCACATGCCTCAGTATACACATACCTAATATAAGGGGATTTATTTAAACTAAAAGAAATGTGACAATATTTTTCATGAATATATTCAAACTTTTCCTTTCTTATTCCAAGTTAATGCGACAACGTGTGTTTTTATTTAAATTACGTGCTTGGTTTAACTTTACTTTTTATTTGTTTAAACCATTATTTAGGCATTTTATCATAAAATTGCATATTTTATAGCCATATACAAAATTTTACATACATTTACTATCTAATCTCTTGGCAGATTGTGTATTTAGTTAATTTAACAATATTTTTCATGATTAGAGTCAAACAGTCATGAAAGAGAAAGTCATTGGCTCGTTCTACAACGTACATGTCCCATGCAAACATATTGTGTTTAATACTTTTCCTACACATTTTTTAAACCTTTTTAGGATACTACATACAAATTTGCACACATGTATATCACAGGATGTCCATGTTAGTGCGTGTGATTTTATCATAAAATGGAATGTTTTAAACACACACACACGTATATACATATGTATGTATGTGTATATATATATATATATATATATATATATATATATATATATATATATATATATATATATATATATATATATACCAGGTGTACAAGTATGAAATGCGGATTTCAGACAACAGATGGTGCACCAATGCAGTTTGTGCTATAAAGATTTGACACTGCGCCATTTTGTTGTGTCATCTAAGTGTCAGACGCGAACGAGTGATAAATTGGAAAAGTGCGTGCATGGTGTTGTGTTGTTGTGTTCAATATGTCGAAATTTATACCGAACAAAGAGCATTCCCGGACAGCACTAATTTTTTGTTTTCATTTAAAGAAAACTGCTCATCAATCATACCGATTACTTCGAGAAGCTTATGGTGAACATGCTCCATCGCAAGATACGTGTGAACGATGGTTTTGGCGTTTCAAAAGTGGTGACTTGGATGTTGCAGACAACGAATGTGGAAAACCGACAAAAAAATACGACGATGTGGAATTGCAAGCATTGTTGGACGAAGATGATTCGCAAACACGAAAACAACTCGCCGAGCAATTGGGCGTTAGTCAACAAGCTGTTTCCAATCGGCTACGAGAGATGGAAAAGATTCAGAAGATCGATAGATGGGTACCACATGAGCTGAACGAGTGGCAAATGGAAAAGCGCAAAAACACGTGCGACATTGCTCGCTCGGTACAAAAGGAAGTCGTTTTTTGCATCGTATAGTTACAGGGGATAAAAAGTGGATTTATTTTGAGAATTCCAAGCGCAAAAAATCATGGCTAGACCCAGGTGCACCATCCACATCGACCGCTAGACCGAATCGCTTTGGCAGAAAGACGATGCTCTGTGTTTGGTGGGACCAGAGGGTCGTGGTTTATTATAAGCTGTTAAAACCTGGGGAAACGGTTAATACTAAACGTTACCAACAACAATTGACCGATTTGAACCGTTCGTTGCTTGAAAAAAAGGCCAGAATACCGAAATAGGCAACACAAAGTCATTTTTTCTTCATGACAATGTTCCATCACATACGGCAAAACCAGTTCGCGACACGTTGGAAGCACTCAGCTGGGAACTTCTACCCCATGCGGCTTACTCGCCAGACTTAGCTCCTTCCGATTACCACTTGTTTGTATCGATGGGTTACGCACTTGCTGAGCAGCGCTTTGGTTCGTACGAAGATGTGAAAAAAAAATGCTCGATGAATGGTTCGCAGCAAAAGGGGAAGATTTTTACTGGCGTGGTATTCACAAATTGCCCGAAAGATGGGAAAAATGTATAACAAGCGATGGAGCATACTTTGAATAAAGCACTTTTCATCATTCTTCCGAATTTAACCTGTTTTTTTAGAAAAAAATCTGCATTTCATACTTGTACACCTGGTATATATATATATATATATATATATATATATATATATATATATATATATATATATATATATATATATATATATAAATAAATTATCAAACTTTATTGGGGATGCGGTCCAAATGGAGGCCTAGGAGGTAGAAATTAAACTCTTGGTGTTTAATGTTAAGCTTTCGATAATGTTTAACATGTTTTTTTAGAAAAAAAAATCCGCATTTCGTACTTGTACACTTGGTAATGTAAAGCACGTCGGATGGATGGGGATTTGCTGGGCACGTTGCAAGTGAAGCATATATCTGGGAGAGAGATCCAGAGATTGACCAACAATGCGCTGGATGCACGATATAAAGTTTACGGCAAGATGCGAGAGGCGCAAAAGCGGTACCACTGTAAACGAAGGAGGGACGCCTGTATTCAGAATTAAACCGATACCGATTGATGATGAACCCCACATTCTACCGACTACTGTGAGTATGACTTTAAAATATATAAAGGAAGCTTGGTTCAATCTGCAGAAGTAACTGTCCGCCAAGGGAGACGATGTCATGTGGAAACAAGAATTTATAGAAATTGGAATATTGTGCAGTAATAAAATACTTTAGCGAGAGAAAGCGAGAAGGACACTACATATGAGGGATTTGCACCATTGTATGGTAGTGTTAAACGAGGAATCCATCTCTTTTAACTAGACCGAGCATAAATGAAGATGATGAACATTCTGATAACAGTAATGAAGGAAAAAAATATAAAAATAAAGCTATGAGTAATTCAAGATAGTAGAATTCGTATAAGATAGAAAGAAGATGAAGTAAAAGTTAGTAAAGAACGTATCAGCGACATTTTCCATAATTGTTTGCACATCTCCTCCTCCTCTATCCTTATTTCTTCGTAAGGACGTGGTGACATCAGACTATATGTATAATGGTTTTATTGTGTCCTATGCTTGATGGGTCACTTCAAAAAATGTGTATCCAGTAAGGGATTTTATCTGGTTAGTTCGTCGAGTGGAGAACCATCCTCTCTATCTTTTGCCCTCAACGTAACCCTCTACAATTAATCTTTCCATGGTGTTTCTGCCTCTTGAAATGCGACCGAATTATCGCCATGTTTATTTAATGTTGTAGTCAGTCTCGTTCTATTTTTAATTCTTCTAAGGTGTGGTGAGGGGACCAAGGTATGCGTAATACTCTCCGGGTTACTAACATTCTTTTTGCTACATATATGGCAATAAGGAATAGAAGTGTATTAATAAGCCGTAGCCTGGTGTTTTTCGTAATATTGGTGTCTTTCCAGATTTTGTTTAAATTAGTTATTGTAGTACCTCACCTTGCAAGACGTTTGCAAATTTCTTCACATCTCACATTGCTCGTTGTCCAGCCCAACTAGTTGAATTGATGTAGGATTTCGAATCCTGATGTTTCTGATTACGGGTTGATTATTCCTAAATCTGTCGAATATCATCACCTTTTTCTTTACAGGTTCAACATGAGCCTATATAGGAGAAATAAATCACCCTCGCCGGATCCCTGCCTCGACATTGTAATCTTCGGAATATTTGTAGTTTGTTTTTGTCTAGATTAGAAAATATCTAAACCTTGAACTCTCATTTTTCAACAGAATTTCTTTCAAGGTTTTCAACTCTACGGTATTGCAAGCCTTAATGTAGTCAACATGGTTCAATTTTCGCGTTTTTCAATGATCTGATGGAAATTCAAGATTTGTTCACGTATGTCTTTATTAGGCATGAATGTCGACTGTGCCTTGTAGATTTGTGGCAGTATGTATGGCTTCAGTTGCTCGTTGCTTTATATAAGGTTCACGAGTTCTAGTGTTTCTGCAAACATTGACTTTGTTTTATTATTGCAAATACTGACTTTGTTTTATTATTCCTTTTTGCGAGCTTGTGCTATGTCTGGCATTGAGTATAGGTCACTCTGTAATTCAAGGTTCACAGCGCAAATTATTGTTATTGACTGTGTTCCAAAGAATATTGCAATGCTAGTCACTTACTATACTGAATTAGTTGGCAGAGTTCGCGAAGCACTACGTGTGGTGGAAAACTTAACAGCGGTGTCTCGCTTTTCCAACGACTACGCAGCCCAAGTTGCCAGACGAGTTATTTACCAAGCTAGATTTAAAGAAATTAATGATACACCTTACAGTCCTGACCTAATACCCAGCGACTATTGTCTGTTGAGAGATTTAAAAACAGATTTTTAGGAGCTCAAATTCAAGCATGAAGAAGAGATTATGTCAGCTGTGGAAGATCATTTCGCAGGCAAATTACTTACTTTTTTGTAGGATCGATACATTGAGATTATATTGAAAAATAAAGCCGTTAATTACGCTTTTCTATGTTAGGTTCACTTTCTGTTTGATTATTATCCCTGTATAGTCGTTTCGGTCTCTGTTTCATGTTATTTTTTTTGTGTTTTACTAAGTAGAACTAAGCAATTTGAAATCTTTTGCATGGTAGAGTTAGTGAAAAGTTTGTACTAGTTTTCTGAATATTGTTTAAAAGATTATAATGTCATTAATTAAAATTTATATACATTTATTTGCAGAAGTACTATTTTAAATGCTAATCAATCTTTTTAAACGAAGTGGAAGCACGACAGACGCAAATAAATTCGTGCAAACGACGAGACGCAACAATTCCTAGAATTATCATGAGAGAAAACGTACGGAAGAGATAATAATTGTTAATGTAGTTATAACGGGGGCCTTCCTTTTCCTTCTTCCTGGAATCGGAAAAGCGACACTAAGCGGGAGTGTCGCGGGAACCGTTTTATAGCGTTCCCGACTTTTATAGTTCCAATGCGGCAACCGATACCGATCCAGGCTAATAAAAATCAACCATCGACAATGTTAATTTTCTAACGGCATTAAACGAGGTAGTTGAACTTATATTTATGGAACATGTGTCACGTTACATGTGTTCGGGCAATCTAATATGTTGCTTTAAATTTAAATCGTTATTTCTATTGTAATAGTTTATTGTTATTTAAAATGATCATATATATATATATATATATATATATATATATATATATATATATATATATATATATATAACACATGGGCTGAAAAGTCCCGGGCCTAACACATAGATGGCGCTAGTTTTATTGCAGTCACCTTTTTTTCAGTTAATACTAACCTTCAAAAGACAGCTGTTAAAATTTCATGATATTCTATTCATTAGTTTGTGAGTTATTGTGCTAAGAGTGACGCTACTTTTGTTATTTTCAAAACAATGGATCAAAAACAATTTCGTGTTTTAATTTTACACTGCTTCTTCTTGATGGGAAAAAATACCGTTCAAGCGAAGCAATGGCCTGAAAAGTGTTATGGGGACTCCGCTCCATCAGAAACAACAATAAAACGTTGGTTTGCTGACTTCAAACGTGGTCGTAGAGACACCGATGATGCAGAACGCAGTGGACGTCCAAATGAGGCGGTAACACCACCAGAAAACATCAAAAAAATCCATAAAATCTTTTTGAATGATCGAAAAGTGAAGTTGCGTGAGTTAGCTGACATCGTAAAGATATCAAAAGAACGTGTTGGCTTTATATTGCATGAGCATTTGACTATGAGAAAGCTCTGTTCAAAGTGGGTGCCGCGTTTGCTCCCTGTTTATCAAAAACAAGAACGTGTTGATGATTCTGAGCAGTGTTTGGCCATTGTTAGAGCGGCGCTGGAATGATTGCGTTGCTCTTGATGGAGATTACGTTGATGAATAAAGCTAATTTTGAACCAAAAAAACCGTGTTTTCTTTGTTAGGCCCGGGACTTTTCAGCCCATGTGTTATATATATATATATATATATATATATATATATATATATATATATATATATATATAACAAGGATTTTCTACAGCTGACGCTGTCTTCCTTCTCTCAGCCTTTGATTCCATCCGTTTTTATCTTCCTAGTCTCCATCTGTTAGACCCCTGTCCTCCATAGCCTCGTCCACATCGTCTTTCCACGATCGTCTGGGTCTTACTCTTTTTCTTCTCCCTATAGGGCTCCACTCCGTTATTTTCTTTATCCACCGATTATCCTCGCTTCGTCTTATGTGTCCATACCATTTTAATCGTGTTTCTTCAATGGTGTTTATTGCGTTCTCTTTGATGTTCATTCTGCTTCTTATTTCTTCATTTGTTATTCTCTCCATACGTGTCACTCTACAACATCTTCTCCAATACTCTATCTCTACCGCGTTAATTTTAGATTTATTTCTTTTGTTGATCGTCCATGTTTCTGACCCGTATGTCATTATGCTTGGTATTATTGATTTGTATATGCGTGTTTTGGTTTCTCTTTGTAATGTGCTTGTCCCACAGGATCGAATTTAATTGTCTTATGCATGTTCGCGTTTGTCCTAATCTAGCTTTAATCTCTTCTTCTGATGTTGCGTTTTTTGAAATGATGGTTCCTAGATATTTAAATCTATCGGTTCCTTTGATTATTGTTTCGTTATCTACTTCTAGATTCTCCACGTTTCCCTCCTTTGTTGTAAGATATTTCGTTTTATCAAAGTTTATTGCTAATCCTGCTTTAGTGTATTCTTCTTTCAGTTTTCTTACCATATAACTGAGGTCTTCCTCATCTTGCGCTATGATTACTTGGTCGTCTGCGAAACTTAGAGTATATAAGTAATCTTCTCGTATTGGGACTCCCATTCCACTACATTTTTGCTTCCATTTTTTTAATGTTTGTTCGAGGTATATTTTGAATAGTGTTGGGGATGTAGAGCATCCTTGTAATAGGCCTTTTGATATTTGGAGTTTCTTCCCTATTTTATGTCCTATTTTTATGTTCACTGTGTTGTTTTCGTAGAGAGCTTTTACTGCGTATATTAGTTCTTTGTCAATGCCTATTTATTCCATTGCGTTCCATAATCTTTGTCTTGGTACTGAGTCATAGGCCTTTCTTATGTCTATGAAGGCTAGATGAACTTCTCTATTCTTTGCCAGTTTTTTTTCCATTGTTTGTTTTTTAGTGTATATGTGGTCTATACATGATTTTCCTGGCCGGCCGTAAAGCCTGCTTGGTCTTCTCCAATTTTTCCTTTTATATTTTCCTCCATGATATTTTTAATAATTTTTCCATACAAACGTCCCATACTCGATATTATGCTTAGGTCTCTATAGTTTGTGCAGTTTCTGCGGTCTCCCTTTCTAAATATAGATACTATATAAGCTTTTGACCATTTCTCTGGTATTTTTTCTTCATTTATCGCTCTGTGGAACATGTTTCTCAGCATTCGATGTAATTTATTAGACCCGTACTTAATCATTTCATTTACCACACCCCCAGGCCCTGCAGATTTATTATTTTTGAGTGTTTTTATTGTCTTCTTTACTTCTTCATAGCTTAGTTCTATCTCTTTTATTTCCTTATTCTGTTCTTCTTCAGGGTTCTCTTCTTGGAATTCTTGTCTATCTTCTGTTAGCAGCTTCTTATAACATTCTTCCCACTCGCTTTCTGGGATGTACTCTATATACGTCTTCTCTCTATTGTTAGTCCCTAATGCTTTAATTATTCTCCATGACTCTGTACTTCTAGTTCCTCCTATATACTGATCTACATGTTCGCACGATTTTTCCCATCTCTCGTTCTTTTCTTTGTTTACCAACCTCCTCGTTTCGGCATTGTTCTGTTTATATTTCTGTAGATCTTCTTCTGATTTTGTATTCAGCCATTTTTCGTATAGTCTTTTATTCTTGATGACCAATACAGACTAATTCTTCTTTTGCTGTAGCCTAAGTTAAGCTAAACATATTAAATCATAGCTAAATGAAGAAGACCCTGATACAGTGACTCCACCACAATTCAACGTTATATTTTCCAAGCTCATTACAAATAGTCCCCAAAACCCACGTTAAAAGGGAGTATTCTATTTTTACAAAAAAAAACAAATTTCGAAATTGTCGCATTTCTGCAAGTTTTAGGATCTTTTACTCCATCGTTTGGTCCGCCGGTTTGTCGACACGATAACGGCCGAACGAACTGAGATATTGATTTCAAACTTAATATTCGTATAATACTTGAACTAGGAAAGGGATCTTCAGTTTTTGAGCGACATCTATTGTATAATCTCACTAATACTGTTTCTAGTATTTGGTTGACATATTTAACAAACTTTCAGCATAATTATTTATAGTTAAACCTAAAAGGGTTTAAAAAGATGGGGCAGTCGATTCGAGGGGTTGCTTCACATATAGCATATTACACGTCGTTTTCTGGGTTTTTGGAGTTGAGGAATCTAAAAATTATTTAATTTTTTTCAATTTTAATAGAAATGAAGTGTAGAAGTTAATTTCCATGTTCCAGATTTAGGTATTTCTGGTCTGGTCAATTTGAGCTCAATATTTAATAAAGATAATATTTTTTAAATACTTAAAAAGCAACATAAAATTCAAGATTTACTTTATTAGGGCTGGTGTTCTTAAAGTGATTTATCCAATAATTCGCTTGTAAACACTAAATTTCACTTTTCCACACTAGAAAATAACTAAAGGGTTACGTATACCCGGGCGCTGCAAAAAGTATGTATACAGTGTCCGTTTATAACGAACTCCAAAAAATTACGAAAAATGATCTGCTATATCCATAGTTCGTTATAAACAGTAAACAAAATCTAATATCATTTTTCACTAATTTTTTATTTAAATTTGGCGCTAATGCTTAGAAAAATGAATAATAATAATTATTAAATTAAAAGAACACGTTCAAAGGAAAATAAAACAAGTGACACTAAAGTAATTATTATGTATGTTGGTACATATACGAGTATAAACGAGAACATTAAAATACGTAGTTTATACAATAAAATCAGTAATTTTCGTTTGTACAATTTTACTTGAAAAGGAAATGGTATAATTTAATAGTTTCAGTCATTGTCTTAGTCATTTCTAAAATGGATGGAACATAAATATTATCTCCTTCTCCAAGCTCGTCTTCGTCGTCATTATCGCTTAAAATCTCTCCAGAAGTCACTGATGTCACAATTTGATCATCAGTTAATATTTCTCTGTCTCTCTATTCTTCAAAATTAAAGTGATTAAACATCTTTTTAATCTCGATTTCCACTGTACTTTGTTGAATGTCAGCACCGTAAACAAATTCTAGACAAATAGTAGGATCTTCTCGATTTTTTTCAACCCACTGAGTCAACGGTAGCTCATCATCTGAGTCATAACCACATTTGCTCACACAACAAAACAGTTTGCAATGGTTTTTTTACTGACTCTTTGCCAAGCCATATGGATAAAGTTTATAGCGTCCAAGAGAGTTACAGAAAAAAATGTTACCTTTATCGATCGTCTCTAACATTTTCATAAGTAAAATCTTTCTATAACGACATTTTAAAGAATATATCACACCTTGATCCATGGGCTGGAGAGCTTTGCACTTGTGTTTGGAGGCATAAAAAACCCAATTTTATTTGCTGTAGATCAACTTCAGGGTGCGCTGGACAGTTGTCAATCAAAAGTATATTAATTCTTTGTCCCATTCGATCAGTTCGTTTTTAAAAATTTCTGATGTCATTCAGGCTTTACTCTTTAATTTGTACTTTATTGGTAAATGTTTGTTTTTAAAACACCTTGGATTGGCGGGCTTTCCTATCACCAACAATTTTCTTTTCTCTGTTCCAGACATATTTGCAGTTACCAACACAGTAATCCTTACTAACTTAACCCATTTCATCCGCATTAAAATTGTCCACATATTCATAACTTTCTCGAATTTCTGGCCATACATTGGCCAACCGCTGATCAACAACAGTCACATCCACTCCTGCAGTTTCTCCTACTATCCTACCCCTACTAATATTATGTCGCTTTTTAAATCGTTCAATCCAACTTCTAGAACAGTTAAACTCGGTGTTCTCTATTTTCCTTCCCAATTCTCTTTTAAAGTATAGCTGGTTAATTTACAGCGATTCAAGAGCAACGTAAGTCGCTTTTTCCGCATATGTACCGCTCCTGTAGCGCTTTAGGGACCTCCCTGCGACACGGTGCTGGACCAAAAAAAAAAAAAATATATCGTTTTTGACTAAACCATTTAAGAAGTCCTTTATCGACTTAGTCATATATAGATTTTCTTACTTTTCAACAACTAAAGTTTCTTTTATCATAGATTCACAAGATTTCTTGCCTCTTCTATATATGGTAGAAACCGTAGATTTAGTTAAATTCAACTGTTTGCAAACATCACTGTGTTTAACTCCATTTTCTATTTTCCTTATAATATCGTGTGTGTCTTTTAAAGTACACGCTTTATGTTTTTCTGTACTCATTTTAAAATAAACACTTAAACATTCACTTTGCTATTTTGATCAAATATGCATTAGAACCGCATAACATAATTGAAAATAATACTCCTCGAATTAGCGACGCGGCGGAAACAAGTAGCGAACTTCGGTGAATTCCCTGATCAAGTCGCGCGACATCGAGCACAGGGAGTGGCAAGTTCGTTATAAACCGACACAAAACATCCAAATTTAGTTCGCTTTATCCGGAAGTTCATTATAACCGGGTTCGTTATAACTGATAAAAATTTGCATTGGTCTTATGGAAGTCTTTTCGTGGATTATAAAATAGTTCGTTTTAACCGGAACCGCTATAAATGGGTTCGTTATAAGCAGAATTCACTGTATTTAAAAAAATATTTTAAAGATTATTAAGTGAATAATACAAAAGAATGGCGATTATACATTTTTATTGTACTTAAAATTATAAGAATTTTTTTTTCTATAATATTAACATTTTTTTTGAATAATCCTTAGAAGTATAGAGAATAAAAATCCTTAAAAAAAAATCGAATTTTTTAAAATTCGAGATGTACGTAACCCGTTTCCAAGCATTACAACTCGATATTTTACAAAATGGGTACTTTACATGAGGTATTAATAAAAAAAAAAAGCTAAGCAAGTGAAGAGCTTCTAATAAATTATCTCAACGAAAAACTGGAAAAAAATCCCAAAATAATATACAAACCATACACCCTTCCTTTTCACTTCGTTTAATCCTTACGATAAGTATTATATGTTATACGTATCAAATTCGAAATTGAAATCCCATTTAGACCGCCTAACAAATAGACTGCCGCAAAAGAGAAACTACGCGTGTCATGATCTTGGAACCCTAACACCTAAATAAAAACAAAAATCTCAGAGGGTGATTTTTTTCATGAATACAAAACGTCACTCTAGCAAGAGAAGCAAAAAGTAAACACAGAGTTGAACTCAGTCAATTTAGTTAAAAATTGTGTTGACTTTTTTATTTTGTACGCCCTGTAGCCTTTTAGCAACTCTTCTTAGCTACATTTATTGCACCAATTCAACTTAGAACAACGAGTTTTTGTTTCTCTTGTTACCATTTCAGAGTGATTTTTTTCGTTTTGCTGCTAATTTAAATATCTTGTTCGAAATCAGTAATTAAACTGGCCCGTTTGTAAGGAAAGACCAATAAGTTGCTCATAAAAAAACTAGACACTGTTTTTTAACTTTCTATTTAAATACGTTTAGATCCAAAACGATGTTACCGAGTTTGTTCAATTCTTCCTATCTTAAAAGCATGTTTTCTCCCAGGGAAGTACTCCAGGTTTCAGTCTTGGAGCCATTACTTTTATTGAACTAAACTATTAATAATCTACTTAACTTTGATTTCCTATATGGGTATGCGCGGATGACTCGACCATAACCAACAGATGCAATCTATTGGCGAAAGCCAACTCGTGAGAGACGTAGGATAGGGATTAAGTTTGGTTTGGCGCAACTCTACCTTTTTTTAATGCAGTAGTTTTTTCAACATGCAAAATACTAAAATTAACCTGGACTGCAGTTTTTCGGTAAGATAAAAAAACTTCATATGTAATAGTCCATAGAGAATACGCTTTGAAAATTAGAAGCATTTACAAATGAAATGAAATATATGCTATATCGTTTTCTTTTGTTTAGCAACTTATATTTTGGATATCTTTTATAGAAGAGAAATGCCCACGGAAATGATTGTAAAACGCATTTTGAATATGCTCAGTATTGATTGCTACTTCAATTCGAATTCTCCAGAGATGTTTCGAATTTGACATAGTAATTCGCCCTCTCTTTGCTCTGCATTGTGAAAATTAAGGACATATTAGTCAGTCAGTGTTTATAATCAATAAAATCCTATATTAGGAACAACATGCAATATTTAAACTACTATGAATTTGCACTCATATTACTCCCTTTTTCCCCCTTGATATGTGTATAGTATGTCTTCATGTTTCTTTTATGGGGTTAGCACACCTACTGAGGGAAGTCCCTAAAGCGCTACAGGAGCGACATGTATGCGGAAAAAGCAATTCACGTTGTTCTTGAATCGCTGTAAATTGTACTCGGTGGGAAACACAGTCCTGGGCAAATTATTCCAAAGGGAGGATGCTCTCCAGAAAAAAGACTGCTTGAAAAGCGTTGTAACGAGGAGTAACAAGCTGAACCTCATACGGATGTGAAGTATTATTGTTAAACAAGCCAATCAATTACTGCAGCTGTATTAGTGTTAAGAATATACGAGGCGCGTTTTTTAGGTCAGTACCGTTTTGAAATAAGGCCGCTGTATTGCGGTCACTGATCCGCTCATACGGTCTGAGCATCTGCATCTATTAGCCAGCCACAGACGCAGTTGTAGAAGCATTCGTCCGAATTTACGTTTGTTTGTACGTGTATAAGGTGTCTCAGATCATTGAATATCCCGCGGATTGTGAAATACGTGCTATAATTCCTTTCTTAAATGCAAGAGACGTGATAGCTGTTGAAATTCATAGGCAGATTAATGAAGTGTATGCCAAAAACGCTATCAGCGATTGAATGTCAGGAAAATAGATGAAAAGCATTTGAAGAGGACCGTACAAACTTACACGATAAGGGACAAAGTGGGCCACCGTCCGTCATTAATGATGATCTGCTGCGGAAAGTTGACGAAGAAGTTCAAGAAAAATACACTTTAAGATTTCGTCATTATCTAATGTATTTCCTTAAGTTTCAGGGAATGTTACGCTGTACGAAATTGTTACAAACGGTTGTGCAGCAGACCGCAGATTTCTATAATACAGAAGCTAGTTTTACAATATGACAAGTTCCTTAATACTCGTATAAGTGGAAATTATGTTGAAAAATAGATTAAGGTATGGACGTTCATGCAAAAATAAAATTGTTAAAAAAATGGCCTTGTGTCTTTTAATAAAGTAAATGAAGAAATAATCTTACTGTCATCTGCAAAGCTGCGGATTGGACTCCTAGCCAATTCCAGCAGATCGTTATTGTAAGTGAGAAAGAGAGTAGGAGATAGTTAAGGTGTTAGAAAGAAATCCGTCGACTGCACCTCGTTAAGAACCCCTTCTTAGGAAATATGAGAGTTATAAACAGAACTTTTCAGATATATCATAAGAGCCTAGCTTAGCCAACAATCCATTGTGCCAAACAGGATCAAATGCCTTTGATTCCCCAATCCGTTCAATTGCGTTGGTTAAACATTTTTGAGAGTACAGGTATATTACAGGATTTTTAAAATACTAATGTTATAAACGAACATAATAATCTTGTTATATTAGATTTTAAAAGAATTTTGGGTGGGTTGACTCTAATATGTAAAAAAGGAATGGAATACTATGTATTGTTCTGTATTTTCCTGTTAGGATACTAAGACTGTCATTAACATCTGACCACATTTCTTATCACATTTGCTATATTAGGTGAGAAATAGAAACGTGTTTTGTTGATGATTTTTACATATATTGCAGTTGCATTAAATTCTGACTTAAAATGAAACTTCTTGTATCCATCCAGAAATATGTTACCTGATGAGTGCTTCGCAAGAGCAAAAGTTGCCAAATTGTAAAAATCGTTTAAAGAGGATAAAAAAGCAGTTGAAGACTAGAAGCATCCACCGCAACCACAGAAAAGATCAACAAAATCAAGGATCTTGTACGCAGTAATCGCCATTTTAGTATTAAAGATCTCGTAGGCTTTAGTAAACTATCACTTTGATTTTGAAGAACTAGTTAGGCTTATCTCGTGTGTTATCTTGTGTCATATGATAGAAAACAGCGCAATAAAAAAGGTTAAAGCCTGTCGAAAATCAAGGTCATGTTAATTGTTTTATTCGATTGTAGTAGTGTTATACGCAAAAAGTTCCTATCAACTGGCCGAACAGTTAATCAGGAGTATTATTTAAACGTTTTTAAGCGTTATGCATCCTTTACGCGATTTAATGTTAAAATAAGCCTGAACTGTTGCAGAACAATTCATGGATTTTGCATTACTATAACACAACATGTAAAGGAAATAAAACAGGATCAGAAGGAATATCAACAAGAGTTGAAAGAACTAAGAAAGGAGAATGAAGTATTAAAAGAGGAAAATAAGATAATTAGAGAAAACATGAGAAGTATGGATTTGGAGATGAGTAGGCTGGAAAAACAAAACGTAAGGAGCAATATTGTAATATCGGGAATGAGATTTGAAGCGAATAGTCAACCAGATCTGAAAATGGGTGCAGAACAATGAAAAGAACTATAAATGAAAGATCGCCGGAAGGGACCTCACACTGGGAACAAGTCAAAAAAGTAACACGAACAGGAAGAGAAAAGAAAAAAAACTAATAAGCACAGAATGGAAGAATGGAGATGACGACCCTGGCAATGAAATGGGTACCGAGCTGGAAAATGGAGCAGACGGATATCAAGATAAAGGCAAAAACAGAGACAGGAAGAGATACATATACTTGGCGACATGGAATGTGAGGACAACATACGAACAAGGGGCGATTTTTTAATCTTATCCGAATAATGGAAAAATACCAGTTAGATATTATGGCGTTACAAGAAAGGAGTGATTAGAAGAACAGGCAAGGGTAGACCTCGAACTACATGGATTCAGGCAGTAAAGCAAGATCTGGAGTTGATTGGAATTCCGCACTGGAGAAAGCTAACAGGAGACAAAAAGAAGTGGAGACAAGTATGCAACCAAGCCATGGGTCTCTAATGCCCCTCGAGCTATATAATATATATTACAAATATTTAATTATTTGAAATATTATAGTATATATTACATAAATATTCTAACAAATATTTATAATTACAGAATTTATTAGAAATAACATCGAAATCAATTTACTAATTAATATAACTGTATTGTAGTTATTGAAGTAATAGAGGTTAATTAAATCACAAAATCGATTGTTTCCGGGAACAACAAAATACCGATAACTACATAGTAAAATAAAATAATTATAAGCAATTATGGTTATGGATAGGTTTAATAATGGCTACATATTAGTAAGATTGGTTGTACGATTTCCACTGAGTTTATTAGATAGATTAGATAGCTATTTTGAAAATTATTGCAATGCGACATTAACAGAATTGAGGGAAGCGGACCATATTAATTAATGAACATAAGCAGCGATAACAAACTGTATAGTCGGCGTTGCGAAAGCTGTGTCTTTCTTACTCCTGTGGTAGTCAATTTGTCTAGTATGGTTGGTAGGCCTGATATATATGGGAAAACAATGCCAGGGGTTCGAATTAGGACAGATCCTAACGAACTTTAAAATAGAAGAAGAAAAACGAAAAAAATATATTTCTTCTCAAAAAAGCTTTAAAAAAATCTAGCCCGTCTTTATGTTAAAAAATAGTTTCCGATACCGAAATTCCCTTGAGCTTCCAAGTTTTTTAGATTTTAAAGCATATTTTCTCAAGGATTTTTGCAGATAAAGTCCTAAACTAGCGTCAGAGTGGGTAGAGATAAGTCTGCGCGAGAAGTACCCCAGGTTTTAATCATCGAGCCGTTAGTCTTTTTAAACTAAACTATTAATAATCTACCTAACTTCGATTTACTATGTAGATATGCCCGAATAACACCATCATAACCAACAGGCGAAAGCTAACTCGCAGGAGGCATAGGATAGGGATAAAGCTGGGTTTAGCGCAAGTCTACTTTTTCTTAATTTGGTTGTTTTTTTCGACGTGCTTCTTTTTCTCCTTTTTAGAGATCTGAAGTTCCATTTATGTGTGTGTGTTGTTTCCTTATATCTGTGTTCCTCATGTGGCATTTCCTAGTCTTATGAAGGATTGCTCTCAGGGTCTTCATTTCCGCAACTCGAAGTAGGTTTTTGGTTTTATTGATGTCCTCTCTTGTTTCTATCCCATATGTCATAACAGGTCTAATTTTTATAGATTTTCACTTTACTGTCTATTCTCGTGTGTATATCGATTTGAGTTCTCAGGTCCTTCCATGGGTTGTGGTTTCTTGATATTTATATTCCGAGATATTTAAACTGGGAGACCTACTCTATTGGTTTGTCTTCGATTACGAGTTTGCATCTTATTGGTTTCTCGCAAAAGTCATGCTTTTAGTTTTTGTGATGGAAATGTTCATGTTGAGCTGCTGACTAACCAGATGAACTTTATGTAGCTATTTTTGTAAGTCATTTTCGGTTTCTGCAACTATAGCAGCATCGTCTGCTTGGTGTTATATTTTTGTTGTTCATTCTGTATCCCAAGTTGAGGAATGATACCTCTTCTATCATTTTCTCCACAAGCATGTTGAACAGCAAGGGGCTGAGGCTTTCTCCCTGCCGAATTCCTTCGGGTATCGGTATGCTTTTGGTGGTTTGCGCGCCCGCTTTTGTTTTGTTGTGTTTTTTGGTGTTAAGAGTGTATATTATTTGTATTATGTCAGCTGTTACTTCTCTATTTGTTAGTGTTTCGACGTGCAAGATACCAAAATTTAGCTGGACTGCAGTTTTCTGGCACGATAAAAGGACCTCATCTACATTCGTGTATAGAGAATAAGCTTTTAAAATTAGAAGCAGTTACAAATAAAATGAAAAATATACTGTAGCGTTTTTTTTTTTTGACTGGCAGTTTATATTTTGGATAAGTTTTTATAGAGTTTCAATGAGTCGTACGATAAATGCCAACTGGCTAGTAGGCCTGATACACATGAGAAAACAGTATGCTCTGAGTCTGAATTAGGAGAGATCTTAACGAACTTTAGAACAGAAGAAGAAGAACAAAAAAAGAGAAAAAAAGATTTAAGAAAATATAGTCCATTATGTGAAAAAAATTAATCTTTAAAGGGGTTTCCGATACTGAAATACCCTTGAACCTCCAGTAACCTACATTCTGTCCGGTCTACTTCTATTTATAAAGCATTTTAACTTGGCAGAACCGATAGGAATCTATTCTACAAAGCTACTATAACAATACATACCTCATTTAATTGTAGAATCAAATTAACTGTAAATTCTAACAAATCAAACTGTATCATATTTGTATTAATTTTAAGTGTAGCTTTAAACAATCGGAAAATTACCTGAAAAATATTCCAGAGATCAAGGCTCATTTTTTAAGTAAGTACCGTTTAGAGATATGGTTGAGGTCGCCGTTCTGCGCATTCGCGCTGAGTACATTCATCTATTGGCTAGCCACAAATGCTATTATGGAAGTATTCATCCGAGTTTACGTTTGTTTGTGCGAGTATAAAATGCCTCAGACCATTGAAAATCCCGCGGGTTGTGAAATACGCGCTATAATTCCTATCTTAAATGCAAAAAAGTGAAAGCAGCCGAAATTCATCGGCAGATTACTGAAGAGTATGGCGAAAACGCTATGAGCGAGGAAATTGTAAGAAAATGGGTTAAAGCATTTAAAGTTGGCCGTAGAAATGTGCACGATGAGGGGCAGAATTGGCCACCGTTCCTCATTAATGATGACCTGGAGTGGAAAGTTGATGAAAAATGAAGGGCTCTATTTTATCACAAATCTCGCAAAGCCTCTCCTCCTTCCGGTCATTTATTTTTAAATTGAGTATAAGTTTTTAAAGTTTCACTGTACGTAACAGTTCTTTTTGGTGAAAAATCTTTACACCCCGGTCATCGATTTTTATCTTATTGTGTTGGAAAGTGGTTAGTTTTACAGTTCTAGTGTGAGATGCGTCTTCTCTTTGTAAGTAACTACACTTTTTTTCTACTTAAAGAAACGCTTTTTTGTATCTATATGCCCTTCACCACCGACTCTTCAATCTGGCTACCCAGGGCTCATTACCTTACTTCAAAATTACTTTATTACGGCTTTAAGAGCAATTAAATTCGTTCACAATGTTTTCATAGCTTTAAGGAAACGTGTAATTTTTCTCACCTTATGTATTAAGCTTTCTCGAAATATATTCGACATTACCTTGAAATAAAGCGAGATAACTGTTATAACCTTGTGGCTGTGAATTCTCGCTATCGGTCTGATACTAACAAACCCATTGTGCAAGCGTGCATGCTACTGCATTTAAGATAATATTCCTTCCTATTCGCTTTATCTATTCTGTTAGACCATCTCTATCTGCGGAACGATTTCAAATCAATGCTTAATTCTAGTTTGTTATTACAATCACAATAACTATTTCGAATTGAGGCGACTTTAATGAATAAACTTGTAACTTGTCGTTATTTGTCCTCGTTGTTCCATTTCTGGTATCTCTTGAACGAATTAGCTTCAATATCCGTCTTATTTGGGAATTTCTCGTAATAGAATTACTTTAAATAAAGATAGAGGAGTAAAAATTGTTCTGACAACTTCACCAAGAATATATTTTACTATTAATAATAACAACAATAATTGTAGGAATATACTTATTCCTAAACTTTTATGATTTTAATAATACATGGAAAATAAGGCCAAAAAATTAAACATTTAAAATGTATTAAAAATAAACACAAACTCTTTGTGAAGTAAAAAAACATTACGCCGAATAAAAATTCTGTTCATGTTTGGACTGTATGTGAAATACTATATAGACTGAGAACTTGCTATAAAATGTTACCATCATAAATCAACTCGTTGATAGAATAATATAACATGCTTCAAAGTAATATACAAGAAGAATAAAATAGTTGATCTGGGTAAGCAACTTTTGTCAGAAGCGCATATAAGTGATATTTGGCAAAGGAACTGTTACTTGAGAGTTTAATTGAGATAGAAGTATAAAACTGCGCGCAGGGAGGATGTGGCAGTAATAGTCACTGCGACAAACATAGCGTAAGGTAATGCGCAGTCCTGGCGAGAGATTACTCTTTTGCGCAACAGTCTCAGGCGTTGGGATCGCAGTTATTTATTTAAAACGGTTGAGATGGTGTGCATAATACTCCCGTTTTACTGTTCGGCGGCTTTTTAAAATAGTCAACGAAGATAAGGCCATGCAATCCCAAACGACGAACAAGGTCGTGAAGCTGAATCATTCTCAATTAGTTGTGGCTTAACTCAGCTTATTGACGAACCAACACGGATCCCTGATCGAGACGGGGAGTTCGCCAGTCTTCTTGATCTGTTTTTAACCACCAAGCCGGCGATTTACACGGTCACCGTAAATCCGCCGTTAGGTTCTTCCGACCATAAACTGCTTTCGACATCAAGTATCCTGCCAATCAGTGACAGAGAGGCGCCTAGGCCGCGCAAGATTTGGCACTACAAATCTGCTAAATGGGAAGATCTCATGGAATATTTTCGAACTTTCCCTTAGATGGACGTTTGTTTTCGATCTGACAACTCATCTGACTGCGCCAGGGAGGTCTCCGATGTTATTTTGGCTGGTATGGAAGCTTACATCCCTTTTTCGAAGAAATGCCCCTCCAACGGCAAGCCTTGGTTTGACCGAAAATGCGAAGAAGCTGTTGCTTCTAAACATATTGCCTACCGACAATGGCATGAAAATCCTAACATAAATCGTAACACCTTTGTTCGTGCCCGGAACAGATGCAAAGGAATTATCGACGAAACCAAAGAGGCACACAATCAACGAAAACTTCTCGCTTGTCCCAATAATTCCAGATCTGTTTGAGTAGTCGCTAAGGCACATTCTACTGTCAAAGATGCCCGATGTTGTCTTCAGACAGCGTATCATAAAGCGTATTTTAATGACGCTAGACACCAAAAAGGTTTCTGGCGCTGACGGAATACCTGCCATAGTTCTCAAAGAAACTAACACCAGTTTTCTGTAGACTTTTCAACCTATCCTACAGAAAGGGAATATTTCCGTCCTGCTGAAAAGACCGGGAATCCAATCTACAGCTTTGCAGATGACAGTACGCTTGTCTCTTCATTCACTTTGAATGCTCGGACATGGGCTGCTCAGGCGAATATCCACAGACAGCAGGAGGTCGTCCAACCTGGAAGAAATTGGGGTAACAGTAACCAAGTGGAATTTAACGCTACAAAAACCCAGGCGGCAGTTTGTTCTAAAAAAGTTAATGTTGCTGACCCCGACATAGTTATGTCGGGGCACTCCATTCCCCTAGCATCGTCGCTCAATTTGTTGGGCGTTAGTTTGGGAGCAAATATGTCCTGGCTTAAACATGTTGCAGGCATAGCAAGCAGAGCTTCTCAAAAGTTGGGAATATTATTTCGAACCAGAAAGCTTACACTCCACAACAACTGTTACTTTCTTTACAAAGCTCAAATTCTACTAACTATGGAATACTGCTACCATGTTTGGGGCTCCGCTCCCAAACATACACTGTATTTGTTGGATTCTGTTCAGAGAAGAGCTGTTTGTCTGACTGGAGACCCGGAACTGACCGGCGGCCTTGATTCGCTGGAACATCGAAGAACGGTTGGCGACTTGAGTGTGTTCTACAAGTATTTTCATGGAAAGTGCTCGAAGGATGTAGTCAGCTTAATTCCTCCCAAAGCGGTGCATG
This sequence comes from Pachyrhynchus sulphureomaculatus, assembly GCA_019049505.1. NCBI lineage: Eukaryota > Metazoa > Arthropoda > Insecta > Coleoptera > Curculionidae > Pachyrhynchus > Pachyrhynchus sulphureomaculatus. Next base: position 56,264,597 of record CM032450.1, read on the forward strand.
TTAGAAATACACGTCGCGCTGGTGCTTCACATCCGTATGAGGTTCAGCGTGTTACTCCGCGTACAACGCTTTTCAAGCAGTCTTTTATATGGAGAACATCATCCCTTTTGCCCATAGCTGTGTTTCCCACCGAGTACAACTTTCCGCACACATGCCGCTCCTGGAGCGCTTTAGGGACTTCCCTGCAGCACGTGTGCTAGACCCATAAAAAAAAAATACTGTAGCTATTACTTTCCCAGCCGATCAAACAAATATATCCAACTCGGCTTTAGATTACGAAGTGACCGGTGTCGTCGCTTCTCAAAAATTTACCATAGTTACTGAACGACCCTCGTATATGAAAATGGTAAAAAGTTAAAGAGTAGTATAGTTATAGGCTTAACTGGGAGGAAATAAAATATAGTCCAGGAGGGCCAAAGATAGGTAGATAAGCTCAACACTAAGATTAAAGATTTTAAAACGAATAAGCTTCAATTTTAAAATATAAATATCAAGAATTGATTTTTTAACTAACAGGTTCAAAATAGTACTGGTTAGCATATATCACATTTCGTTTTGTTTCGAAAAATTTAACGTTCGAAAATCCGGAATGTTGACTTTATCGGGATATCCTGTTAGTCTAAAATTAGGGAGCCGGCTTTGAAAATATCCTAATTCGGCTCCGACTTTAGTTAATTAATAAAGTTATCCAAACATTTCCCATAATATCCTAAACTAACAAAATTGACAGTTTTGAAAATGGACCCCCGTCGTTTGACCACAAGAAGAGCCACTTTTAGTAGCTGTAGACGCTTTTAATGCAAATTTATAAGCGCCGATTTCTGGCGGTTTAAAGAAATTTAAAGTGTCTTTTTATAAAAGTGTACTAAGTGAGAAATAACAGTTCTTGGAATTAGATTTTTGTCAAGCTAGAGAATCTTTCCGACGTTTTGCAGACGATAATTAACTATTAAGTAGTCGTTTCTGTCACATGCCAGTCTCGCTAAATAAAGTGTGCTGTAATTTTCTTGGTATCTTTGTAATCTGGAAATGAAGTTTTACAAACTTTTTTAACGATTATTCTCAGAAATTAATACCTCTGAATACCTAAAATACAGTATTAAAACTGTACGTAAACTTACTTTACTTACTTACTTAATCCTTTTTACCCCTTTAGGGGTGTAATGCCCGTGGAGTTGAGTTATTCTATATTTGTTTTTTTCCATATTTTCTTTCATCTCTTTTTATCCTGTGTGGCTCGTCTTGCGTGTTCCCACTCTATTCCTTTTCTGGCCACCGCCTCTCTAACATCTCCCAATCATCCCCTTCTGGGTCGTCCTCTTGTTCTTTTCTTGCTCACTTTGGCTTCATACACTTGCCTAACTATTCTTTGTTCAGGTATCCTTTTAACGTGTCCATACTACCTCAGTTGTGCTTCCTGAACTCGTTCTGAGTTGTATATTCCTAACTCTGTCCTCCATATTCTTTATGAATCTCATTTCTTTAACCGTTATCTTTCTCTTCTCTCTTTCTGTTATTGTCCATGTTTCCCATCCATATAAAAGTATTGTGTTGCAACCTTCTCAAATACTTGGGTTTTAATATTTTTTGTTATCTCTTTCTTTCCTAGAAATGTATTCTTTATACTATTAAATATCAGGTTATTATTCTCTCCTTGATCTCCTCCTCCATCCTTCTATCCTCTGATATTGTTGATCCCAAATATTTAATTTTCTCTACTTGATCCAGCCTTTCTTCTCCTATCTTTCATGTTGTCATTTTTGTTTTCCTATTAGCATAGTCTTCGTCTTCTTTTTATTAATTTTCATGTTTATTTTTTTCAGTGCTTCTTTACATATCCGTATGTTTTTATTAAGCATTTCCTCGTCTTTTGCTATAATATCATCTGCATAGCATAGTTCTAATATTTCTATCTTTTTCATTTTCCCAATAGCCTATCTGGTATGGTCTTACCCCTTTCCTTCTTTGCTTCTTTTATTGCTTCATCCAGAACTACTGAGATAAGTATGGGGCTCAGGATGCATCCCTGTCCAAGGTCCATAGTTATTTCAAATATATCAGATCTGTCTTGTCTTGTTCTTATATAATTTGTTGATTCTTTGTATAAAACTCTGTAGGCCTTTTATTATTATTTCTGCTATTTCTCTTTTTCTCAGTGTTTCCCATATGTCTTCTCTTTTAATCTTGTCGAAAGCCTTTTGTAGTTCTAATAAACCCATGTGAATTTCCCTATCTTCTTCCATTGCTTTTTTCACATAACTGCCTCATTATAAATACCGCATCATTCACCCCTCTACCTGGCCGAAAACCAAATTAGGGTTATCCCTCTGTAGTTATTACAATCTTTAGTGTCTCCTTTCTTATATTTTGGGGTTATGATGCCTGTTGTCCAGTCTGTAAGTAAAATAGTTTAAAATGTATCTTTTAAGGCGATTCTGCACTTGCAAGGTCTAATTTAATTTCGCCTACTGCCTATATGAGGCAGATTCAACAGCAGAACAAGGAATTTAGTGGAATTCTGGACCGTGTGTCATTAGGGTGAACATGGTGGCTAAAAAGGACAAAGTGTTTAGCAGAAGCTACAAGTTCCTTTCCTCCTGCAGGTATTATATGTGTGGGTAGAAGAGACCGAAATTGAAATCTATGTTTTTCTTGATTCTGAAACATAAATGTAAACATATCGAAAGAAGTAAAAAATCTATACTTGTTGGGAAAACATTTTGATAAGTTGGCTTTACTCAGCTTATCAATGAACCAGCACAAATTCCTGATGGCGACAGAGAGTTCGCCAGTCTTTTTGGTCTATTTTAAACCATTAAACCAGAGATTTATACCGTCACACAGTGTGTCGCGTAGAACATGCTAGGTGGACCCAAATTCATGTTATGATTTCCAGGAAATCTTATTTGCAAAACGTAAAACAACACCACCAACCCCGAATTCCGAGAAAAGGTTGTTTTTATCAAATTTGCAAGTGGCGAGTCATAAGCGTCAGAAGTCAGGTAATGAGTTTAATGTAGCTCTTTCAATCAATCAGTTGCAATTTAGCGACACTTTCGTGCACATCTTGTAGTGACATATTGTAATATTGTGAAAGTTTTTGTGATGAATATTAATACTGAGGGTAAGTACTATTTTTTAATGTATTTTTTTTAATCAGAATCTATTAATTTGAATTTTTAGTTTTTTTTTAAATAGCCTATATATTTTAGCGTGTTTTTTTTAAAAAAAAACTTTGGAAGTTCAGAATATACAGACATTTACCTCTATCCGGGCTAGTTTTTTAGATATTACACAGAAATAACTTTATTCTTCGTAAAAAATACACATATTGTTTAGCACACTTCACTCTATTTCAAGGGTAGCCTTTTTTGAGGAGTGGTTGAAACACACGAAGAATGAATGAAAAAAACTCGCGTGTATATGACTTTCTTTCTTCAAAATTTCACTTTGGTGACATTACTGAAAGCAGCCAAAAAGAAATAAAGTTGAAGATATCCAACTTGTCTAATAAGTTTGGTGCCAAATGGTTGGCTTCAGGAAAGTCGAAGGAGCGTTTTTTAATTAAAAATAAAGAATTGGTTGGATGAAGCAGACATACAGTTTACTGCGAGTTCTTTTGCGCCACAATCTTCAACATCAAGTGAGAATGTGACTCCTGCAGGAAGACCTCGCAAAGATTTCGAGGAATCGTCGTTTAAGCTACTATTTTTAGTTATGTAGTGCTTGTACTAAGCATGTAAACCTTGACTTGTAAATTTTTCTTTATCAATAAATGAGTATTTTTATTTTACATATAATTACAGTCAGTGTCATTATGCTAAATTTTTATTACAGAGCATTTATAACATTTATTTTAAAATTAAACAAAAACAATTTTTGACTGGAATTTTCAAAAACAATTTTTTTTGAACCGAACAGCAAGAAATATGTACCTAAAAAAAATCAAAAACATTTTAAAATACCAACTACTTATGTATGTATAATGCACAAGTTACCTACCTTAAAGGCAGGTATTATTTGAGTTTATCCTTTTTGTGTCAATAAAACTAAGTAATATGAATTAATTGTTTTATTTTTAAATTGACAAATGCAATAAATGATTTTTCATCTGGTTATTATTAAAAATAATAATACAGTGTCTTTCATTTAGTTGCACATTCAAGTTTGTAGAAAAATTCGTGCACATACGCAGAATATTTTGTTTTTGTTATACAATGTTTTGTGTAGCTGGACAAAAAATACAGGTAAGCGAAATGCAGCTAAATGAAAGACACTGTATTATAATTTTTAATTCTAATAACCATACAAAATACCCTTGCCCTTTAGTTCCGTTATCTACCTGCTAAGCTGATGCAATCCTACCGCGATATGCAAGGGTGGCTGTATTACACAAATTTTATCGATATTGAGTACCTGCGGTAAATTTTGAATAAAACCCACATTTATTAACCGATTTTCATGATTAATACCTTATTTTATTTTCCAGATACGCAGCTGTCAGAAAAATGTATAATAATATTTTGTTTTTTTGTTTGTTATTGCGCTTTTTTTACCGAAAAAATAATGAATTTTACACGAAAAAAATTTTTTTTTCTTCATTAATTTCTAAATAACTCCAAAACGATAAAAGATAGAATAAAATAATATTCAATCAACTTTAATAAAATTTTGTTACGCATTTTTTAATGTTTTATTTATAAAAATCTGACAAGATGTTCCCGAGTTATCGTTAAATATGTCTGCGTAGCTGACTAATTTAGGGGAAAAAATTAGCCCCGCCCATAAAAAAAAACCAACGCGATGAAGTTTTTCTTAAAATAACTTAATATGCCTAGAATATACATAAACAATTGAAATAAGTGAAAAAATAATTTTGTCCAGTTAACTTGTACTAGTCGACACACTCTGCGTCACCCTAAATTCGCCGTTAGGTTTTTCTGACTTAATTCCTTCCAAAGCTGTGTATACTAGAAATACCCGTCACCCTAATAAATCACATTCGTGGGACGTTCAGCTTTTCACTCCTCGTTTTAACCATTTTCAAGGTCTTTTATATGGAGAACCTCCTCGCTTTGGAATGATTTGTCCAGGACTCACCTTTGTGAATCGCTTTTTCAGCACACGCGTCGCCCCTGAAGCGCTTTAGTAATTTCCCTGCAGCACGTATGTCATGTCCATAAAAAAAATATTTAGTTCTTCGAATTCGTGTTTACTACGCTACTGAAGTGAAGAATGAGGTCAAAGCTGTAGTACAATCAAAATCTAAAAAAAATCCTCGTCGTATTACACATATGGCCAAATACGTATAACAACGCAAAACAAAAATGTCGTAAATGTTCATGGGGTACAAAAAAATAAAAGCTATCGTTATAATGTGACGTATGGGAATTAGAGGCCCCTTAATCTTGTAGAAAATAATAAACGGTTCACGAATAGCGTGTTAACGTGTGTAAAGTTGGCGTAAAATTGTTAAATGGTGCAGTTCATTGTATCGAAATAATGAATGTTTCCCACTTGGTGTGAATTTGGCGTTAAAATGGTAAAGTCTCGAGAACTCACGCTTGAACACCGCACTGGGGAAATTTCTCGAAACGTCCTCGAGACGTTAGGAAAACTTCTGACACTTCCAAATGGAAATTTTAATTTTTAAAGTCGCAATTAAATTATGTTTGAAAACATGTACGAACATATTTTATATGGTTATATACAGTCCCTGGCCAAATTATTAGACGCACTGCAAGATTTCATGTAAAATATTAATTACCGAGTGATATTGTACCGTTTTATTATTTTAAATTGATTTGTTTTTTATTTTTATATTATCCAATCAATTACCTATTTATTTGACATAAATAAAACAGCATTAATTTAGAAAAGCATAAGTTTATTAAGTTTTAAAGAAAAGTGAAATTAATGTTAGTAAAAGTCAATATTTAGTTGAGCCACCTTTAGCCGCTATCAAAGCTTTAATTCTGCGCGGCATGCTATCAATGCAAGATTGTACTGTCTCCTGCATTTGAGGATGATGATTCCACACATGAATAATCTTTTCTAGGAGCTGGGTTTTGTGGGTAATCACATCTTTAGCCCCTTCTCTTTTCATCAGGGCTAGGATGAAACTTTTCTCCATGACGACGACGCACATACTGAGCTTTATTCTGCAAAATTTCGAATGTGCTTTCGTCACTGAAGCAGACCTGTCAAAAATAGGAAAAAAAATATAAACTTCCATGTTTATTTGCTTTATTTAACTGAAAATGATAATAATGTATCAATTATTGATTAAATTGCTGTATCTTACCGATCTCCAGAAGTCCACATCTTTGTCTTGCCATTGTTTGGCCCACTTCAGGCGCTTTGCTTTCATTGCAGCTGTTAACTTGGGCTTCCTGGCGGGGCGACAGGCCTTAAAAATCTAATTCTTTCAATTTTCTTCGAACAGTGCGCTCAGAAGCATTTACGCTAGCATCCTGGAGTTGTGATTTTATTACCTTTGTGGTAGCAAATCTGTTTTCTACACAAATTTTCTTCAAACATCTCTCTGACCGTGGAGTGAAAATTGGTTTTCTATCGCATCTTTTCTTTCTTTTCGGGCTTAATTCCTTCCCTGACTCAATTTTCTTTTTTATGCGTCGTACACTAGCTTCAGAAACCTCCAATCTTCGTGATATTTCTCGGTTTGTAAATGTTTTCGCAATCACAAGGGCCTTCACTTCAGCTTTTTTACGTGGTGAAAGATCGCCTTTTCTACCCATAATGAAAATAGTCCAATTACTTTTTTAAAACACTGCATACAAAATAAACTAATAACGGAGTAGTATAAAACTGTTAAACAAACAATCACAGTCCATAAAGCCACAGAAACACGTCCGTACCTGACTCGATTCCGATCGCGACTGATACAGGTTTGTACTTGTTTACGTTCATGTATCACTTTGTCAACACAGTGTTGCCATATGTTAAAAATAAATACAAATATGTAGTCTACAACAATTTTTTTAAATAAAAATCAATAATATTGTAGTTTAAATATACCATTATTGCATAAAAACTCTTAAGAAACATAAAATTACTAAAAAAAATACTGTGCGTCTAATAATTTGGCCAGGGACTGTATATATATATATATATATATATATATATATATATATATATATATATATATATATATATATATATATATATATATATGCCGTATCCAACAAAATTCTTAAATATAAAATTTGTTGGGGAACTCGGCAAAGGGTGTGATAAATATTCACACAATGTTCATTAAGCCAATATTTCGGTCCTTGGTTGGGACCTCCTTCAGGGCAAAAACTGTAAAGAAGAATGAGTCTACTAACTGAGAAAACTTGGGCAAAAATTAAATTATTCAAATTATTATTATTATTATTAATAAAATTTGTGTAGTAAAATATAAGATGTAATATAAAACAAAAAACACTCACATGAATAGTGAGAAGTTGAGTTAATATGAATGGCCATAATTAGCTTGTAACATAAAAACGACTAACAATCCATTAAACACTATAAACTACTATATAGAGTTTAAAGATCAAATTTTTAACGGGGATGTGTTTGAAAACCCTGGATGCTGAAAACATTTTTAATTATTAATTAATTCACTCGAACCAACCACCAGTAACCGGCGCCATGCACAAAATGATTGACATACCACTGACAAAAGACAGCTACCTGACAGAGATAAGGGACTTTTTTGGAAAACCTAAAAACCGTTTTTTTTTCTGTCATTGCCAATGTCTAGTGATTTCCTCTTTGAATTTTCATGCTGCAACTCCTGGACCAAATTAACGCAACAATCTGAAATTAATTTATCTTTTTCTTATGTCAGTTTTAAAGTTTATCGAGTGTTTTAAATAGTAGGCTATGCATATTTTGTATCGTTGTTCATGACAGGAATCAAAACAATTCGTTTAGATTTACAGTTTTAAAGAATTTTTTAGAAGATAAACAATTTTCTGTAATAATGCGATAGATTTTCTTTAAAAGTAAGCTTATAAATTGTTCCCTTTTTCAAAGTAATACGTTTTTGTGGTAGACTGTTTTATTTTTGACCCCGAAGAATTAGATAAATGAATCGAACAAAGAATTTAACTGAACCCGAGGTAGTGCGAGCCTCAGTTTTATTAGACGAGGAATATTGTCAGAGTTATGTTGCCAATTTGTTAGGCAAACATCGTTCCACAGTAAGTTATATAGTAAGACGCTTAAATCAAGTAGGAACTTATTCTAAAAGGCTAGGGCAAGGGCGAAAACGATGCACTAGCGACCTAGATGAATGTTTTATAAGACAATATGCTTTAAGAAACAGGAGTGTCACGAGTTATATAATAAGAAACGAACTCGAAGCTGTTCGCAATGTCACAATTTCTTCTAAAACAGTTAGAAGACGGTTAAATGAAGCTGGATTAAACAGTCGGAGACCAGCCACTGCGCCCTTGCTTACTAGAGAGAACAGAGTTGCCAGGTTACGTTTTGCTCGAACTCACGAAAACTGGTCTGTGGATGATTGGAAACAAGTTTTCTTCACAGATGAAACTAGGGTTAGTCTAAAACATCCAGATGGCCGTGAGCGAGTATGGCGAAGACCAGGAGAGAGGTTTGCTCCTTGCAATATCTCTGCAAGGATTCCATTCGGCGGTGGCTCTGTTATGTTCTGGGGTGGCATCTGCTTTGATGCTCGCACAGAGTTAGTTCCTGTCCGTACGAGATCCATGAATGCTGACGACTATCTTGAGAATATTGTAATAGAACATGTGATGCCTTTCGGTCATTTTGTGGGGCCCAATTTCCTGTTTATGCAAGACAACGCTCTACCTCACGTGGCTATGGGGAGGTACTCGATTATCTTAATCAAGTTTATATACCGATTATGCAATGGCCACCAAAAAGCCCGGATCTGAATCCGATAGAACATGTATGGGATCACCTTAAGAAAAATGTGAAACGTCATATACCTGCACCTAGAAACCTGAGGGAACTTGAAAATCCAGTTATCACAGAATGGGAGCAAATTCTTCAAGATTTTATCAAAAATTTAATTAGAAGCATGCCTAGGCGCATAAACGATGTCATCCGAAGTAGAGGAGGCAACACACGCTACTAGTGTCCCAGTTACACCATTAATTTTGCTACTAGTGTCCCAGTTTATTTTTTTTATTATTACATAATTTCAACGATTTTGTTATTAGGTCTTAAGAATAATTTTAATTCGAATCTTATAGAGAAATTTGGTAGCTAATTCACTTTTAAAGTATCCGAATAAGTTTTTTCTCACTTTTAGTGTAAACCAATGTTCATAAAATATTATTAAAATTAATTCATTATAGAGATTTGTATGATTTAATATATTGTTGCGTTAATTTTGTCCAGGAGTGTATATATATATGTATATATACTGTGTCGAAATAATATAATATTTGAAATATATAGTTTTGAGCGATATCGTTTCAAAGAAAGAGAGTGAAAAGGGTGAATGTCGATATGTTGTATGATTTTATTTATATTATGAAAATTTACTTTCTCTTTACTTGAGAAAGTCAAATTCGTTACTTATTTTACGTTCGCAAGGAAAGAACTGAGTACACCTTACCGATTTTTTATTTATCACTAGTAACCGTATCTATTGCGAAAGTTATATCACCATATCTCTAGTTGTATTCATGAAAGTGGAGCTACCCTAACAGACAGACAAAGAAATTCTGTTATTTTGACGAACATAAGCCGAAAACATAATTCCATTTTCAATATTTGAGTTAAAGAAATAGTTTTTACGTACAATTAAAAGCATAAAATAAATCCGAATTGAATCGTCATGTTTTGAAGGAGCTCTAAATCGCAAGGAAGCTTCTTTTAAAGATCACATGGAGAATGGGCACGAATTATTAAGTCTAGCGTGCTTTCTATTGTATTTTCTCAAATGTACACATTTCAGTGTAGGAACTAAGCAAAAAGAAATTAGTTACGTTCTTTAGGAAAAAAACTTATTGAGCTTTTCGTCGTGAATTTTCCCTTAAAATCTCCGTATTTTGAGTTTTTAAATGAACATGCTTACTAAACTTGCTGCAGTACGTTATATTTTTCCATGTTACTTTTTACATTGTAATTTATTCAGACCGATAAAATCATCTAACCCACTACATTCATTCGCTGACATACAGTTATGCTGGATATAAAAATTATTCTATCAATGTTATTTTTTGAATATAAATAAGTTAACAAATTCAATAAGGTGGATTTATATTCACAATCATAATTGATTCAACGTAATTTAGTTGGTATTTATGATTGTATATTAAAATTGGTTTTAGTTGTTCGTTTATTTCGATGTTGTTCAGTTTAAATGTAGCTTTAGGTTTAATATTAATAAATAACAACATACTAGTTTATGTTTTAAAGAAGTTACAAGCCGCGAATAAACTTTTGTTAGAGATTAGACGTTAGATTAGTTTCAATGAAAAAACTAAACAAAAAGAGATTAGTTACGTCGACTAAGAAATATTTTTTATTAAGCGTATTCTTGTAAAATTTTCTTTTAAAATTGTAATATTCTGAGTTTTTAAATGCGCGACATAAAGTTAAATATTAACTTTTAATGCTGTGTATTGAGTTTAAAGAAATTGTGTACGGAAATTTTAGGTTTACATGTAGGTATTTTAATTTGTTAAAAAAAACTAGCACGGCGTGGACTACAGAATTACTGTTTAGGTTTTTTTTTGCAAGATATATACTAAAATCTGGCCAGAGAACGAAAATGAATTAAACAACACGTAAATGGGATAGGTTGTTCTCGAGTAATAAGCGCACTAACGAAGAGACAGGCAGGTAGGGAGACGTTGCGTTTTATAATATATATAGAAGAGATATAAACAAAATAATCTAAGATTTAATAATTATATATTTATAAATTTAAATTTGTTTATTAAATCGATATTCTGAAATAAAATTTCGGAATATGGTTTGTTACTTGATTGGTCACTACAACATAAAGTCAACAGATGGCGCAAGGGTCTGTATCTTGCCCAACGAGTAGTAACTCGTTTATATAAAGTACCATGATTGCTATAAGCCAGCGAGAGTCATTCCAACTTGACTCTCCACGGTACTCGGATCTTCACCTGATGAAGAGTATAGGCTCAGAAACTATAGTCGTAGGAAGGAAAGGCGTGGAATATAGCATTAATGGGATCTTTGTTGGTCATTTTGCATGTGCAAATTTCTCGACTTTATATTAAATTTGTTTATCTTTTATTATGCCCCATCCAGACTCTCCACGAGGCTGCGCGAGGGAACGCGAGTGCGAGAGTGAGGACGGTGCGCTCGTGTCCCCTCGCCTCGCCTCGCTGTCGCTCCGCTTTTTGTCGGTTTTTTCGAGCGTGAGTCAATGGACGCGAGAGGGTGAGGCGAGGGAATCAACCACACTCTCGCGCTCGCTCACTTTGTTTGTTAACTGCTACCGAGTGAGGACGCGCGCGCGGTTTTATTTATATTATGACGGACTGGAGTAACGATTTGTGTACCACTTTTATGGAATTGTACCAAATGGAACCAATCATTTGGAATCCAAAAAATCCATATCACAAGGACAAAAAGAAAGTGAACGATGCGTGGGACCGGATAAGCAGAGAATTAAATATACCTATACAGGAGTTAAAAGCTAAAAAAATTTCATTGATGGCGACTTTTAGAGGGCACCTGAGAAAGAAAAAAGCTTCAATTAAATCCGGTGCAGGTATTAATGACATCTATAAACCGATATGGTTTTTATACGAACTGTTGGAAAGCTTTTTGGGTGACATCAATGAATGTTCGACTACAATAAATACGGAGAGACAGGTTAGTAAAATAAAACATATTTTCTTTAATTAAGTAGGTATATTAGTTTATTTTGTAGAAATTATTTAAATCTATTGCATATATGAATTTGTACAGAAATATGAAGTAAACTCTTCTCTTATCTGAGTTGCATTTAATGTTGCTCTGCGTGGTATTTGATCCAGACGCTGCAGGGCACCGTCACTGTGAACGTCATTTCTCCAAGAACCAGGTTGGACCAAAATCCCATTATCATCTAAAATATCTACTGTACATGCAGGAGTGTATAATGTACTCGATGTTTCACTCCTTCTAAGGAAGTTGTGCAGTAAAATGCATGACATTGTTACTACTGATGCTTTGTTAGGATCTAACAAAATAGGTTTTCTGAAAACTCTAAATTTTGACGACAATATCCCAAAAACATTCTCCACCACTACACGTGCGCTTGATAATCGCTGGTTAAAAATTCGTTTTTGCGAGCCAGTAGTGTGATTGCCTGGGTATGGTTTCATTATATGAGTATCTAGAGCAAATGCGCCATCTGCTATAAATACATAAGGCACATTTTTATCTGAACCTGGAAAGGGAGATGGTGTTGGCAAGTTAAGGTTATTTGAGCTAATTTTTTGCCACAGTAAAGTTTTCCTAAACACTCCGCCATCGCTGATTCGTCCCTGGCTTCCAATGTCAGCGAAAATAAACCGATAATTGCTGTCAACTAATGCCAAGAGAACAATACTGAATGTATTTTTGTAGTTATAATATTCTGATCCAGATCCAACAGGACATTGTAAAACTATGTGTTTGCCGTCAATTGCTCCAACGCAGTGAGGAAATTTTGTTCTAAATCCTTTTTCTATATCTAGCCACTCCTGGGCACTAGACGGAATCTGAAACAAACATATATATGTTTTTAAATTATTATACATTCTGATATAATAATTATTAATATTCTTTTTACATTTCAGATGAACAATTCACAAGCTGTTGAAATAGAAGAAGAAGAATCAAGTGTGACTGAAAAAATCTTCAATGCCGCAATCTCCAATTGCTTCAACCAGCCAACAGTCATTTCCACCACAGCACCCGCGTCAACGAGCAAAAAGTTCTGAATATCTCATCAACGAAGCTAGCAAGCAGATGAAGGATACATTTAATACTTTAAATAATGTTCTAAAAGACCGAAGAACTGAAGAAGATGAGTGCGATTTGTACTGCAAGTTACTTGCCAAAAAATTACGAGGGCTACCTGAAAATGAACGTGCTATTTTCATGTACGAAATAGACGGCATGTTTATAAAACGTTTACGTAATCTTAGTACCCCATCATCTAATTTTTACATCCCAGAACGACCTACTTCTTCTCAATCTTGCGACTCTGAACCTTCTCATAATGAAATGAGAACTCCAAAACGACCCAATTCTTCTTTCACATCCTATTCCGAACCGGCTATACCGAGCAAAATTGTACCAAATCATAATAACATATCCTCCAGTTTTCCAATACATTCCAATTTCAGATCGTAGCCCAATCGGTAATTCACAACGACCTGTTTCGTCACACTCATCTTATTCTGATTCTATCAGACATACTCCAAAACAACAAAATACTGCTCGAATGCCATCACCTAAGCCGACAATTGCACCGAATCATACTATATCCCTACAAACTACGTATCCGCCTGTTTTGCACATTCCAGATCCGAATCATAACCCAGACGACAATTCACAATCAGTTACAATTTTGTCCGACCAAGTAATAGTTTCACCGGCCAGAGATTATTTTGAAAATTTTAAGTACAGCCAGGAATGATGGTTTTGGTTTTGGTGTAACTTTTATTAATTATTTTAATTATCTCTTTGTAATACAACTGATTAATAATTTGAAGATTAATAATAAAAGTATTTACCTTTATTTGGTCTTTTAATGCCTCGTTAATTGCAGCACAAACTTCTGGTATTATTGTAGAAATCAGCTGACTCGAAACTTTAAATAAAAAATGTAGACTTTTGTCGTTGTCGCCAGTAGCCAAAAACCTTAATGTAATGGCAAGTCGTACTTTGGGTGGTATAGCGTGCCTTAGTTGAGTATCTTTCTTGACGATAATAGGAGCAACTTTGTTCAATAAGTATTCAAAATCGAAGAAAGACATGCGCACAAAATTTTCGAATTCACCAGATGATTCGGAAAGTAATTCTGTAATTTATTTGTCCATAGTTTGCCTGTAAAAGAAAGTAATATTTTAAGGTAATAAAAAACATGGTGCATGTTGTATACTTAAGCATCAAAATGCTCTAGGACACAATATGCACATACTTTATTAGTTGTGGTCTAAAAAATCATCAAATTCAAATACTTACATCGTCCTGTTACGGTGTATTGACTTCATCCACCACCTTCGCCGTTTAGACTTTCTTTTTTTATTTAGGTGATATATACGCAAGGCATTGTAATATTGGTAGGCACATAAAGTAGCTAACGCAGTCACTTCAATCACGTCCATCTTGAAGTAGACGTAGCGGGCAACTGAATAAAAATCGAGAGTGTGGATGGCTAGCATTCCTGCAGCCTCCACTTGCCAAGACTCGTGCTGAGAGGTTCTAGGAGGCGCCTCGCGAGAGTCTGGATGGGGCTTTAGGATTAAAATAGTTGTTATTTATTTGTTTATTATTTAAATATTGGAGCTATAATTTATCTTTTTAATAGAATAAATGCCAAATTTCGAACCTGAGTGACGAGTCATGATCATATCTTAATAGATAAGCAAGGTTTTTAATCCCATGGGGAAGTCTGGGGAACATAACAGTAAGATTTTTTAAAGATTTTTCTTGCTGGTTGAATCTTTATAAAGTACAGAAATACGATATTGCACTTTCACAAGTACTTCGGTCTTTTGTATCCTCCCACTGTGTGTGTTCTAAATCCTTATCGCTGTCACACTCTGTATATGACATTCATTTTTCATCAGTATCACACAGTTTTAAAAACTACGAATACATTTGAAACGCTAAATTTTAGTTTTTTTTGCCACGATGATCATAAATCAAGACAAATATGCTTCCTATAGGAAAGTCTAATCTCTAAATGGAACAGAGCATCCTGTAATATTTTGATGATTGGTAATTGGCGCGGCTTTTAGATTTTTCTTACTCGTTGAAACTTTATAAAGTATAGAAATATGATCATGCGCTTTCATAAGCACTTAAGTATCCTGTATACTTCTATTGTGTTCTAAATAAATATAGCTGTCACATTCTGTATATAACATCCATTTTTCGTCAATATTACACAATTTTATAAACTACGATATACATTTGAAATGCCAAATCTTAGTTTTTTTGCCACGATTTACCATCAGCAATCATCAGTGTGTATTGTCATCAGACAGCGTATCATAAAACGTATTTCAATGAAGCTAGACACCAAAACACCTTCTGGCGCTGACGGAATACCTGCCATAGCTCTTCAAAACTGTGCGAGGGAACTAACACCAGTTTTCTGTAGACTTTTCAACCTAACCTACAGAAAGGGAATATTTCCCTCCTGCTGGAAGTGTGCCACAGTTCAGCCGATACCTAAAAAAGGCAAGAAGACCTTGCCAAACAACTACCGACCAATCGCACTGCTTTCAATAATATTGAAAGTCATGGAAAAGGCTATCAATCAGCATCTCCTAAAATATCTTGAAGGATTCAACATTATTAGCGATTATCAATATGGCTTTCCTAAAAATAGATCAACAGGAGAACTTCTAACCTATATAACACACGTTTGGAACAACGCAATTGAACGTTTTGGAGAATCTCGAGCGATTGCTCTTGACATATCCAAGGCATTTGACCGTGTTTGACACGATGGGCTGTTGGCTAAGCTACGCTCTTATGGTATGTCTTAAAAGTTCTGTTTGTAGCTCTCATGTTTCCTCAGAGAGCGTTCTTTACGAGTGGCAGTCGACAGATTTCTTTCTAACACCTTCACGCCGGCGTGTCTCAAGGCTCCATACTCTCTCCTACCCTTTTTCTCATTTACATTAACGATCTGCTGGAAAAGACCGAGAATCCAAACTACAGCTTTGCAGATGACAGTAAGCTTATCTCTTCATTCACTTCGAACGCTCGGACATCGGCTACTCAGACGAATATCCGCAGACAGCAGGAAGTCATTCAACTTAACAAAGACCTGGAAGAAATTTTATCTTGGGGTGACAGTAACCAAGTGAAATTCAACGCTACAAAAACCCAGGCGGCAGTTTTTTCTAAAAAAGTTAACGTTGCTGAACCCGACATAATTATGTCGGGGCACTCCATTCCTCTAATATCGTCACTCAATTTGTTGGGCGTTAATTTGGGAGCAAATATGTCCTGGCATGAACATGTTGCAGGCATAGCAAGGAGAGCTTCTCAAAAGTTGGAAATATTATTTCGAACCAGAAAGCTTTACACTCCACAACAACTGTTAATTCTTTACAAAGCTCAAATTCGACCAACTATGGAATACTGCTCCCATGTTTGGGGCTTCGCTCCCAAACATACACTGCATTTGTTGGATTCTGTTCAAAGAAGAGCTATTCGTCTGATTGGAGACCCAGAACTGACCGGCGGCCTTGATCCGCTGGAACATCGAAGAACGCTTGGCGACTTGAGCCTATTCTACAAGTATTTTCATGGAAAGTGTTCGAAGGATGTGGCCCGCTTAATTTGTTCCCAGAGCGGTGCATGTTAGAAGAACACGTCACGCTAATACTTCACATCCGTATGAGGTTCAGCTTGTTACTCCTCGTACAACGCTTTTCAAGCAGTCTTTCATATGGAGAACATCATCCCTTTGGAATAATTTGCCCAGGACTGTGTTTCCCACCGAGTACAATTTACAGCGATTCAAGAACAACGTGTATCACTTTTTCCGCACACGTGTCGCTCCTGTAGCGCTTTAGGGACTTCTTGCCTGCAGCACGTGTGCTAGACCTATAAAAAAAAATTAATCAAGACAGATATCTCTCTCTAAATCGAGTACAGCATCCTGTAATATTTTGGTGATTGGTACATGGGATGGTTATCCTTGTTTGGGACCACCCGTACTTTTAATACGAGGACAAAAGGTACTAACCTTACTTGTTAGTTAAGCCACGATATTTTTTTTTGTATATCTTCTGATTAATCTGTCCGATATTGGTGTTCAGGACTGATCATTTTTAGAATAATTTGTTACATATGTAGAGGGTTCTACCACACCTTTACATATTTACATATTTTTTGTTTACCTATATATCACGCATTTTATTAAGTCTGAGTTATTCGAACTTGAAACTCTTCGAAAATATCTTTTTCTATTGTAATTACAAAGAGCCGATCTTAGGAACATTCTAATTAATATATGTAGCCATTGCTCGTCAGACCATCTGTAATAAGGGTAATTTGAAGCCAGCAGCTTGCTGGCCTAATGGCGTTTCGAGAAACATCTAACAACCCTTAAGTTTCTGTCTAAACGCCCACATCTTTAAGCCAGTTTTTTTTCTGGGGTTATTTTATTGTTTTAAGGAAATAAAATTATTTTTCCCTCAAATTTTAAATTATTTTTTAATGGTAAACTCTACTCCACAATATTTAATGCAGATCTGTAACCATTATTATGGAATTTTACGGAGGAGTACATCAATATTGAATGTTGACTATGTAATAAAACAAACCTGTGTAATTTCTGACTAGTGTTGGGATTTCACGTATCAGCCTGAAGGAAATACACTTACTATTAATAGACGTACTTTTATTGCATAAACTCGTTGTGTTTCTACGATGTAATTACTTATACATTCAAGACCAAAATTGTTGTATTGTCAAATCCTGGTTGATCCTTTCGCTAAGATACGATCAGAATACATTTGGTGTTAAGAAATTAATTTCAAGTCACCCCTCTAGAATGTTGGGCTGATTTCCTAAATAACACACAAACTGGATTTCTGTCGGTGGGTCTGACATTGACAATTTATACAGATTGACAGAATTCGTTAAATATTTACCAATTACACCGGTGGACCTCCAAGATTTATACATTTTAAATAAGATATTCGGCCTTAAAGGGATTTAAATCCTGATTAGATTTGCAATAAGGATAATTTGGGCATTTTTCTGCCTAAAAAATCTAAAAATTGTTAAAATATCAATAAGATCTTTTGGACAGCTGTAAAAACTACAGGAGAAATAACTTGAGTCTTACTTAATTTGATCATGTATGTCCCTTATTTAGATTTCGAACTTGATACTGGTGTACTCTTTTTATATTTCATTTTTTTTAAATTTATATAATAATAATAATAATAATAATAATTTTATTTCCTATTTTCTGCAAAACAACATTAATATTACATTTTACATTATACATTTCAATATTTCTGCTACAAAAAAAAAAAGAAAAAGGAGCTGAAAACAATTAAAACTGTTCAAAGTTCAACCCCATGTAAACTACATCATCTAGCATAAATGTCCATGAATTAAAGAAAATAATAAAACTAAACGAGATAGAGAGAGAGAAAGAGAGAGAAATGCGACAGAAATTAGCTAATTAACTAATTGGTTTAAAATACTTTTTATCCGCTTTCTAAATATCTCAGGTTTAAGGGTTTTTAAAGCAACAGGTACGGTATTATAATGTTTATAAATATTGTAGGAAAAGCTTCTTTTAAAAAGAACCGTCCGGTGAGGTGGTGGAGATATAAGTCCACCAAATCTTAAATTCAACCTATGAACATCTGTTCTATAAATAATTGTATTTGTTAGGTATGGTGGGCAGTTATTAACAACAAAAACATGAAACATTACCAAAGAATGTAGTCTACGTCTATCCTGCATATTCAACCACTTAGCATCCTCTAATTTGTGCGACACGGATTGAAATTTTCTTATACCATAAATGAAACGCTCCTTTGCACTTTTTCAATTCTATTTAAGTTTACTTTATCTAAACAGGGTCCATACATATTATCACACTAATTAAAGTGACTTAAAACAAGGGAATCTGCTAATTTTACCTTGAGAGATTCTTCCAAAAGATGTCGATGTGGGTAAAGCATTTTCAGTGACATATAGGCTCTTTGTATAAT
The DNA here is from genome assembly GCA_019049505.1 of Pachyrhynchus sulphureomaculatus. NCBI lineage: Eukaryota > Metazoa > Arthropoda > Insecta > Coleoptera > Curculionidae > Pachyrhynchus > Pachyrhynchus sulphureomaculatus. The sequence goes on from CM032450.1 coordinate 56,283,538, forward strand.
ATATATGAATTTATATGTTGACAACAATGAGACACCAATTTGACATGGTGTCAGCACTAGAATTGTAATTAAATATTGTTCAAAAAACTTCCTCAGCTAAAAACACCTAAGAACATCTTTCGAATAGCATATAATAATAATAGTAATCGTAACAATCAAAATTTGATATTACTCTAAATGTAATTATTAAACTAACATAGTGTAAGATGAATAAGGAATTTAATATCTTAATTGCTTTAAATTAATAAAGTTTTCACATCAGGTTGCCTTAATTAGCACAAATTACTACCCAAACGACAATTTAACTTAAACTACCTTTCAGATATTTTTTTAATTATTCACTACGTAATAAAGACTAGTTTCAATTTTATTAATCCAAGCTAAAATTAAGTTACCAATATTTACTAAAAGCACTTTCAACATATACAACTAATTTTTTTTTTATACTATGAACAGAGAATATTTTCAGTTCGTTGTTTCAATCATTCATACAATGACAGACATGTTGTTTTGAGACTTTATAAGAGTTCTTTAAGGGGACAACACCACTGCAAAGGCAGGAGTTACTTACGCGTGCCCTACCTGGTGTCAGCCCTCCAAGACAAGAAGAGCCCAACTCCAGACAGTGCAGAACAAGGCCAACGAGGCCCTAAGGATCATCACGGGAGTCCCATGGTTCATGAAGAAAAGGCAGATCCACAGAGACCTCGGTGTGCCTAGCGTAAAGGCACACATGAGGAGAATTCAACTCAAGCTTATGGACAAGGCGTCCCAGCACCCCAACCCAACCATTGGGGATGCTTTCTTACTCCCCTCACATGCCCTCCGCCAATTTCCGAGATCTTTAGACCCTCTCTCGGATGAATTTGATGGCTCTCCTCACCCGTCGTGACAGAAAAATGTCAAACTAAGTTGTCATAAATTCTAGGTTAAGTTAACATTAAGTCTTAGGTTAAGTTAGGATAAGACAATCAAATTTTAAAAGATCCATCTCTTGGGATAGGTTAGTTTAAGTGCTTAGGTTAAGTTAGAATAAGCAAACTCTCACCCTATGTAATAAACTTCTAGCAATGTAAGTAAGAGGCTATTCTTTTTTTAGAATCGAATAAAGAAAATGCTCAAAAATGGTCTTTAAGGGGATATACCTAGTCATCTGGATCAAAAATTCAATTTTTAGATTTTAATATTTTCTTTAAGTACGATATCTTAAAAAATTTTCTGTAAGTTTCAAAAGAATCGGTTAAAAATTGACGAAGAAGTGGCGTTGCGTAGAGGTTTTGGAGTAGGTAGCGAGCCACTGCTCTCGGGTCAGCCTTCGCCGACCTTAACTGGATTTTAATGTATTTTAAACTTTTTCTTTTATAATATAATACAAAGAGATTCTTGAATTGTCCTTCTTCGAAGGGACCGGACATTCACATCTGCTATTCTAGTACCGTTGTACAGTTCACTCGTAGTAGTTTACTCTTAACAGTTCACTCGTAGCTATTTAGTGGTAGCAGTTATTAAAGTTAATATTTTAGTTGGCTTTGTTAAATATAATGACAGCTATGGGAGTTCATTGTCACTGGAACTAGTTGACCTGGCCAAGCGACAATTGCTACAAAGTACAAAAGAGGTTAGAATACGTCGTAGATAAGAACAAATTAGTACTCTAGAAGCTCAAACATGTGATGAAGATTCAGCATTTGGCTCTGGAGTCGATGATTCATTTACAGGTAAGAATTTATTTTTGTATTATTGTTTTTGAACCTGACTTTTCAAATCTAAAACTTTAAACGCGTTTTTCTCGAAACTACTTTTTCTTGAAAACCGTTTAGGGGTGTGCAAGGTATCTCAAGAACCACTGAACCGATTTTCATGAAATTTGCTAAAAATTTTCTCTATACATATTGCTTGTCTTTAAAGGAAAGAATTTTGATTTTATCAACATTTTTAATTAGTAAAAATGTAAAACGCGGTCTTCGCTTTTTTGTTTAAGGAGTAAGGCCAATCCAGGTCCCAGGAAAAAATACTAATTTTGGGCAGTTTTTTGAACGTATAATAAAAGCAGTCGAAAATTTATTTGAAGGGCTTTATTAAATAAATATTTAAATGCACGGAATTTTTTTTATTATCTTTTTAATTCAAAATGGCCGCTTCAGAATCGAAGACGACAAGGCACCTTTTATAAGTGACCTGACACAGATCCAAGATGTCAACCTAAAACCAAAAAATCCAAAAAAATTTCATTAATACTAGTGCAAAATGTGTGGATTTTGCGATAAGCTATAAATTTCCTTTTTTTATAATAATTTTTTGGGCGAAAAATGAACATTTTTTTCAAATGTACACCATTTTTCGAAAAAAAACGATGTTTTTAAATTTCTGTTCGTTACCCACTAGTTTTTGACATATATTAATGAACAATTTTTGGTTTTTTTATTACAATTTTTGGTTTTTTTATTCTAGGTTGAAAATTGGGAGGATAAAAAAATGTTTCTGTACACTTTGATGTTTGTTTAATAAAGTAAATTTTCGACTGCTTTTATTATACTCTCGAAAAACATTCCCGAAATTAGTCTTTTTTCCTGGGCACTGGAGTGGTTTTACCCCTTAAGCCAATGCCATTTGATGAAATCTTTTTTTAAAATCCTTCGTTCAAAGACAAGATTGATCCTCTAGTAAACTAATTTCTTTGGAAATTTTGATTTTAGATGATCCAGCTCCCAGTAATCGTGCACACTGCAATGCTCGTTAAAAAAAGAGATCGCAGGGAACGGAGGTAGCGCCGCCATTTGTTTTTTATTAAAATTTCATAAATTGTATTTTAAGCTGTGTACGAGTATTATTATATAAAATAAAAACCTGATTTATACAATGAATAGTTTCGCTAAAAAAGTCCTAAAAAACTTTTTTTTTACTCCATGATTAGGTACATCCCCTTAATAATACATGCTGCTGTATTTCACATGTACACTTATTAAAGATAACACTTTATTTATACTTCAGATATATTTGTGTATTTTAAATGAACACGTTTTTGAAATTTGCTGCAATACGCCTCGCTTTGCTATATTTCTGTTTATTGTAATTTATTCAGATCGATAATCATGTTGATCAATTGTCGGTTGATGTACAGTATGCAAGCAATTTAAAATTATTCCAGTAATAACCTTGCTAGAGGGATTCTTACATTCCTTCACGTTTTTGAGTCTCAACATAGTTTTTTATTTCCGTCGGTTTATCTGTCAACCGGTCTGCTGATACCATAACTTTAAAACGAAATGAGATATTGATGTCAAATTTGGTACATATATAATACTTAAGGAAGGTAAGGTAATTAAAGGACCTATATTTTTTGAGCAATATTACCTTAGGGGTTGGTTGGGTGTAGGTGAGGTAGGCGATTGTTTCTGTTTATGCATTGTAGCCTCTTGGCTTATTGTGGTCCTCTCTCTTGGTTACACAAGTACCGTTCCTTTAAAAAGGTTTGTTGATATACCCTAATACAGGCAAGCCTCTCCACCGTTTTGACAACAGAGACATGATAAGATGCATATGCAGTAGAAAGGGAGACTGTAGGGGGGGGGAGTGGAACGGATGGGGATCGATAACGTTTTCTTCTTTTTTAGTTGCGGAATGAGGAAATTTTGAACACAATTGTTTAAACTTAACCTAAAGATTTAACAGGTAAAGTAGTTGTTCTGAATATATCGTGTGTAATGTGTATTTAGAAGTTCCTGAAGTCGAACATTATAAAATTGTAATCTTTCTTCATTATTTACAAATTCCGTCGTGAATGATGTAGACGAAAATGTCACGTGAACGTTTTTGAACTCTGTTCAACTGTTCTGTTTTTGTGATTATTGCCCACTATAAAGTACCTTTATTCAAAATATCGAGTTGTAATGCTTGGGTTAACCTATTCTTTAATTTTAAATGTCCTAGTGAAATCTAAGAAAAGTAACGGAAGTACTGTTCGTTTGAGCCGACTAGCAGAAGCTCTATAAATGATGAAAATATGAGATATTCACGTATTCTAAATACATAGCGCTCACAACTCAGAAGCTATGATATATATATATATATATATATATATATATATATATATATATATATATATATATATATATATATATATATATATACACTCCTGGACAAAATTAACGCAACAATATATTAAATCATACAAATCTCTATAATGAATTAATTTTAATAATTTTTTACGAACATTGGTTACAAGTTAGAAAAAATTTATTCGGATACTTTAAAAGTGAATTAACTACCAAATTTCTCTATAAGATTCGAATTAAAATTATTCTTAAGACCTAATAACAAAATCGTTGAAATTATGTAATAATAATAAAAAAAAAACTGGGACACTAGTAGCAAAATTAATGGTGTAACTAGGACACTAGTAGCGTGTGTTGCCTCCTCTACTTCGGATGACAGCGTTTATGCGTCTAGCTTCTAATTAAATTTTGGATAAAATCTTGAGGAATTTGCTCCCATTCTGTGATAACTGCATTTTCAAGTTCCCTCAGGTTTCTAGGTGCAGCTATATGACGTTTCACATTTTTCTTAAGGTGATCCCATACATGTTCTATCGGATTCAGATCCGGGCTTTTTGGTGGCCATTGCATAATCGGTATATCAACTTGATTAAGATAATCGAGTACCTCCCTAGCCACGTGAGGTCGAGCGTTGTCTTGTATAAACAGGAAATTGGGCCCCACAAAATGACCGAAAGGTATCACATGTTCTATTACAATATTCTCAAGATAGTAGTCAGCATTCATGGATCTCGTACGGACAGGAACTAACTCTGTGCGTGCATCAAAGCAGATGCCACCCCAGAACATAACAGAGCCACCGCCGAATGGAATCCTTGCAGAGATATTGCAAGGAGCAAACCTCTCTCCTGGTCTTCGCCATACTCGCTCACGACCATCTGGATGTTTTGGACTAACCCTAGTTTCATCTGTGAAGAAAACTTTTTTCCAATCATCCACAGACCAGTTTTCGTGATTTCGAGCAAAACGTAACCTGGCAACTCTGTTCTCTCTCTGCGCAGTGGCTGGTCTCCTACTGTTTAATCCAGCTTCATTTAACCGTCTTCTAACTCTTTTAGAAGAAATTGTGACATTGCGAACAACTTCGAGTTCGTTTCTTATTATAGAACTAGTGACAGTCCTGTTTCTTAAAGCATATTTTATTATAAAACGTTCATCTAAGTCGCTAGTGCATCGTTTTCGCCCTTGTCCTAGCCTTCTAGAATAAGTTCCTACTTCATTCAAGCGTCTTACCATACGACTTATTGTGGAACGATGTTTGCCTAACAAATTGGCAACATAACTCTGACAATATCCCTCGTCCAATAAAACTGAGGCTCGCACTACCTCATGTTCAGTTAAATTCCTCGTTCGATTCATTTTTCTAATTCTTCGGGGTCAAAAATAAAACAGTCTACCACAAAAACGTATTACTTTGAAAAAGGGAACAATTTATAAGCTTACTTTTAAAGAAAATCTATCGCATTATTACAGACTTTTCTAAAAACAGACAGATTCTAAAAAAATTCTTTAAAACTGTAAATCTAAACGAATTGTTTTGATTTCTGTCATGAACAACGAAACAAAATATGCATAGCCTACTATTCAAATACTCGATAAACTTTAAAACTGACATAAGAAAAAGATAAATTAATTTTCAGATTATTGTGTTAATTTTGTCCAGGAGTTTATATATAACACATGGGCTGAAAAGTCCCGGGCCTAACACATAGATGGCGCTAGTTTTATTGCAGTCACCTTTTTTTTCAGTTAATACTAACCTTCAAAAGACAGCTGTTAAAATTTCATGATATTCTATTCATTAGTTTGTGAGTTATTGTGCTAAGAGTGACGCTACTTTTGTTATTTTCAAAACAATGGATCAAAAACAATTTCGTGTTTTAATTTTACACTGCTTCTTGATGGGAAAAAATACCGTTCAAGCGAAGCAATGGCTTGAAAAGTGTTATGGGGACTCCGCTCCATCAGAAACAACAATAAAACGTTGGTTTGCTGACTTCAAACGTGGTCGTAGAGACACCGATGATGCAGAACGCAGTGGACGTCCAAATGAGGCGGTAACACCAGAAAACATCAAAAAAATCCATAAAATCGTTTTGAATGATCGAAAAGTGAAGTTGCGTGAGTTAGCTGACATCGTAAAGATATCAAAAGAACGTGTTGGCTTTATATTGCATGAGCATTTGACTATGAGAAAGCTCTGTTCAAAGTGGGTGCCGCGTTTGCTCACTGTTTATCAAAAACAAGAACGTGTTGATGATTCTGAGCAGTGTTTGGCCATTGTTAGAGCGGCGCTGGAATGATTGCGTTGCTCTTGATGGAGATTACGTTGATGAATAAAGCTAATTTTGAACCAAAAAAACCGTGTTTTCTTTGTTAGGCCCGGGACTTTTCAGCCCATGTGTTATATATATATATATATATATATATATATATATATATATATATATATATATTATATTTCGAATCCTATTCCGGGAAGTTGAAGAACTATAGCAGATATAATCTTAAAGTATTATTTTATAATGTTTAACACAATTAAAAAATACGTAAGTGGATATTTTAAAGACGTCGTTCTGTTTGAATTTGATACTATATTTTGAATTTAAATAAAACAAACCAGACGCTACATTTGTATGTATGCCACTGCTGAAACAATCTAAATAATAGTATACCGAACTTCATGTAAATTCGGCGTAATAGAGTTAGACATCCTAGACTTGTTAATACGATCCAATCGAATTTCCAAATTTATTTAAACCTCAAATGGCTAGCTGGGCTCCCTCAAATTATTAACATGTCTACTCTTATAATTTATTGAATAGGATTACTTGAAAAAATTGATATTTATCTGATATTTCTCTTTTAAATTCAAGTTGCAAAATAGTTATAGTCGCTTGTTTTTGTATACTGTTTAGAAATAATCAAAAGTATATGATTTTTAGAATTCTTTGCTTCAAAAACTCTAAAAAGGACATATACTATATGTCCTTTTTAGAGTTATTAATCCTTCTGGAGTTATCGCGGCTGCAACCTCTTCGACTAACAGACGGTCAATGTACACACAGGCCTACGAAAATTAGAAAGTATGTTATTTATCATGTATCATATATATATATATATATATATATATATATATATATATATATATATATATATATATATATATATATATATATATATAAAGTAAATTGGGAATGTGGAATCTTTGGCACAATGATACTACTCAGTATATATCACCACTACACCAAACACTTTATTTTTGCACTCGACGCGCGTTTCGCTAACCATGTTAGCTTCATCAGGAGCGATGATTGACTCGCTGATCGCTCCTGATGAAGCTAACATGGTTAGCGAAACGCGCGTCGAGTGCAAAAATAAAGTGTTTGGTGTAGTGGTGATATATACTGAGTAGTATATATATAAAGGGTGATTCATTTAGAGGTACTTTTTGTGATGGGGATTTAATTGCAGATTGCGCATGCGTCGTGTCAACTGAAGTGGCAATCCTGTTCAGTAGTGTTTGACAATTCATAATGGAAAGACTTAGCCCGGCACAGCGTCTACAAATTGTTCAACTTTATTACGAAAATGGGCGTTCTACGAGGAATGTGTATCGGGCGCTTAGAGCAACTTATGGTCCACATAATCGACCTACCGAACGCACAATTCGCTCTACCATCAATATGTTTGAGACCCAATTTTCATTATTGGATAATGCTCGACCGAATAGACCACATCCAGCACGTAGTGAAGAAAATATAGGGGCGGTAGCGGAGAGTGTACGCGAAGACCGTGAAGTGTCGATTCGTCGCCGTTCTCAACAGCTTGGCCTGTCATATTCAACAACTTGGCGTATTTTACGTAAGGATCTTTCTTTAAAAGCATACAAAATTCCACTAGTGCAACAACTGAAGCCGACCGACCTTCCGAATCGTTTCCGTTTTAGTCCTTGGGCTCTTGACAAGCTTGCAGAAGATCCACTGTTTTCGAGAAAAATTTTGTTCACCGATGAGGCCCATTTTTGGCATAATGGGTTCGTGAATAAACAAAATGCCCGTATTTGGGGTGATGAACAACCTGAAGAGGTTCAAGAGCTGCCATTAAATCCAGAAAAAACAACTGTTTGGTGTGGTTTATGGGCCGGTGGAGTAATCGGTCCATATTTCTTCAAAACAGAGGCCGGCCGGAATGTTACTGTGAATGGTGACCGTTATCGCGCCATGATAACAGACTATTTGATACCAGAAATTGAAGCCCGTGGTCTCGACGAAATCTGGTTCCAACAAGATGGCGCCACTTGCCATACAGCCCGTGAAACCATGGCTTTACTGCGAGAGCAATTCGGCGAACAGATCATTTCACGCTTTGGACCAGTGAATTGGCCGGCTAGATCATGTGACATCACACCTCTTGACTTTTTACTTTGGGGCTATGTAAAGTCCAAAGTCTACATGGATAAGCTAGCTACAATTGAGGCATTGGAGGCCAATATTACTCGAGTCATTGGCCAAATACCACTCGAAATACTCACACGCGTCATTGAAAATTGGAACTTCAGAATGGACGTTGTTAACCGTAGTCGCGGACAACATTTGAAAGAAATTATCTTTAAGAAATAATTGTAAAGAATGGTTCTTTTATATGATAATAAAGATTATAAAATAAAATTGTTTTTATTCATTTTTTTTTATTTAAAAAAAAGTACCTCTAAATGAATCACCCTTTATATATATATATATATATATATATATATATATATATATATATATATATATATATATACACACAGAGGGAAAGGACTGGGACGAAATAACCACGGAGGAATTACAAGCAAATCTAAAAACGATGAAGAATGGAAGAGCGGCCGAACCAGGTATATCTCTGCAGAAATGATTAAAAATGGAGGTATAACCATGTGGAGAACAATAACTAGCTTATTTAATGATTGTATATCACAAGGAAGAATACCTAGAAAATGGGAAAAAAGCTACATTTCATCAATCTATAAGAAAGGAAATAGAAAAGACCCTAATAATTATAGAGGTATATGCGTTACAAGCACTATGAGCAGACTGTACGGTAAAATATTGCAAAATAGAAGAGAGAGAGAGAAACAATTAAAGGAAAGATATCCGAAAACCAAAGCGGATTTACTCCGGGCCGGTCGTTTATAGATAACTTGTTTACTTTACAACCATTGATAGAAAAAAAGGTATCCAAAAAGATGACGAAATACATATGACCTTTATAGATCTTAAGAAGGCATACGATAGTGTACCGAGAAATAAACTTTAGCATGTCTTGAGAACAGTAGGGATAAAAGAAGGGATGATAACAACAATAAGGGAGTTATGTAATGAAAATATAGGATATATGAAACAGGGACGCTATCTCTCGGAAGCTATCCACATTACAAAAGATCTAAGACAAGGGTGTTGCCTTTCACCAACCTTATTTAATATATTTGTAGACAACGCTCTAAAGAAGTGGAACCGCACTTGCCAAAGCATGGGCATTAGTGATAAACACCTATAATCGTTAATTTTTGCAGACGACCAAATAATAATAACACAAGATGCATTCGATATGGAATATGTATTGAAGAGATTATACACAGACTACAAGGAATGGGGACTAGAGGTGAGCCTTGAAAAGACGGAGTATATGGTTATGAACTCGGAAATAGAATTTGATGTTTTAATTAACAACGATACACATGTCAAACAAATATCTAGGAGTACTGATTGACAACAAAAATGGTATAGGTAAAAAGGAAATACAGAATAAAATACAAAAAGCCAGAAGGATCATAGGAGCTCTCAACTCAATATGGTGGGATCAAAACATAACTACACAAAACAAAAAGAGAATCGGAAGAACAATGGTAGAATCGGTTTTAAGTTATGGTAGTGAACTGTGGCTAATGAAAGAAGAGGATAAAAGAAGAATAACGACGATAGAGATGGATTACCTGAAAAGAAGCGCTGAAGCGTCCAAATTCCAACACATAACAAACCAAGAAATACGCAACAGAACAGCAGCAACAGAAACAATTATACAAAGAATAGAAAATAGTCGTTTAAAATGGTTTGGACACCTACTCAGAATGAACGATACAAGATGGCCCAAAAGGCTCTTGACATGGAAAACACCGTGAAGAAATAAAAAAGGACGACCACGTAGTTCCTGGAATGAAGATATGAGACAAGCCATGAGGTCACGAGGAATGGACGAAGAGATGGCGGACGGTAGAGAGGTTTGGAGAAGGCGAATGGGAACACAACACTTAGTTGTATAATTCTTATATATTAGTTGTGTATATGTACAGTTAAACCAAAATATATATATATATATATATATATATATATATATATATATATATATATATATATATATATATATATATATATATACGTGCTGTATAAAAAATGACCACTTATTTTACCAATATAACGATACGAATATAACAATAAATTAAGAAGAATACAGCTGAAGCAAATGGATTCAAATTATTCTCATTGGATATAGCTTTTAAGTAAAAAATTTTAACAACTGAAAACTAGTTGGTATAATTTACCAATGATAATGCAGAATCCTGGAATAAATCATGTTATGTATGTAAAATGGGTAACACCATGTTGCCAAAAAATTAAAATTTCAGTTGAAAATGTAATATTTACATATTTTTGACAGGAAAAGTTCACACGTTACAGGGTTTATAGGTACAAGTCTGCTGACGTTTCACCAATCATCCTCTTAGCCCCTTCAGAGTTTGTTTCGAGAACTGGCCTGTTCAGAATCTCGAAGAAGTGATGCTGACGTTTCGCTGATGATCTTGCCAGGTTCTTCAGAGCTTGACTTCTTCTGAAAAAATTGTACCTGCAATATTAATATATTTAATATTGGAAAGTAATCTAAAATATTAATGCTTTTGATATCTGTTGCTTACATTGTATGTACTTATAGTGTTTTATACTTCAGGTTAGTCCAGAGACTCACACAGTTTGCTAGTGACGTCTCCATGGTGACGCCAGATAAATGCAATGCACACAAGTTTTCTACCTGATAACTTGACTACATGCTACTGATATGGATCAAAAAATACGTATATAATATTACCATAACTTTTGTCAGTATCTCCGATAATTTTCTTTCCGTTTCGTTATTAATACTGTCGTTATCTCTTCAATAGTTCACTCTAGGCCATTCTTTTTTTAAAAGTTGTTTAATTGCGAAGGATTTTCGGCCCGTGTGTAGTAGAAGTCATTCTGAAACTTCTTTTTTTAAATGTGCTGGGTAAGAATTATTAAGTATACATTTAGCCGTAATACCTAAAGGCAATTATTATTATTATTACTGTTTTAAAACAATTTAATCGACTTAGTACGTGTTAGGATGCCATATGCTGTCAGATTTCAGAAAAGCGAACATTGGCAACACCGAATAAAATCTGTTCGAATTTAAGATACAATTTATACTTTAAGGCATCTAGGTTCAAGAATTCCGTAGCGTTGACAGTGCCAGCAAATTGACATGCATTCTGCAATATTCCTTTAATTCTGGAATTCGGACGAAGCCACAAGTTTCTCTTATTTCGAAGCCAGGATTGTAGGAGAATTGGACATAAAATTTATTTCAACAGTGAAGATATTACGCATTCATATATATAAATGAAAACTATCATCGTTCCGTTATATACGATGGGCTAAAAATAATTTTATGGTGTGCTGTTTCTACAACTATACAATTATAACTATAAAAAAATAACTGAAGTCAACAATTTCTATATACTAACTGAAAATGATAAGATGACTTCAGTGGCAGCTGATGAAAATTACTGTATGGATGGTTAAAAATGATTCGGCTGCATAACCGAAGTAATTTCCCTTTAAAGAGTTGTTAATGCGTCTCTAGTTTTAAAATGCCTAGGGCAGTTAAACCTAATTCTATACGCAAAAAAGAAAAAAGATGAACTAATTGAAATTTGAGTATTTTAAATTATTTTCCATCGTACTCTCCTTATTATTTTTCCTAAAAAAAAACAAGTAGTCTTGCGAAGTATTTAGGCAAATGGTTAGTTATGGACATTATTCTTGGGTTTATGGTCTTTATTTAGAATCAGATGAGAAATCGTGGTTCTTGAAATTATGCTGTGTCAAACTGAAGTGACTTTCTCAAGTTTCGCCTACTATTGCACTGGCAAATTAAGGGGTTACATACACCTGGGAGCTGCAAAAAGTATGTATATTTAAAAAAAATATATTTTAACGGTTAATAAATGAATAATACAAAAGAACGCCGATTATATATTTTATTGTACTATAAATTATCAGAATTTTTTTTAAATATGTCTTAACTATTAACATAATTTTTTATCTGGTTAAATGGACCATCGATGAAAACTATGGCGCCTCCTTATCTGCAGGATAACTTCGCGAAAAATAACACAGGGCAACAAAAAAATATTTTTGTTTTGGTGCCTGGGATTTTAGAGCTGATTTTAACTATATTTGGGACGCTAAATCTATACATGCAATCCGTTTTTCTCTATCAGCTCTACTTTTTTAGATACATCAACTTATCTACCAATGTGGTTTTTATTCAGTATATTCATTTATGAGAGTTCTAAAATTATTATATATTCATTAATGTAGGTACAATGGTTTTATTGTCAGTCTGTAATTGAGTAAATTCCAGGTAAATCTATAAATAGTGGAACCATTGCCTATCAGGTACCTGAACTGACCCTTTTAATCACCTAACTCGGGTAAGTCTCGTCAGTTTGTGCATTCTTACTAATGAGAGTAGATCGAATTCGGCGTGTTATTTTATGTTAAGAAAAGAGTGTTTTTGTGTTATTGAACAGAATTAAAATGAGTTCAGGTTCCAGTTCAAGAAGAAGTTGTGTAAATCAACCTGATGTGTTTTGCTATATATGCGGAGAATACATGTTTCAACAAAACAGACAAACTATTACTGACTTTGTAAAGCGAGCGTATCTTGGATACTTTGGAGTTAAGCTTGGTGATCAGGACAAAACGTGGGCCCCGCATCTCGTATGTAAAACTTGTACAGAGCATTTACGGCAGTGGACTACCGGGAAAAGAAAATGTCTAAAATTCGGCGTACCAATGGTTTGGAGAGAACCAAAAAACCACTTCAATGATTGTTATTTCTGTTTAGTAAATACTAATGGAATCAATCGAAATAACCGCAGTAAGTGGACTTATCCCAATTTAGACTCGGTAATACGCCCTATCCCGCACTCAGATGAAATACCGATTCCAACATTTCATCAGCTACCACATATCTCTGATGACGAATATTTTCCCTCTGATCGCTCTTCTGATGCTAATAAAAGTTCTGATGCTAATGAAACTAACAGTGACTATGAGGGGACGTCATCAGTTCCTCAACGCTTCAATCAAAATGAATTAAATGATCTCACCAGGGATCTCAATTTATCGAAAAAAGCTTCTGAAGTACTGGCTTCTAGGTTGAACGACAAAAATTTACTGGAACAAGGAACCAAAATTACCTTTTACCGTACAAGAGAAAAAGATCTGCTACCATTCTTTTCTCAAGAAGACAATCTTGTATTTTGTCACGAAATTAGGGGATTCATGAAAGAAATGGGACTTTCTGAATATATTCCAGATGATTGGCGCCTATTTATTGACAGTTCAAAGCGAAGTTTAAAATGTGTCCTTCTACATAATGGGAATAAATATGGTTCAATACCACTAGCTCACTCAACGAAACTGAAAGAAGAATATAATACCATAGCTTTGGTCTTGCAGAAGATAAAGTATTACGAACATCAATGGATGATTTGTGTAGACTTAAAAATGGTAAACTTTCTTCTTGGCCAGCAAAGTGGTTACACGAAATATCCGTGTTTCTTGTGCCTCTGGGATAGTAGGGACAAAACACACCACTGGGTTAGAAAAGATTGGCCTCAGAGAGAAAACATGGACGTTGGGGAAAAGAATGTCATTAACGACGCTTTGGTTGAAAGAGAAAAAATCATACTTCCTCCGTTACATATAAAGTTGGGCTTAATGAAGCAATTTGTAAAGGCTCTTGATAAGAATGGGTCTTGTTTTGCATATATAGGGGTAAAAATGCATCAGTTGAGCACAGAAAAACTCAAAGCAGGGATATTTGACGGCCCACAAATAAGACGATTAATTAAGGATCCTGCCTTCATAAATTCAATGAATCAAGTTGAACGAGAAGCTTGGACATCATTTGTTGCAGTTGTAGAAAATTTTCTAGGCAAACATAAAGCTCAAAACTATGTTGAAATGGTTAACAAGATGCTTAATAGTTTCAAATCCTTAGGGTGCAATATGAGTATTAAAATACACTATTTACACAGCCACTTAGACCGTTTTCCAGAAAATTTAGGAGACATGAGTGAGGAACAAGGTGAAAGATTTCACCAAGATATTAAAGTTATGGAGGACCGCTACCAAGGAAGATGGGACATGCACATGATGGCAGATTACTGCTGGAGTTTAAAAAGGGACTGTTTAAAAAAACATTCAAGAATGTCGCGGAAAAGAAGCTTTCCAAGTGTTGAGTGACTATTTCATTTCTTCAATGTTTTTTTTTTTTGTTTGTAAGTACGACATAATATTGTATTTTGTATAACTAAAATAAAAATTTCGTATCTACTTTTGTTTACTACACTTACGGATTTGAGTTACAATAATCTAACTTATATTTCTCTAAAATTGTATATCTTAAAAATTTGAGCTCCTAGGTACAAATGAATACGTTATTTGAATTCAGGACATCAAATTGATATAGAATCAGCTCAAAAAACCTCGACACCAAAACAGCTGTTCCCCTGTGTAATCCAATCTGCAAAAATAAAAATTAATCTTTTAAAATATTGTAGTAGTTTAAAATTGTCCAAGATTTTTTTTCAAAGATTACGGTGAAAATACTTTGTGCAGTCATAGCCGAAAGTCGGAAGTTTACTTCAATTTGACCTGGTTTGATTCCAAGCACCATTATTTCTCATCTACCCAAAGTAGTAAGAGCTTATGTTTCAAGTTTTGAGTCACTCTGCATAGATAGTACCAATGCACAATCGTACTAAATCCTGTAAGTTCTCTGATTTTTATTATGTCAGCCCAGTCTCTAGGAAAAAGTTATAATATTGTAGCCTGTTTGAAAATTATATGTTAATCATATCTTAATTACAGTATTTGAAATGAATAATACGAAAGAATGGCGATTATATATTTAGTGTTTTTTTTATGGGTCTAGCACACGTGCTGCAGGGAAGTCCCTAAAGCCCTACAGGAGCGACCTGTGTGCGGAAAAAGCAATTCATGTTGTTCTTGAATCGTTAATTCTACTTGGTGGGAAATACAGTCCTAGGCAAATTTTTCCAAAGGGATGATGTTCTCCATATAAAAGACTGCTTGAAAAGCGTTGTACGAGGAGTAACAAGCTGAACCTCATACGAATGTGAAGTCTTAGCGCGACGTGTATTTCTGACATGCACCGCTGTGGGAGGAATTAAGCGGGCTACATCCTTCGAACACTTTCCATGAAAATACTTGTAGAATAGGCTCAAGTTGCCAACCGTTCTTCGATGTTTTAGCGAATCAACGCCGCCGGTCAGTTCCGGGTCTCCAATCAAACGAAGAGCTCTTCTCATAGTTGGACGAATTTTTTTGAGCACAGTTGTTGTGGAGTGTAAAGCTTTCTGGTTCGAAATAATATTCCCATCTTTTGAGAAGCTCTCCTTGCTATGCCTGCAACATATTCATGCCAGGACATATTTGCTCCCAAATTAACGCCCAACAAATTGAATAACGATGCTAGGGGAATGGAGTGCCCCGACATGACTATGTCGGGTTCGGCAACGTTAACTTTTTTAGAAAAAACTGCCGCCTGGATTTTTGTAGCGTTAAATTGGCCACTTGGTCACTCCAAGATAGAATTTCTTCCAGCTCTTTGTTAAGTTGAGCGACCTCTTGCTGTGAGTAGCCGATGTTCGAGCATTCAAAGCGAATGAAGAGATAAGCGTACTGTCATCTGCAAAGCTGTAGATTGGATTCCTGGTCTTTTCCACCAGATCGTTACTGTAAATGAGTAGGAGACAGTATGGAGCCTTGTGGCATACCGGCGTTGATAGTAAAGGGCGCTCTCTGAGGAAACATGAGAGCCACAAACAGAAGTTTTCAAATATACCATAAGAGCGTAGCTTAACCAACAGTTCATCGTGCCAAACACGGTCGAATGCCTTGGATATGTCAAGAGCAACCGCTCGAGATTCTCCGAAGTGTTCAATTGCGTTGTTCCAAACATGTGTTACATAAGTCAGAAGATCTCCTGTTGATCTATGTTTCTAGTGTTATTACTAAGTTATACATAGTAGAAATAAGACAGGGATTCACTAGAGTGAGACATTACTTTTAAATATATTTAAAAATAAATAATCAATTTATATTATAAAACCCCGACTGCTTTGTATGGCTAAACAAAAAGAATAAAACAATGCATCAATTTTCCAGGTTGATTAGTTTCAATATGTCAGTACGCTGGATTATATCATAAACGATTATTATCCCTATAAAAAAATTATTAGAACATATTTTTACTGAAAATTTACCACATTTGATACAGGTAATGCAAACATGTTGTGACGCATGTAAAACGATTTAAATTGAATCGTAGAAACACATTAACAATAACAGGGCATCATATTGTGTAATGACTTTGTACAATACGACGTAAGTGATATGAAACAGACGTATAGGTGATAATAATTCCTATCTAACAATCGTGATCCTCGCTTGGTAATAGGAATAATCTCTGATGTTCCAAAATTTGATTTAGATCTAATTATTTGCGACGCAACACAGTTCTCGATTGTTAAATTTGCAAGGGAAATTAAAAAGCTACCCCTGTCCGGTGTAATTTGGTTGGATTTAATAAAATCCTTCCTGTGTTTTGACTTTCGCACGATATTTTTAAATATGCTTTTACAAAAGCGCTGATACTAAAATTTTATCGTTGTGATTGTTTCGACCATGATTGTTTCTCGTCCATTTGATAACCCGTTTGACTTAATCGGGAGCGTATTGTTTAAATTCAAATTATATTGCCAACCGTTATTCTTTTTTTTTTATAATAATATGTATATTTATAGATACAATTCTTCTGGATTTGGCCTGTATCGATCGGAAAACTGACGCTCGCCCTCTGCATTGGTTCAGATTTCCGGATCCTTAAATCATGAAAAATATACCTAATTTCCGTGAGTTTATTTTTCTGCTCGTGTATTAGCATCATGTTAAAATTAGATACCGATTTAAAATTTAGTATGTGTATAATACTTAAGAAAGGGAAGGCGCTTAAAGGAGCCCGTAGTTTTTGAGCCGTCTTCTTCTCGGGGGGGGGGGGGGGGGGGGGAGAAGATGGGCGAATGGATAAGGGTCGATAAATTTCTTATAGTTTCAATATCATAATGAAAATTATTCTTATTTTTGGCAGCAGAATGAAGAAACATTGTCAGTCAGTCTGACTGTCTGTTTGTGGATCTGTTGACACGAAAACTCCAACGAAATAGAATATCGATTCTCCAAAGTACACATATAGTACTTGTGGGAAAGATGGAACTGGGAGTTTTTCAGTGATACCGCTATTGGAGAAGAGGATGAAAGAGACGGAAGTCGATAAATCTTGTATATTTGGCTCTCAGGTTTCCTCAGAGAGCGTTCTTTACAAGTGGTAGTCGACGGATTTCTTTCTACCACCTTTATTATCAACGCTGGTGTACCTCAAGGCTCCATACGGTCTTCTACTCTTTTTCTCATTTACATTAACGATCTGCTGGAAAAGACCGAGAATCAAATCTACAGCTTTTGCAGATGATAATACACTTATCTCTTCATTCACTTTAAACGCTCGGACATCGGCTACTCACACGAATATCCGGACAGCAGGAAGTCATTCAACTTAACAAAGACCTGGAAGAAATTTTATCTTGGGGTGACAGTAACCAAGTGGAATTTAACGCTACAAAAACCCAGGCGGCAGTTTTTTCTAAAAAGGTTGATGTTGCTGAACCACATAGTTATGTCGGAGCACTCCATTCCTCTAACATCGTCACTTAATTTGTTGGGCGTTAATTTGGGAGCAAATATGTCCTCTGACAATATCCTCCGTCCAATAAAACTGAGGCTCGCACTACCTCGTGTTCAGTTAAATTCCTTGTTCGATTCATTTTTCTAATTCTTCGGAGTCAAAAATAAAACAGTCTACCACAAAAACGTATTACTTTGAAAAAGGGAACAATTTATAAGCTTACTTTTAAAGAAAATCTATCGCATTATTACAGAAAATTGTTTATCTTCTAAAAAATTCTTTAAAACTGTAAATCTAAACGAATTGTTTTGATTTCTGTCATGAACAACGAAACAAAATATGCATAGCCTACTATTCAAATACTCGATAAACTTTAAAACTGACATAAGAAAAAGATAAATTAATTTTCAGATTGTTGCGTTAATTTTGTCCAGGAGTTTATAATGTGTTAGAATCCAGCTCTATCTGACACGGTAGATATGGACTTCTCGTCTATACTAAAATTAATTAAAATTCGGAATGAGAATTATGTAATGGAATTCAATCACAAACACTTTCTAGATGAGAAAATTTATATTTTCTTTTTAGTTTTTAGTAATTACAATTAGTTAGTAAACTAAAGAAAACTTAGGGATACATTTATTTAGGTCTAGCAAGCAATTGCTTAAGTTTATTTTTCTTTCCTACTGTCAACTAAGTTTTAAAAACTTAAACGTCAAAAGATGTGATTTTAAAATTAGAAAATTAGTTTTGTAATTTTCGTAATTTTTAATTACAGGATGCTTTTAATTTACTGTCATAATGTAACTGTTTTTCTTATAATGTCCATCTGAAAAAAGCCTTCTCGAATAATATCGTAAGATTTTTTCTAAGATCTTCTACGAGAGCAAATAAATATTTTTTGTGGGACAACACACGCTGAACAAGGACATCTCTAAATCGCTGCAAGAGAGACACCTGTACGAAAATAGCAACTGACGTTGGTCTTGGATCGCTATAGGTTACACTTTCATTCCCAAAGAATACATTTCTTGATACGACATATATTCCTAGCATGCACTTCTTCTTCTTGTCAACCTAAGTCTGTCCTGTCTTGGACGTAGGTTTCTTTTAATCCCTTAGATGCATCCCTGTGTTTTGCCACCTTTAACCACTGCCTGCCCGCTACTATTCTTATATCATCGACCCATCGTTTCTGTGGACGTCCAACGTTTCCTCCCGTTTCTCTGGGTCTCCATTCCGTGATCCTATATACCCATCTGTCTCCGGATGATCTAGCCAGATGACCTGTCCATCGCCATGTCATTTTTGCCACCTCAGAGTTATGTCAGTGATTTTAGTTCGTCTCCTTATCTGCTCGTTATGAATTCTACCCCTAAAGGAGATACCAAACATGCTACTCTCTATAGCTCTCTGTGAAGTCACGAGCTTCTTAACAACTGCTTTAATGAGACACATCGTCTCCAGTCCATATGTGCTAACCGGTAGAACACAGGAATTGTAGACTTTAGTTTTTAGGTTTATGGGGATTGTAGCACTTTTTAAGACATGTCCTAGTTTCCCAAAAGCCGCCCATGCCAGCCTTATTCGCTTGGTAATTTCTGCATGCTGGTTCTCCTTTCCGATGTTAATAGTATGTAGATATATTCGTCGACGCGTTCTATGGAGGAATATCCTATCTGATATTGATATCTTCAGGGCTCATAACTTTTTTTAAATTCATTTTAAGACTTACCCGTGCAGAGACCACATTCAGCTACTGTAGCTCATTGGTGTTATTAGCTATCACTATTATATCGTCTACGAACCTACGGTGACTCAGTCTGCACTGCTGTGGGAGAAATCAAACGAGCTACATACTAATTCCATTATGCTACTGAAATTTTAGAAAAATACTGTATATTTATGTAAATTACGAGGCTGGTTTGAAAAGTCCGTGCAAAGTCCGAGAGATGGCACCACCATCGAGGTCATGTTTAGTTAGTAGCATCTCTTGAATGAACGCACACCAAGTTTCAGCCATATTGGTCTATTTCTTTGTGTTTGGCATTCGTATGAATCAAGGAAGTCGAGTGATTTTTTTCAAGAAATGGACGAAAAAGAATTTCGTGTGGTGATTAAACATTAATTTATGAAAGGCAAAACGCCTCAGGAGACTAAAGAGAAGCTTGATAAACATTATGGTGACTCTGCACCTTCGATTAGAACAGTTTATAAGTGATTTCAAAATTTTCGGACTGGCCATATGGGCACAAGTGACGCTGAACGTTCTGGACGGCCTGTGGAGGTTACGACTCCAGAAATCATTGATCAAATCCATGATATGGTGATGGATGATAGAAGAGTTAAGGTGCGTGAGATTGCTAGTGCTGTGGGCATCTCGACTGAACGGGTACATAATATTTTGCATAAACATTTGGACATGAGAAAGCTATCCGCAAGATGGGTGCCGCGATTGCTCACGCTTGACCAAAAACGGAATCGTGTGAAGTGTTGCAAGGATGGTTTGCAGCTGTTCCAGAAGAATCCGGAGGACTTTAAGCGTCGTTTCGTCACTGTGGATGAAACATGGATACATTACTATACTCCTGAGACCAAACAACAATCTAAACAATGGGTTACCAAGGGGGAATCTGCACCAAAAAAGGCGAAGACCGTTCCTTCGGCCGGAAAGGTTATGGCGACTGTCTTTTGGAATTCGCAAGGGATAATCCTCATCGACTCTCTGGAAAAGGGTAAAACTATTACAGGTGAATATTATTCATCGTTATTGGACCGTTTGAAAACCGAGCTGCAAGAAAAACGCCCGCGATTGGCCCACACGAAAGTCCTTTTCCATCACGACAACGCACCAGCACACACCTCAGCAGTTGTGGTCGCAAAATTAATGGAAATAGGATTCCAACTCGTTTCACATCCCCCTATTCTCCAGACTTGGCTCCCTCGGACTACTATTTGTTCCCCAATTTGAAGAAATGGCTGGCGGGACAAAGATTTTATTCAAACGAGGAAGTAATTGCAGACACTAATGGATATTTTGCAGACTTGGACAAATCCTATTATTCGGAAGGGATCAACAAACTAGAACATCGTTGGACGAAGTGTATAAGCCTAAAAGGAGACTATGTCGAAAAATAAAAAAGGTTTACCCCAAACACATAAGTAGTTTTTATTTTTGCACGGACTTTTCAGACCAGCCTCGTAGAAGTCAGTATCTCGTTCCGCTCGTTAGTTATCATCATATCGATAGAAAGATCTATCGACACACCGATGGAAATTGGAGATTATGTTTTTCGTAATCTAGGAACCAAGAAGCGTGAAGAGACTGAATTCTCCAAGGATGATATTTTCTTGAAAACAATACTTCCCTTAGCGAGGAAAATGAGAAAGACCAATAAAGTGAAAAGTGTCAATCCCTAAATTTAATTACTTCGTACATAAATTAACTTTGCAGGTTCAACGAACATTAGAACTGAAAATAGCAAATTAATGGTAAGTTAACGTAATAGCACACGGATAATTCGGATATGTGTCTAAAAATATAACTAAGAATTAAATATATGCGAAAACGTGTTTCTAGTCTTGGATTCATGCCTAATTATGTGTGTCATTTGTATTTCTCTAATTCACAATTTTATCAGACATTTCGAAAGGAGGAGGATATTCAGGTGTATATGAAATTACGGGTGAACACGTGATTAAATTTAAGGTCCCGAATGTCTTTTCACGATCATAAAGCAAATCGGTAGTATTGAATTCAGGCGAAAACATCAAGTTAGGCACGGTTGACGTACACTTAACACTCTGTTGGACAATTATAACCACTAAAAATAAATTAAGCATGTCATCATGATTTACATATATTTTTTAGATTTTGGTATTAAAAAATTTTTCCTTGTTTTTTGTTGAGATATTGAACAAATTTTAAGCTTAATTTTTTTTTTATGGGTCTAGCACACGTGCTGCAGGGAAATCCCTAAAGCGCTCCAGGAGCGGCATATGTGCGAAAAAAGCAATTCACGTTGTTCTTGAATCGCTGTAAATCGTACTCGGTGGGAAACACAGCGCTGGGCAAATTATTCCAAAGGGATGATGTTCTCCATATAAAAGACGCAGAGTAACAAGCTGAACTCATACGGAAGTGAAGCACCAGCACAACGTGTATTTCTAACATGCACCGCTTTGGGAGGAATTAAGCGGGCCACCTCCTTCGAACACTTTCCATGAAAATACTCAAGTCGCCAACCGTTCTTCGATGTTCCAGCGAATCATTCCGCCGCACAGTGTGTCGACTAGTACAAGTTAGCTGGACAAAATTATTTTTTCACTTATTTCAATTGTTTATGTATATTCTAGGCATATTAAGTTATTTTAAGAAAAAAAATTCATCGCGTTGGTTTTTTTTATGGGCGTGGCTAATTTTTTCCCCTAAATTAGTCAGCTACGCAGACATATTTAACGATAACTCGGGAACAACTTGTCAGATTTTTATAAATAAAACATTAAAAAATGCGTAACAAAATTTTATTAAAGTTGATTGAATATTATTTTATTCTATCTTTTATCGTTTTGGAGTTATTTAGAAATTAATGGAGAGAAAAAAAATTTTTTCGTGTAAAATTCATTATTTTTTTCGGTAAAAAAGCGCAATAACAAAAGAAAAACAAAATATTATACATTTTTCTGACAGCTGCGTATCTGGAAAATAAAATAAGGTATTAATCATGAAAATCGGTTAATAAATGTGGGTTTTATTCACAATTTACCGCAGGTACTCAATATCGATAAAATTTGTGTAATACAGCCACCCTTGCATATCGCGGTAGGATTGCATCAGCTTAGCAGGTAGATAACGGAACTAAAGGGCAAGGGTATTTTGTATGGTTATTAGAATTAAAAATTATAATACAGTGTCTTTCATTTAGCTGCATTTCGCTTACCTGTATTTTTTGTCCAGCTGCACAAAACATTGTATAACAAAAACAAAATATTCTTCGTATGTGCACGAATTTTTCTACAAACTTGAATGTGCAACTAAATGAAAGACACTGTATTATTATTTTTAATAATAACCAGATGAAAAATCATTTATTGCATTTGCCAATTAAAAATAAAACAATTAATCCATATTACTTAGTTTTATTGACACAAAAAGGATAAACTCAAATAATACCTGCCTTTCAGGTAGGTAACTTGTGCATTATACACACATAAGTAGTTGGTATTTTAAAATGTTTTTGATTTTTTTAAGGTACATTGTTCGGCTGTCTGTATATTCTGAACTTTCAAAGTTTTTTTTTTAAAAAAAACACGCTAAAATATATAGGCTATTTAAAAAAAATACTAAAAATTCAAATTAATAGATTCTGTTTAAAAAAATACATTAAAAAATAGTACTTACCCTCAGTATTAATATTCATCACAAAAACTTTCACAATATTACAATATGTCACTATAAGATGTGCACGAAAGTGTCGCTAAATTGCAACTGATTGATTGAAAGAGCTGCATTAAACTCATTACCTGACTTCTGACGCTTATGACTCGCCACTTGCAAATTTGATAAACAACCTTTTCTCGGAATTCGGGGTTTGGTGGTGTTGTTTACGTTTTGCAAATAAGATTTCCTGGAAATCATAACATGAATTTTGTCCACCTAGCATGTTCTACGCGACACACTGTGCGCCGGTCAGTTCCGGGTCTCCAATCAGACGAACAGCTCTTGTCTGAATAGAATCCAACAAATGCAGTGTATGTTTGGGAGCGGAGCCCCAAACATGGGAGCAGTATTCCATAGTTGGTCGAATTTGAGCTTTGTAAAGAATTAACAGTTGTTGTGGAATGTAAAGCTTTCTGGTTCGAAATAATATTCCTAACTTTTGAGAAGGTTTCTTGCTATGCCTGCAACATGTTCATGCCAGGACATATTTACTCCCAAACTAACGCCCAACAAATTGAGCGATGATGCTAGGGGAATGGAGTGCCCCGATATAACTATGTCGGGTTCAGCAACGTTAACTTTTTTAGAAAAAACTGCCACCTGGGTTTTTGTAGCGTTATACTCCACTTGGTTACTTTCACCCCAAGATAGAATTTCTTGTTAAGTTGAACGACCTCCTGCTGTCTGCGGATATTCGCCTGAGCAGCCGATGTCCGAGCGTTCAAAGTGAATGAAGAGATAAGCGTACTGTCGTCTGCAAAGCTGTAGATTGGATTCCCGGTCTTTTCCAACAGATCGTTAATGTAAATGAGAAAGAGAGAAGGAGACAGTATGGAGCTGTGGGGCACACCGGCGTTGATTGTGAAGGTGTTAGAAAGAAATCCATCGTGCCAAACATGGTCGAATGCCTTGGATATGTCAAGAGCAGCCGCTCTAGATTCTCCAAAGTGTTCAATGTGTTGTATAAGTCAGAAGATCTCCTGTTGATCTATGTTTACGAAAGCCATATTGGTGATCGCTAATAATATTGAATCGTTCAAGAGGTTCTAGAAGATGCCGATTGATAACCTTTTCCATGACCTTCGATATTATTGAAAGCAGTGCGACTGGTCGGTAGTTATTTGGCAAGGTCTTCTTGCCTTTTTTAGGTATCAGCTGAACTGTGGCACATTTCCAGCAGGAGGGAAATATTCCTTTTCTGTAGGATAGGTTGAAAAGTCTACATAAAACTGGTGTTAGTTCCCTCGCACAGTTTTTTGAGAACTATGGCAGGTATCCCGTCAGCGCCGGAAGCTGTTTTGGTGTCTAGCTTCATTAAAATACGCTTTATGATACGCTGTCTGAAGACAACATCGGGCATCTTTGACTGCAATATGGGAATAGTAGGTGGTGTTTTTCCTTGGAAATCGACAGTAGAATGTGAAGCAAAGAGTTCAGCCAACAAGTTCGCTCTCTCAACAGGTGTGGTTGCAATGGAATTATCTGGCCGTGCGAGGGTATGCTGGATTTGGTGAAATTTTGACTAACTGCCTTAGCGACTGTCCAAAAGGACCTGGAATTGTTGGGAAAAGCGAGAAGTTTGTTTCTAATTCGTTGATTGTGTGCCTTCTTGGTTTCGTCGATAATTCCTTTGCATCTATTCCGGGCACATACTAAATTTATTAAACACGAGCCTCAATCAAAATTATTTTTACTTTAATAATACGTTTTATAATAGTTCTGAGGGTCTCATAATGGGTAGTCCACTTAGCCCGCTTTTAACAGAAATATTCATGGATAACCTAGAAAAACAAATACATCGACAAGAATTCAGCAAATCATTTTTGTACTGGTACCGACATGTAGACGACATCTTCGCTTGTTTTAATGGTACAGAGCGTCAACTTGACAATGTTTTTAATTATATAAACTTAATACATAAAAATATTAAATTCACTGTGGAACTAGAAGTCGACAATAAAATTAATTTTCTTGACTTAACGATAACCAGACATTACAACAAACACAAATTCTCTATTTTTCACAAACCCTCACATACAGATACTACAATAAACATAAATTCAGCTCACCCCTACAACACAAATTGGCAGCTTACCATAGTATGTTGCATAGACTTGTAAGTGCCCCCTTATCTGTAGATGATTTTAACAAAGATTAAATCTAATAAAACAAATTACTGTTAACAACGAATATTCTCCTGACACCATAGACTCAATTCTAAACAGAAACTTAAAAAATAAAGCTATTTCTTTAGTATACCCCAAGAAAGAAAACACAGGTAAAAAAATATAATGTTTTAACCTATTTTGGTAACACGTCAGAGAAAATCAAAAACCACTTAAACAAATATAATATCAACATAGCTTTTAGAACAAACAACTCGTTAGGAAAATTCATTAAAAACGTAAAGGACAAACAAAATAGATCAAAAAAATCTGGTGTGTATCAGTTGAATTGTGGTTCTTGTCATAAAAGTTACATAGGTCAGACAGGTCGCTCATTCGAAACTCGGATATCAGAATATAGAAGAAGCTATTTAAAAAACAAAACAAAGGCGTCAAATTAAACCTATTAGAAAATTTAGAAATAAATAGAATTAAAAATTCAGACATTATCTTAAACGAACAAAAAGATACCTGTCTGACCCATGGTAACTCACCTTTACTCAATTTATACAATTAATATTCAGAATGGATTTCCCAGCAATATTCATTAGCATATAGTATTAATTTTATTACCTATCTACCTTAGGGTATTTTTGTAAATATAACAACATTAATATCCAAATATGATTTTGTATCAGACGAAGCTATAGTATAGCGAAACGCGTCATACAGTTTCTGTGAAACTAAATAAAGTGGAAATTTGACAAAATCAGTGTTTCATTACATTCGTTATGAATTTCCATCAAGTAACAGCCACAACAATTCAAATTTTATTTTTAGACCTACTTCTCGAGACTTGTTATTTAATTCTATTAGCAATTCTTTTGTGTTGGCGATCAGAGTGATATCATCTGCGAACTTTAAGTGATTTAATCGTTTACCGTTCATTAGTATTTCTTTATTTTCCCACTTTAACGATCTGAACATTTCTTCTAGAGTCAACGCGAACAGCTTTGGAAATATTGCCTTGCCTAATTCGTCTTTTAGTTTTGATTTTATTTGTTTTTTCTTCAAGCATTACTTGTGATGTAGCATTTTTATATATGTATTCAAGAAGAGTTGTGTAGTTTGCTTCTGGTGTTACTTAAGGCGTTAAGGACAACCCATATCTCTACAGAATAGAATTCAACAAATGCAGTGTATGTTTGGTAGCGGAGCCCCAAACATGGGAGCAGTATTCCATCGTTGGTAAAATCTCTTTTTGTTATGCTTGCAACATGTTCTTGCTAAAACATGTTTGCTCTCAAATTGAGTGACGATACTAGAGAACTAACTATGCCGGGATCAGCCGCCTGGGTGTTTGTAGCGTAAAATTCTACTTGGTTACTGTCACCCCCAAAATAGAATTTCTTCCAGGTCTTTGTTAAGTTAAATGACTTCCTGGTGTTGACATGAGTAGCTGATGTTCGAGCGTTGACAGTGAATGACGAAATAAGCGTACTGCCATCTGCAAAGCTGCTCCTTATACCGGACGATTCCTGGTGGTATGTGGGCACCTACCATCTAAGTTGTTCTTCTACGACAGGCAGAAAATACCGGGGGTGATATTCTCTTCCGCGCCCTCACGGGAAAATATACTGATTTAATTATTTTCGGGTGTGTTAATGTAAGAAACTCAAATTCAGTACTCATTTAGAAGAGAAAACTAAGTACACTATACCAATTTTTTAGTTGTTCCGAGAGAAATTTCATTGTTGATCATGTCTGACATAGATTTCATTACTTGTGGGTTATAATTTAATGATATTGGTGATTACAGCCGACTTAGAGAGTCCTTCACCTTATAGTAGCTCCATTAATGTGGGTGTTCAAATTTTTTGTACACTATACACATAAGAAATATCATCTCTTTAGTACTAAGTGGTCAGGGAACGATGTTGTTCATTCCCAATATATTTAAACTAATGCTTAATAAAATACGTGTCAATTGTTCCCGAAACATGTCATGTATTGCCTTGTCATAAATAAAAATCAGTGACTTTACAAAACACACCCCAAATAAGTTTTCAACAAAGTTTATTTCCAACCTTTACTGAAAACTGGTGACCTTGAAATTTTGGTTTTTTTCTATACCAGATAAATTATTAAAGGTAATGATAATTTTTGTTCAATCTATACCCCGTGGAGAATATTCCAGGATTTTTTCAAAATTTTTTGGTCAGTACTTTTCGAGATAAGATAGGGGACAGCGATTTTTCACGATTTTTTAAAAGTAATACGAAGAAAAGTGTGCGCAAGTATTACATTATATATATATTTTTTATTCGTGTTTTCACAAGCTTTCATTTGACACCACACTCGATGATCTAGTAAAAAAATTTTTTTTTTCACTTCCGATTTCACCCCTCAAAACGAATCCCTTAAGTCAAAATTTATGTTACGGTAATATAAAATGATCAGTGACTTAACAAAACACACCCCAAATAAGTTTTCAACAAAGTTTATTTCCAATCTTTACTGAAAACTGGTGACCTTGAAATTTTGGTTTTTTTCTATACCAGATAAATTATAAAAGGTAATGATAATTTTTGTTCAATCTATACCCCGTGGAGAATATTCTAGGACTTTTTCAAAATTTTTTGATCAGTACTTTTCGAGATAAGGTAGGGGAGAGCGATTTTTCACGATTTTTTAAAAGTAATACGAAGAAAAGTGTGCGCAAGTATTACATTATATATATATTTTTTGCTCGTGTTTT
Source organism: Pachyrhynchus sulphureomaculatus (assembly GCA_019049505.1). Lineage (NCBI taxonomy): Eukaryota > Metazoa > Arthropoda > Insecta > Coleoptera > Curculionidae > Pachyrhynchus > Pachyrhynchus sulphureomaculatus. The sequence goes on from CM032450.1 coordinate 56,312,011, forward strand.
CACAAGCTTTCATTTGACACCACACTCGATGATCTAGTAAAAAAATTTTTTTTTCACTTCCGATTTCACCCCTCAAAACGAATCCCTTAAGTCAAAATTTATCTTACGGTGATATAAAATGATTAGTGACTTCACAAAATACACCCCAAATAAGTTTCAACAAAGTTTATTTCCAATCTTTACTGAAAATTGATGACCTTGAAATTTCTGTTTTTTTTATATACCAGATAAATTATTACAGGTAATGCACTCGTGATAATTTTCGTTCAATCTACACCCCGTGGAGAATATTCCAGAATTTTTTCAAAATTTTTTGATAAGTACTTTCCGAGATAAGGCGGGTGGACAGCGATTTTTCGCGATTTTTTAAAAATAATACAAAGAAAAGTGCGCGCAAGTATTACATTATATATATATTTTTTACTCGTGTTTTCACAGGCTTTCATTTGACACCACACTCGATTACCTAGTAAAAAAATTTTTTTTTTCACTTCCGATTTCACCCCCCAAAACTAACCCCTTAAGTCAAAATTTAACTTTCAAAACTACATGGCTCCGATGAGGCCATCAATTCCTATATTACTACCAAATTTCAACTTTCTATGACAAATAGTTTCGGAGAAAATCGGGTGTGACAGACGGACAGTCGGACAGACGGACAGACGGACAGACAGACGGACAGACACCGAAGTGATCTTATAAGTGTTCCGTACGGAACACTAATAATACAAGTTAAAAACATTTAGAATTATTATCATTTCTAGAAATATGTTTCGTTGTCATAAATGTTTCATCGAGATATTAAAATGAATAAAAAAGGCAGTTGAAAATTATATTAAAACAGATAAGTATTCTAATTTATGTAATCCGCATGTTTCTGCCTACGTTTTCATCTTTCATTTATAAGACATAAAGAATTTTAATATTCTTGGTATTTTAACATTTAAAATGAAATAAACTCAATTGATGAAACCAAATTAAATAAAAATAAAGTACAAGTACGTGGCTGTAAAGCCAGATGTAATTTGAGATGAAATTTTTTGTGTAATTTCTTATCCGTTTAGTCGCAGATTTCATTTGTTTCCTAACAAAAAGCTAAGTGTGATAATTAAAGATAAGGGACGTAAACGTAAGAAGGGCTTAGAGGAATTCTGGTGAGGTTAAATCGTAACTTTCCTCCAAACCTCCGCATAAAATAAATGTTTCCGATGCGTGCTGAAACATAAACCAAAAGTTTGACCTACGTATTTAAAATTTAAAACTTTAATTATTCGGTTTACCTCCTGCTCTTGAATTCCTTCGAAAAAAAGTTACGCTGGAATTAGGATTAAGGTCTTACTTTCTTTGTAATCAAAAGTAAAACAAACATTTTGAAATTACAAAGACAGCGATTTGAACAACACGAAAACTTTGTAAACTAAAAATTCGAGAGAATTTCATTTATTCTTAACTTGATGTTTTAAATTAAAATTATGAAAATAATCCTTTGAAATTTTATATTTTTAGGGTTAGTAGCAAGTAATTTAAATAAGGATATTAGAGCGCATTTTTTCTAATTACTATTAAATTTTAATCTCTAAGAGTCAGAGTTCAAGAATCACTAAAGATGCCTCACATAATCGTAAACCAAAGGTGGAAAATTCACTCCAATTTTACATGGTCTAATTCCAAAAACCATGATTTCTGATCCGATCCCAGCTGTGCTAGTTTCCGAATACATTTTCACTTCTCTTGCAAAAGTGAATCATTTTATTCGTGAAAATCGCACCCACCGAAATTTATAATAAGATAGAAACCATAATTTTTGAGGGATATCGCTTCAAGAGAAAGGGATACAGGTCGTAAAATATTGAATAGTTCTGAAGGTATCATGATAACTTTTCCTAGTTTTTGGATTTTTACCCTTTGTGTGACTATATCTCTAATAAGATATCATAATATCCATCAACGTTGCCCAGGTACAGAAATATACTCATTTGTATTTCACGGCACTTTTAATACAACGCGATAATGCTTCCACCAGCGTTATAGCATTTCTGCATTAACTACTATCTAAAAATACACATATACCCAGCCGAATGCCAGAATGAACCTAGCAACAATTGGTTTTACATGCAGGCTCTTAACCCACCCGAATGGGGGAAGGGAAAAGATGACACTACGACAGCTGGTTTCTAGTCAGTCAGGTGTTGCTACAAAATCTAAAACTTTGAACATTTTCGATATAAGCCACTAAAATTGGACAAAGTCCGTTTTTCAAAATTTTTGACTACTCTACCAGTACTACTACGTCAGTGCCAAGCATGAGTAAGATACAACAATAGGCACTTCTGGTTGATGTAAGCCTAACTGAAGGCGTATCAGCCCTCTGCCGGGGGCTGTTTAAAGTCCCAGACCGATACACGAATTGTTCAGCGTGTTGCTTATAAATACCGCTCGACAGCGTTTTATAGGGTTCTACTACAAGTATACAAAAATCAATATAAACCACTAAAATTGGACAAAATTCATTTTCAGCAGTTTTTGACTGTTCTCTCATCCATCAATCTATCTCGGGACGTGTTTCGGCGTATCACCGCTAGGATCGACGGATACGAAGCACATCATATCATCTTACTTTACGCCTTCAAAGTTAAGCTTTGCTTTTTAGTGTTCTGTACGGGACACTTATCAAATCAATTCGGTGTCTGTCTGTCCGTCTGTCACACCCAATTTTCTCCGAAACTATTTGTCATAGAAAGTTGAAATTTGGTACTAATATAGGAATTAATGGCCTCATCAGAGCCATGTAGTTTTGAAAGTTAAATTTTGACTTAAGGGGTTAGTTTTGGAGGGTGAAATCGGAAGTGAAAAAAAAAATTTTTTACTAGGTTACCGAGTGTGGTGTCAAATGAAAGCTTCTGAAAACACGAGTAAAATATATATATATATATATATATATATATATATATATATATATATATATATAATGTAATACTTGGGCGCACTTTTCTTTGTATTATTTTTTAAAAATCTCGAAAAATCGCTGTCCACCCGCCCGCCTTATCTCGAAAAGTACTTATCAAAAAATTTTGAAAAAATTCTGGAATATTCTCCACGGGGTGTAGATTGAACGAAAATTATCACGAGTGCATTACCTGTAATAATTCATCTGGTCTATAAAAAAAAAAAACAGAAATTTCAAGGTTATCAATTTTCAGTAAAGATTGGAAATAAACTTTGTTGAAAAACTCATTTGGGGTGTGTTTTGTGAAGTCACTGATCATTTTATACTTCCGTTACAACATTTTTTATTTTAAAAGCAATCAACGTACGGAACACTAATTGCGCAAGTTCAACTTGCACTTGGCCAGTTATTTTTTTTTTACGTTATGGAGTCCCTAGACCACGAAAAACATTACGTTTGTTCTTCAGTCTCTCGATTTGTTGGCACGTTAACTTTCCAGCCAAAAAAGATATTGATTTCAAATCTGGTATATATATTTGAAGTAGAAAGGAATCTTATATTTTTGGGGTGATATCGCGATAGGGGAAAGAGGTGAAAAGAGTGGGGGTTTGTACGTACTGTATAACTTTAATAGTATTATGAGAATTTTTCTTTATATTTAGTTGAATTTATGGATTATTTTTGGCTACATCATGTCTTTTTTGGGGTTCTCAAGTAGAGAAATCTAAAAATTATATTATTGTGTCATTATTTCGAATTCTAACAGAGAGGAGATAAAAAAAGGTATATTAAAAAGGTATATTATAAAGTTCAGTAGGATTATGAGAATTTATAATTATTTTTGATTGCATAATGGACAAATTTGAAGCATTATTATTTATAATGTAATGTAATAATATAAATATATAAAAGTTTAAAATTACTGTCAATATCTTACGAGTATTTTATTACATGAAAATCGATACCGATTAAAACTAAAATTCTTGATTCACTAAACATTGGTAAATATTTGTAATTACTATTATGATACATACGTCATCTATGTCACATCTGATTAATTATGAAAGAAAGTGTAATGATTTGGAAAATAAAATCCTTTCATATGATTTTTTCGATATTTCCGATAATTTCCAACCAATTTTCATTAAATATAGTGAAAAGCCTTGCCAGATAACGTGCATATATGTAAAAAAAAACTACAGGATTAAGTGATAAAAAGATGAGGAATTATTGCAACAACAGCTGTTTTACATAACAAATTTGATGACACTTTTCATTTTAAATTACGTTTTTTTTTATTGCATTTAAAACTGTTGAATAACGAGGCATGATTGACTAACATTATTTTTCTAAATTTTTAAACATGGTTGTAGAAAAGGAAATTAAATTGTTCCCGGTTTTATTAAACTAATCAAGGGTATAAAATAAAACTTGCTCCTTTTGGTTGGAGACAAAAGGGCATTTATAATAAACAACAAACTAGCCAGCTGCCTTCTCGTGCAGACCATTGAACTAAATTTGCTTGTGAAAATTTAATGTCGGCATAATCCAAAACCGAAGTGCGAATTCGCTATATCAAGAAACGGAATAATTCAAGACACGTTTAGGGAAAAAAACGAGTTAGTACTTCAGAATGGGATGTTTCATTTTTTACCGGTTTAAATAGATTTATGGCTTGGAAAACATAGAATTACTCCCTGAATATTTATAGGGAACAATTCAATTGTTATTGCTAACACGCTAAAGATTTGGGACAAAAAGAAATTACAAATTTATAAACCAATTTTAAATACCAGGTCAAATTTGATTTGCTTTTGTGTTATTTACATTTACTTTTACAAATATATTGTTATTGCTATGGAGGGATAGCCACCTGGGATAAGGTCTGAAATGGTGAACTTAGCTCAACTGATGAGCCGTGATACGGCAAAATGCGTCTTGGGATGATCTAGCAAATACAGAGAACACTTTTGGATACTTCCAAAGTGCTGATCTTTCGATTCGCCTTTGGTAGCTTCACCAACGCCATCTATGCCTTCGAGCGGGAGGCTCGAGAAGGTGCGCTTCTGCAATTAAGTGTCAGCTGTGGTCTAGCCGCTTTGTATATATATATATATATATATATATATATATATGGGACGTTTCGCGTCAACGGAGTCCCCAATACCCAAAAATAGAATTGACGAAAAAAAATTCAAGGGCTCAATATGGCGGCTAGAAACAAAAAATTTATGATTTATAAGCGGAGTTAACTAAACTTTAAAACTGAGACAAAATTGAATATTGATGTAATACACTCCTGGACAAAATTAACGCAACAATATATGAAATCATACAAATCTCTATGAATTAATTTTAATAATATTTTATGAACATTGGTTACACTAAAAGTTAGAAAAAACTTATTCGGATACTTTAAAAGTGAATTAGCTACTAAATTTCTCTATAAGATTCGAATTAAAATTATTCTTAAGACCTAATAACAAAATCGTTGAAATTATGTAATAATGAAAAAAATAAACTGGGACACTAGTAGCAAAATTAATGGTGTAACTGGGACACTAGTAGCGTGTGTTGCCTCCCTACTTCGGATGACAGCGTTTATGCGCCTAGGCATTCTTCTAATTAAATTTTGGATAAAATCTTGAGGAATTTGCTCCTATTCTGTGATAACTGCATTTTCAAGTTCCCTCAGGTTTCTAGGTGCAGGTATATGACGTTTCACATTTTTCTTAAGGTGATCCCATACATGTTCTATCGGACTCAGATCCGGGCTTTTTGGTGGCCATTGCATAATCGGTATATCAACTTGATTATGATAATCGAGTACCTCCCTAGCCACGTGAGGTCGAGCGTTGTCTTGCATAAACAGGAAATTGGGCCCCACCAAATGACCGAAAGGCATCACATGTTCTATTACAATATTCTCAAGATAGTAGTCAGCATTCATGGATCTCGTACGGACAGGAACTAACTCTGTGAGAGCATCAAAGCAGATACCACCCCAGAACATAACAGAGCCACCGCCGAATGGAATCTTTTCAGAGATATTGCAAGGAGCAAACCTCTCTCGTGGTCTTCGCCATACTCGCTCACGACCATCTGGATGTTTTAGACTAACCCTAGTTTCATCTGTGAAGAAATCTTGTTTCCAATCATCCACAGACCAGTTTTCGTGATTTCAAGCAAAACGTAACCTGGCAACTGTGTTCTCTCTAGTAAGCAAGGGCGCAGTGGCTGGTCTCCTACTGTTTAATCCAGCTTCATTTAACCGTCTTCTAACTGTTTTAGAAGAAATTGTGACATTGCGAACAGCTTCGAGTTCATTTCTTATTATAGAACTAGTAAGAGTCCTGTTTCTTAAAGCATATTGTCTTATAAAACGTTCATCTAGGTCGCTAGTGCATCGTTTTCGCCCTTTCCCTAGCCTTCTAGTATAAGTTCCTTTTTCATTCAAGCGTCTTACCATACGACTTATTGTGGAACGATGTTTGCCTAACAAATTGGCAACATAACTCTGACAATATCCCTCGTCCAATAAAACTGAGGCTCGCACTACCTCGTGTTCAGTTAAATTCCTTGTTCGATTCATTTTTCTAATTCTTCGGGGTCAAAAATAAAACAGTCTACCACAAAAACGTATTACTTTGAAAAAGGGAACAATTTATAAGCTTACTTTTAAAGAAAATCTATCGCATTATTACAGAAAATTGTTTATCTTCTAAAAAATTCTTTAAAACTGTAAATCTAAACGAATTGTTTTGATTTCTGTCATGAACAATGAAACAAAATATGCATAGCCTACTATTCAAATACTCGATAAACTTTAAAACTGACATAAGAAAAAGATAAATTAATTTTCAGATTGTTGCGTTAATTTTGTCCAGGAATTTATATATATATATATATATATATATATATATATATATATATATATATATATATACATATATATATATATATATATATATATATATATATATATATATATATATATATATATACATACATATATATATGGGACGTTTCGCGTGAACGGAGTCCCCAATACCCAAAAATAGAATTGACGAAAAAAAAATTCAAGGGCGTCAATTTTTTCACTGAAACGGAAGCTTTCAAATGCGACTTAGCCCTTTTGAAAAAACAAGATGGCGGCTAGAAACAAAAAAATTATGATTTCTAAGTGGAGTTAACTGAACTTCAAAACTGAGACAAAATGGAATATTGATGTAATAGTTAGAGTAACCAACATAATTTTATGTAATACCAACATGGCGGATCCAATATGGCGCCTAAAACCGAAAATAAGACGAAAAATAAGCAATTATGGAGATTTCGCAGTAAGATAGCACTTTTTCTGACCGGAGTAATGATATACAAATAATAATAATGAATTTCAAAGGAACCATCTTTTTAGTGATCTTAACATGCCCATATTTTTCAACAAAATTCAGTTGTTTTGGAACAAGACGAGATAACACATAAAACAAGCCCTGATATTGCTTCAGAAATGATTGTACTGATCTAGTTGATATTTCAGTAAGATCTACAAGATTTTGAATTCTTAAATGGCGGTTACTTAGTACAAGATTCTTGATATTGTTGACGATTTCTTCTGTGATTGCGGTAGATGGTCTTCCAGAGCACGATTCGTCTCCAACTGTTTTTCTACCCTCTTTAAACTTACCTATACCACTTAAAAATGGTTCATTTTGCTAAGTATCACCTTAATACTTTTGTAACATTTCTACTCAATTTTAAAATAATAAAATTATCCATTTCAAAAAAAATGCCAATTGTTAACGGACCCCGCACATTTCTTAGGGGAAGTGGCTCTCGGTGAAATTGTCTGAAATCGACATGTTAGTTTTCTCGACCTCCAAATCAAAAATCCCAATGGGCACAAGGTCGAAAAATGGACAGTTTTTCAGATATCGAGGGTAGAAAGACGATTATCGGAGATCTTGTCGACAACAGCGTTGAGCCACGAGGTTGTTTATGCGTCGTTTTTCGGGGTATACGAGAGTTTTTTCGATCGCTGATTCCAAATCTGGCGTCAAAAATTACATCTAACAGTTGGCAGCTGTTAAAAAAAACTGTCAACTCGCCTCATTTCTAATAAAATGCCCTTCAGAATATTCATCAAGACGTTTTTACGCTCGCTGATTTCAATTCCGGTGTCAAAAATGACATTTGAAACTTGGCAGCTACCAACAAAATGTTAACTCACCTCAAAATTTTCATCAGAATATATATCAGATGGTTTTTTTTATCTACTTTTAGCATTACCCGGGAACAACAACGTGGACGTAATAGATTTCTGTTCCCTTTATAGTGCTTGTTTACTGTGCGTCCCCGTGCCTCTCACGTCTGGGTGAATCTCCGTGCCTCTCGTGATTGGGGTGTTTGATTAGAGTCCCATTTTATTAGCAATAAGGTGAATTGACAGCTTTTTGACAGTTGCCAACTGTCATATGTCATTTTTGACAACAGATTTGAAATTAGCGACAGAAAAAATCCCCGTTTACCCCGGAGAATGGCACATAAACAACCTCACGTCTCTACGCTGTTGTCGACAAGATCTCCGAAAATCGTCTTTCTTACCCCCGATATCTGAAAAAACTGTCCATTTTCCGACTTTGTGCCTATAGGAAGTTTTGATCAGGGGCTCGAGAGGAATAACAGATATCGATTTCAGACAATTTCACCGAGGGCCACTTCCCATAAGAATTCAATTCCAAAAAAGCTCTTATTTCTAAGCTAATGTTTGCTACGTCGTGAAAATTTTCGTCAGATGTTAAAAACAGTTACACCAACCAAAAAAAATAATTATTATTAGCATATTTTAAAAAAATAGTCCCTTTGATTTTTGAACACAGTAGTATGTATAAAATCAAATAGGTCAATTAAAAAATGCGTGAACGTAGTTAAGTATAAAAACTATAATGAAAATTTAAGACAGAGGCAAGTAGGTCTTCATATTTTGAGGTGTTATATTTCCTTGATGTAATTCAGTGATGATAATCATATCATAATCGTCTCGCTTTGTGAATAGGAGTGGAATTTATCCAAACTAACAGTCCATTATTAATGTATGCATGTTAGTATGAATAAAAGATTTGATATTGTGTTACATTTCAACAGTCAAATAATAAAATAATATACTTTAAATATTGTACACTGGTGAAATTGGGAAAAATTACAATGGTGAATGTTTAAAAATGTCAAATACAGCGTCATTTCTCCTGTTTCCTTTTTATAAATAGTACAAAGCTTTAATTGAATTTGCTGAATTGAATATTAAATCTGGATAATCTCTCGTATAGTTATATGCTTTGGACTGATGATTATTATATAAAAGTTATTTGGTCCGATGAAACTAGGATCAATCCCACACAATTCGAGCTGGAAAAGAGAATAGGAATAACTAAACGCAGAGTATTTCATCCTAACTGCAAGCAGGGTGGCAGTAGCCTTACAGTGTGGGGTTGTCTCATGGCGTTCGGAATCGCACCGATACACAAAATTGGAGAGAATATGAGCAAAGAAATATGCCAAAATATGCGAAATATGTATCTTGATGAGATTGTTCAAAATATACCATATCTAGAAGATCAAGTGACATTTCAACACAACAGTAATTCTAAGCATACGCGAAAGTTACTAAAAAGCGGGTTAAGTGGGCAAGTATTTCGGATTTCAGTAGCTAGCAACGCCCTGACTTCAATCTAATAGAAAATTTAAGGCCTTTTATCAAAAAGTAACTACTGAAAAAATATATGATTCGGTCCTCTCAGATTTACACGTTTTGGGAAAAGTTTGTCCAAGAGGTAAAGAAAAGATTACTTTCTGTAAAAAAATAAAGGTCTTTGGATATTGACCTCGTGATTTGGTATTTGTGTTGTTTTTTTTTTTTTTCTGTTATTTTCTTTTTAATACTACAAACGAATTTTTTATTATGGAGCCTTTTTTTAATTCACCTTAATAGGATATATAGATACCGCAACGGGATATAAAAATCTACGCATTTACTCAATTTTTCAATTGCGTGTTTGTAAGAGGGGCATTTGGGTAAATCGTTTTACCGATTTTTTTGGTTTCCTTTTTTAAAACCATATAAATATGACAACGCTGCAAGGTGAAACTAAAATTAAAGAAACAAGCACTAATTTTGGTTATTATTTCAGCCGTCGTCGAGGAACCGGAATTCACTGATGTCATTGAGAATATCACAGTAGCTGCAGGGAGAAATGTCAAGTTTGCTTGCTCAGTGAAGAACCTAGGAACCTACAAAGTAAGTAAATAATTCCCGGTTAATATTTGTTTCCAGATATTATTGAAATAGTTTAAATTATTAAGCAAATTTACGGTTTCAGAAATTATCATTCTGAAAGCTCTTTAAACCTTTACAAGTAAAACGGATTAGGGTCAGTACTTGCTGGTTTTATGTCTTTCTATTCATAGTTTTTTTTACTACAGTAGAGCATTGTGTTTGGGAAAATCACACTCTTAGATTTTTGCTTTTCTTCGCGTTTTGGGGTTCCTAGATCATAAAAAATATAGTATATGTTTGTGCGTCTGTCAAATTTGGTACACAGGTATTATTTAAAAAGGGATGAAAGTGATAGCATTTTAGCCATATCGCTTCCGGGAAGGAATGAACAAGATTGATAAATTTCATATAGTTCCTGTTATGTAATAATTAAATTATTAAACACTATAGTTTCACTAATATAATGAAAATTTGTCCATGTTTCTGGTTGCATAACGGACAAATTTTAAGTATTTATTAATGGTAAAATATACAAGCGGTGGGAAATGGTTTTTGGAATCAACATATCTAAACCTTATAGTAATTTTACATTATTTTCATTGTTAAGAGGGAAAGAGGGTGGAAGGGGTGAAGGTCGTTAGTTTCAATATCATGAGAATTTTTCCTTGTGTTTGATTGCAATCTTGAAAAATTTTTTTAGGCATAATTATTTACAGTAAGTATGTGGTATTAGAATGAGGGGGACGGGGCCAGAGATACCCATTGTGTAAAATACTGGGTTGTAATGCCTGAATGAAGTTAACGTTTTAGTGTGAGAAAACCAAAATCAGTGCGTTCTTGTAAGACAAATTATTTTACCAATTTTTTTCCTTGTGGAGACGCAAGATTTATTAGAAAAATCGGTGACTTATCTAGTGTCTCACTTGCAATTACAGTTTTTAGATTCTCTTCCTCCAAAAATCCTCGAAATATGTCTATCTCAATATATATTCGAAGCAACCACTCTAACTCCACTCTCACCACATTAACTCCTTATATGTTTTATCATAAATAAGTGAAAATAATGAAAAAATAACATAATTTACAGATTTCTCGATTTCAAGAACCCTGAAAACGATATATAATACGATATATGCGAGGTAACTCCTCTAACCCCTTCTCAACTTTATTAGTCGCTTTTTATGCTGACTGCTAGCTTCTAGACTCATAAAAAGGACGCAAAGCCAATATATCTCAATAATCTAAAATGAAATTTTTCGATTTCACTCCCTAAAAGAACACTGAAAAGATATATATCATCGTAAATACGGAGCCATCTCCCCACCACTTTAAATCTTCAACTATAATTACTTACATTTAACCAAAAATAATCGTCATAATGACATAGAGAAATATAAAAATTTTGCGACCCCCTACATCTTTAACTATTTCCCCATAGTGATCCCTTTCTTTTAATCAAAAACTGTAGATTCCGTTCCTACTTCAGTTATTATATGCTTACCAAATTGGAAATCGATATCTCATTTTGTTCTAGAGTTATCGTGGCAATAGATAGACAGATAGACCGCCTGAAATACGACAATATGTTTTTCGTGATCTAGGGACTCTAAAACGTGAAGAAATATTAAGATCTGTGTTGGTAATTTTTTCACGAATTCAATATCTTCCGTAACAAGGATTAGGTTCAATCAATTATATTGATTCGTGAGGTTGTTAATACAAACCAACAAGAAAAGGCATATGTTTGGTGATAAATGGGTAAAAATAGAGATTCAACTTTTAGAATCATAAAAAGAACCCATAACACAATGTATCCGAAAAAAAAAAACGTCTAATATTCTTGCATCTTAATAAATCTTATAGATTCGATCATAAATACATGAAAATAATGAAAGAATAGCAAAATTTTTAGATTTCTGGAAGCCAAGAACTTCGGGAGGGAATGTATAATATGATATATATATATATATATATATATATATATATATATATATATATATATATATATATATATATAAGAACAAGTCCCTCTAATTATCGCCCTCCTACTTCATTAATCGTTTATATATTTTACCATAAATAATTAAAAATAATGAAAAAATAACACAATTTTTTGATTTCACGCCCCAAAGAACACTGAAAAAGACATATACCATCATAAATACGGCACACCCTCCTCACCACTTTAAATCTTCAACTATAATTACTTACATTTAACCAGAAATAATCGTCATAATGATATAGAGAAATATAAAAAATTTTGCTACCCCCTACATCTTTAACTATTTCCCCATAGCGATCCCTTTCTTTTACTCAAAAACTGTAGATTCCGTTCCTACTTCAGTTATTATATGCGTACCAAATTGGAAGTCGATATTTCATTTTGTTTTAGAGTTATCGTGGCAATAGATAGACAGATAGACCGACTGAAATACGGCAATATGTTTTTCTCGATCTAGGGACTTTAAACGTGAACAAATACAAAAATCGCTGTTGGTAATTTTTTCACGAATTCAGTACCTTCCGTAACAAGGGTTAGGTTCAAATATATTGATTCGTGAGGTTGTTCATACAAACCAACAAGAAAAGGCATATAAAATTACGGAAATACTGTGTTTAGAGAGCTGCGGTTCAAAATTAGCCGAGCTTAGTCAACTCTCCCGGAAACTTTTAATCGCCTTAACACCACCGCGAATATTACAATTATTCAAAGTCACGTACGGCATTCTTATCAAATCCATAACTTATATACCAGGCACAAGTTGAGCCCCTTAAGGCATTATTGTATCTTATAATTACAATGCGGCATCAGAAATCAGATTTAAGTATTTATTTGTATATTTTAATATTTAAATTGGAAATGTATTTCTAACACCCTTCTTATGCTTTTATTAGAAAATAACACTATGCAACACTAAAAGATTCACCGACATCTCGAATAGTGATTCGTATTAGGTAATACGTAGGCTGAAAAGTTTTTGGTCTGACACATAGATGTCGCCCTTATCAAAAAATCCATCCGATTTTTAGGAAGCACCAACCTCCAAACGGTACGTATCAAAATTTCATGACATTTCGACGATTAGTTTACAAGTTACACTGGTTTTAGTGATGCTACTTTTGATATTTTCAAAACAATCGAAAAAATCGAATTTCGGGTGTTGATTAAACCCTGGTACGCTGAATTTAAACGCGGTCGTACAGATACAAATGATGCTGAACGGTCTGAATGCCCAAATGGAGTGGTTACACCGGAATACATAAAAAAATCCACAAAATTGTTTTGGATGACCTCAAAGTGAAATTGCGTGAAATCGCTGACACTCTAAAGGTATCAAAATAACGTGTTGGTCATATTTTGCATGAACATTTGGGCATGAGAAAGCTTTCGAAATGGGTACCGCGTTTGCATACAGTGGACCAAAAACAACAACGTGTTGATGATTCTGAGCGCTGTTTGGACCTGTTTAAATGCAATAAAACGGATTTTTTTGTGCGATATGTGAAAATGGATCAAACATGAATTCACCACTACACACCGGAATCAAATCGGCAGTCAGCTGAGTGGATAGCAGCCGGGGAAAGCCGCCCGAAGCGACCAAGGACACAACAGTCGCCTGGGAACGTTTTGGCCTTTGCATTTTGGGATGCGCATGGAATAATTTTCATCGACCATGTTGAGAAGGGACAAACCATCAATAGCGAATATTAATTAAAGTAATTAGTGCGTTTGAAGGCAGAAATCGCGAAGAAATGGCCCCAAATGAACAAGAAAAAGTGTTCTTTCATCAAGATGACAAAAATCGCATGAATTACTTCCTCGAATTGCTTTCTCATCCACCGTATGCCCCAGATTTGGCCCCCAGCGACTATTATCTATTGACGAACCTTAAAAAAAATATTCGCTGGAAAGAGATTTAGCTCCAATGGAGAAGTTATCGCCGAAACTAAGGGCTATTTAGAAGGCAAAGACAAATCCTTCTACAAGAAAGGTATAGAAATGTTAGAAAAGCGTTGGACTGTTTGTATCGCTCTTGAAGGAGACTATATTAATGAATAAAGTCGAATTTTGCGAAAAAAGATGCGTTTTAAGTAGCTAGACAAAAAACTTTTCAGCCTGCGTGTTACATCTAGTTTTCAAAAATAAAAGGTTTTATGTTGACATCACATCTTATAACCTAGAAAACTAGTGATTTGTTTTATTGACTCCTCTTATCACTTGTTTAGAGTTACTCATAAAAATATTACTTTTTCGTGTATAAATATGATCAAAACATTTCACTGGTGTTAAATATACAAAATGCCACGCGTTTGTGTTAATTCGCCTAATTTCTTTTGTTGCGTTTGTGGTAAATTTACCCCTAAAAGTGAAAAAAAGCCAATTTTCCCGCTGCTTGGAAAGTGCTATGAAGCTTAGTTTAAGACCGCAATTGAAAATCAAGATAAATCGTGGGTGCTCAAAGTGTGTTGTTTGAAATGTTGTACATATTTGACGGGTTGGTACAATGGTACTATAAAAGAAATGCCTTTTGGCGTACCAATGCATTGAACCCAAGAGCCACACAGAGGATTATTGCTTCTGCTTGAAAAGTGTGCAGGGTTTTTCTAAAAAAACAAAAAGTTCCGTGAAATATGTTAATGTACCATCAGTGCCAATGCCGCTACCTCATTCTTCTGAAATTCCTGTACCGAAACGATCTTTGCGTTCATCAAGGTTCCTAGATCAACAAGAAGGTAGTAAGTTATTTCCGTCTGCCTGCCTGTCTATCTGTCATTCTGGCCGTTTGTCTTCCTGCATGTCTCTTTTGTCTATTTCTCTCTCTCTCTATTCGTTTCCTCAGTCTTGAGGGTCGTGATCTCTCTGGAATGACTTCACTGTTCTGTTCACTATTTCTCTCCATTTCTCTCGATCTTCTGCCAAGTGCAACGATACATGGAGTGGTTGATCCATAACTTGTTTTTATTTGATCTGACCATCTTGTTGGCGAACGGCCTCTACTCCTTTTACCCTGGACCTCTCCCATTATTATTAGCCGGTCTACATTATTGCCTGGCCTTCTAGCTACATGTCCAAAATACTGAAGAATTCTTTTCATGCATAGTGATGATAACCTTACAGTTACATTTAGTTCATTCAGTATAGATTGATTAGTTCTTCTGGCGGTCCAGGATATTCTCAACATCCTCTTATAGCACCACATTTCAAAGTAATCAATAGATTTACGTTCCTTTACTCTAAGTGTCCAGGATTCTACACCATATGAAAATATTGGAAATACTAAGGTCTGTACGAGATTTAATTTCGTTCCTTTAGTTATGTACGGACTTTTCCATATCTTAGTAAGTCTCGTCATAGCATTTCTTGCTAGGGATATTCTTCTTTTTATTTCATTCTCGCATCCTCCCATACTACTTACGGATGATCCTAGATATACAAAGGTTGTTACTCTCTCAATGCCATTAAGTAAGTCGGATCTTACTATTTGGTCAGACTTATCGACTATCATCAGCTTCGTTTTGTCCCTATTTATGGTCAGACCTAGTTTCTCACTTTCTTGCTCTATCCGATTTAAAAATGTAGCCATCTCTTCCTCAGTCGCTGCAAATATCGTGGTATCATCAGCGTAGCGCAAGTTGTTTATTCGCTCACCTCCTATTAGGATTCCACCATCCCATTCATTCAACGCATTTCTCATTATAAATTCACCATAAACATTAAATAATGTAGGAGACAGAACACAGCCCTGTCTTACACCTCGGCGAGGATGAAACTGATCGGATATTGTATTGTCTATTCTCACCACTGCAGTGCTGTCCAAGTAGAGGTTTTTAATCAGTTTAATCAGATGATAAGGAACATCCATTTGCTCTAGTACCTCCCAAAGCTTTTTCCAGTTGACAAAATCAAAAGCCTTATTATAGTCTATGAAGCACATTACCATAGACACATTATACTCTCTACATTTCTCTATCAATTGTCTTATGTTAACAATCTGATTTCTTGTGCCTCGTCCTTTAACGAATCCCGCTTGTTTTCTAGAGATTTGTTGGTCAACATAATATCTTAAACGATTATTAATGATATGTAGCATTACCTTACTTGGATGTGATAATAGAGATAATGTACGATAATTGCTACATTTACGGGTAGAGCCTTTCTTATGTAGTGGTATTATTATAGAGGTCGTCCAATCTTTCGGCCATATTCCAGTTTTCCAGATGTTATTACATATTTTATAGATCATCCCCACTGTGTCATGATCTAGTTCCTTAAGAATATCTCCCGTGATGTCATCGTAGCCAGGTGCCTTATTGCTTTTCAGTTTCTTAACAGCATCCTCTACTTCACTCTTCATTATTTCAGGTTCTTGCTGTGTGGTATTGATCTGTTGGTGTATGTCTTGTTCTTGTGTATCATAATAAAGATCTTCACAATATTCTGTCTATTATTCTTTCTTTCTCTGTAAGCAGTGTTCCATTTTTATCCTCGATTGCCCAAGTTTTAGGTTTGAAATCCTTATCTATCTCTTTAATTTTTTTAAAGAGATCTTTAACTTGATTTTTCTCTGCATATGCTTGTACTTCTTTACATTGGTTATTGAGATATGTATTCTTATCTTGTCTGCAGTTCTTCTGTATAAGTCGGTTTAAATCTTGGTACTCTTTTATCTGCTGATCATCGTTTAGTCCAGTCTTCTTTACGTTTTTCCTATGCTCTATAAGTTGCCATGTTTCTGCAGACATCCAAGATTTTTTAATACATTTTCTTACTCTTCGGGATGCTATTTCTTCGTGGGCATCTTTTATCGATGTTTTCACTTTGTTCCACATCTCTTCATTATTTCCAGGATCTTCATTATGTTGGATGTTTCGGATATTTTTATTTACTAGTTCCGTAAATTGTTGTTTTTCTGGAGGATATATCTTCATTCGTTGCACCTTTATATTTTTTTGAGAAGCTTTGAGTTTAATATGAAGAACTGTAACTATTGTTATTGTCTATTAATATGAGATTATTCTTGACCAAATATTATTTAAAGGACGAATGGAAGTTATAGTGTTTGGGCTAAATTGTTGTAGGAGAAGAAGGTAAAAGGAGTTATCATCGATATATTTTCTAAATTTTTTTCATAACATTATGAGAATTTCTGTTAGATTATAGTTAAAACAATAACCAAATTTTTAAGTAGAATTATTTATAATCAGCGATATAAGGGGCTAAAGCGGTGAGGGAGGGTGTTGCTTAGTACATATACGTTCTTTTCAGAGTTCCTGGAGTCTAGAAATCTGAAAACTGTATTATTTTTTCATTATTTTCAATTTTACCAGAAATAATATGTGGAAAGAAATGCCAAGCGTCAGTTGTAACAATTTCTGAAGCCCCCCCTCTGCTGAATTGCTTTTAAAATATTAAGTTAGGGATTAAGTCCTTCTTTAGTGTTGCGAGCTAGTCAAAATTCATTGGTTATTTTAAAACATTGTGATGGCAGTATTGGTATAATAACTAAAGACGAAACGAAAAGAATCGCATTTTTAGTAGTTACCAGAGCAGTAAGCTTGAGAATGGTGCGTTTCTGCAATAAGTGCCAGCCGTGCCGTGCCGCTCTGCTTGAATAGACTTAGTAAGTCGCCGACAGAGTGCAGTATAAGCATCTATTTGTTATAGTTTAAAAATTGTGATTACAAAGAAAGTACCAGGTAGTTACCTTGCCGATTTTTTCGTAAGAATAAAGCATATATCCACCAAAGACCTTCATTTGTGACATTCGTGAATATCAATCCATGACAAGGTTGACAAGATGTTAATCTAAAGCAATAGTAACTAATTAAACATCATAGTTGTATAGGTACTGTTGTAAGCATAACTAGTTTGCCTTAGTGTTTAATTTTTGGGAGCTGAACCCCATCAAACGCCACCATTAAGTTTGTAAGTCGATAGCTTCACTAATAAATAACTTAATCTTTTTAAAATTAAATTTTGTTGAAAAATTAGTGTTCGCGATTTTAAAAACGTATTTTCCCCAGGGAAATGCAAATACATCTTAAATTGCCACAGCAGATGATAGTTGATTTGTTTCTGTTGCTAATTTCAAATTTACATACTATACATTTAAATAAATTTAAATTCTAGAGTATTTCATTGGTGTGTGGCAGTGACTAATGAAAAGTTGTTTTTAAGTTTTTTCAGGCTATTAGATACGCAAGTACAATTATTTAAAATTTGAACGAGATTGTCTGGTTATAACATTCAATTTTTTTAATTAATTAATATTTATTACGAACTTAATTTTGAGATAGTAACTCAGTACAGATTCAGAAACACAAAATTTAGCTTCGAGTAAGTTTTTAGAATGCACAAGATCAAATAGATTGATACGTCGATGATATTATATGAATTAATCCTAATCATCTATTAGATGATTATAGATTTTAAATTTCTTCAGGCAGACAGAACAATAAGCCTCTCAGACCCGGAATTTCGCAAAATGCCATAAATGAAGCAAAAAATGCCCTAATATTAAATAGATCCCTTAGCAATCTACTTAATAAAAATTTTCAAAAAGTGTATACAAAAATTCTATAACTCATTAAAACATCAAGGACCAATAACTAAAAGCAATATACAATATATATCTATTCCATTCATTAACGGTTTTTTTCCCAATAGATAAACAAATTATTTAAAAAAATGTAATACAAATACATGTTGCAAAGTACATAAAAAATTAATGGCCAATCATTTTTCAAAATTAAAAGCAGAAACTCCAAAAAACAAAAAAATAATATAGTTTATGAAATTCCGTGTAATAATTGCGAGGGAGTGTATATCGGTCAAACATCCCAGTATTTAGAAAATAGAATTAAGGGACACACTGCGCTGAGTAATTATGTAAAAAAAAGAACACAGATTTAATTACGAACAAAAAAAAATCATTGGTACCGAAAATAATATAAAAAAAGAAAAATACTGATCTATTGAAATAAAAAAATAGGAATGCAATAAACGATAAAAGAGACATAAAAAGCATCCTAAAAATATACCAGTCAGTCTTGTGAACACCGTAGACGGGTCACTTGAGATAAAAATGGGATAAATAAAATAAAATAAAATCAAATTATTATTTTAATACATTTGTGCGCATGTTGTGTGAAGGTTAAAGAGTTTACGTTTGTGGTAAGTTCATATTATAAACGTAATATAATTGTAAATATTTAACATCTAAATGTGTTGTTCTAGAATATTTTAATTCTGATGAAGACCCATTAAGAAGGTCGATACGTTAGTAAATAAACAAAAACTTAACCAATCTTCATTCATTAATAGACCAAAAACCAAGAAAATACCAACAATATACATATATATATATATATATATATATATATATATATATATATATATATATATATATATATATATATATATATATATATATATATATATATATACAGTAGAGATTCGATTAACCGGACTAATTGTTGTCGTTAAGCATTCGGATAATCGAAAATCCGGATAATGTATGAAGAAAAGCGGTTTTTGTACATATTATTGCATAATACATAATGCTAGGTAATTATTTAAAACAACAAAAACAAATTAAACTTATTAACAAAAATCAATGTTTATTAAGAAATTGTTAAGAGATGACATATTTTCTTAAATTACTAAAATACTGCAACCTTAATCATGAAATAATATACATATGTACATATGTATGTACATACTAGTTTAATTTCTTTAAAATATTTGGTAATTTTCATTTGGTAATCAAGAAATATGTATTTAGTTCAAAGAGTTAAAATATTTGGTAATTGTCATTTGACGTAAGCCAGTTTTTCTCTTCATTGCTGCTACATCACGAATTCGTTTTAGCTGTAGTAAACTCACAGTATCACACTCTGTTTGTTTTATGAACCATTTGAGGGCTGTTTCCAGGGCCTGAATTGCTTCAGCATGAGATGGTCCTGCATCATTCTCCACATCTACGTTTTCTTCTGTTTCATCTTCTTGCATTTCCTGCTCTTCGTTTACCTGCAATATGTTTTCAACAATTTCGTGATCCGACATAATCTTAAAACCTTGATCATTACTGTCACAAGTGAGCCACTCTTTCATATCATCAGCATTACATTCCTGACATATTTGTACGTTTAAGATTAGCTCATTTATATCCTTCAAAATGGAATCATCCGTATTGGTTATTGAATTTTCGTTCTCCCGCATTAGTACTCTGTTCCAAGCTTTGCTCAAAGTCTTCCTTTCAATCAAATCCCACGCATCTACAACCATGTAACAACACTCCTTTAAATTCATTTGCTTGAAAAATGACAAAACGACTTCTACGTCATCTTCATCAACAGATAACAATCTACGTAAAAGTTCTTTTCTATAAAGTCGTTTTAATGTTTCAATAACACTTTGATCCATTGGTTGTAGCAAGGATGTCACATTAGGGGGCAAAAATGTTACTTTAAACTTTCCATTTTCTCTCTCTAACAGTTCAGCTGAAGGATGGGTTGGCGCATTATCCAGTAAAAGTAGGGACATTTCCTTGTTTGCCAATTTCGTTTTGATATTGTTTTACTTCAGGGATGAAAGTGTTGTCATACCAGGCAATGAATATTTTGGAGTTCATTCATGCGCTTTTTTTGGTTTTTGTAAATTAAAGGTACCCTGATATTTTAGAAGCATCTGGGGTTTTTGGATTTTCCGATAAGGAGCAAAGGTATTTTATGGGCCCCGGTAGCGTTAGCGCAAACTAATATTGTCACTCTCTCTTTACTAGTTTTATATCCTGGAGCTGAATTCTCTCGCCGAGAAGCTAAACATTTTGACGGTAATGATTTCCAGTTTAATGCGGTTTCATCAGCATTATAAACAAAATCCAAGTCGTAGTCATTTTCATCCAATTCCTTCTTAAAACCATCTTTAAAAGAATTTGCTGCATCTACATCAGCTGACATTTTTTCACCTTGTATTTCCAATTTGCGAATTCCATGACGAGATTTAAATCTGTACAACCATCCGTTACTCGCCACAAACGATTCATCGACACCTATTTTTTTATTTAACTGTAATGCTTTTTCACAGAGCAAAGGACCAGATATCGGTTGTCCAGTTGCTCGTTTTCGTAAAAACCAAAATACAAAGCTTCTTCTAAAAGTTCATTTTTCGGTTTTCTTCATCACTTTTCGATGCTTAGTCCCCGTCTTCACTATTTTACGCTTCGACATTTTTAAGTACAGACGTGACACGACACAGCGAACTAATTAAAACAATAACGAAACTCGTGGGGCAGAAATCGCGCGGTGACACGACACAGCGGAGTACAATAACAATTGGTAACTAACTAAAACAATAACAAAACGCGTGGGGCAGAGATAGCGCGGGGCGTGGGCGGGTAATGCAAGTTTCCGCATGCACGGATTCGACTTGAAGGTATAAAGTTATTTGATCGCGGTTGGTAGTCCGGATAATCGCGAATCCACTGTATATATATATATATATATATATATATATATATATATATATATATATATATATATATATATATTTATATATATATATATATATATATATATATATATATATATATATATTTATATATATATATATATATATATATATATATATATATATATATATATATATATATATATATATATATACGAGGGCAACTCAAATAAAAATCTTAAAAGTACAATAAAATTCCGAAGAGTTGTATGATTTATTCGGTAGATGACAGTAGTGTTCCTTAAGTATAACAAAATGACCGACAGATGGCAGAGTGATGCTGTAACAAAGAAGAATGCCGCAGTATCAGTAACAAGGTGGCTGCCCCACTGTCAATATGCACAGCGTTAGATCAGCGATCTGTGATGTATTATTTGAGTAGTGAAGGTGTCAAACCAATTTAAATTTATCGCAAGATGACAGCGCAGTACAGTCATTCGTGTTTGTCCCTGCAGTAGAAAGTTTAAAAGTGACTCTGTAGAGGATGTCCCATGACCGTGGTAGACTCACTGCGTAGTGACGGACGAAAATATTGCGTTAGTGGAACAACTTGTAAAGAAAAACAGGCGTATTATGTTGAATGAAATAGCCACAATTGGTTTTGGTTCAGAGCAGAATATTGTCTATAACGTGTCTGCAAGATGGGTGCCACGTCAGTTGACTGCTGAATTGAAGCATCGTCGCACAGTGGGGAAAAAAAAAAAAAACGAAAAATCGTGTTTCAAAATTGTCTAGAGCCTTCAATTTTGGTTCGATTTGGACGATTTTTTTTTAAATTGAAGCTTATTAAATTCCGAACAAATTTGTCGGCGCCGATTTTTCAATTAAACTTTTGTTTCAAAATGGCGGACGTTGGTTTCTGATTATGTAGCGACTGAGACACAGAAAACGCTTACAGTTTCAAACCAAGTTGTGCTAAAATGCGTGTATGTATGTTTTTTTATGTCGCAGATAATATATCTAATATCACAGTTACAAGATTAATAATAATGAACCCAAAATGGCTGCCATGAACAATAAAAGTATTATAAATATGAATAAACGTACCATTATTATTTTATATCCATAACATTTGCATAAATAATTTCTTTAAGGTTGTTAATTATAAATATGTTTCAACAATTGACTTAAAATGACAAATCAAGTATGGCGGATGCCAAAATTGAATCGAGCAAGAAAGTTTCTCTGTGGCAGTTAGATCATTCAAGTTATTCAAATTTAGTTGCGGGATTTAAATTTTCATACAGTTATTGCTAGAATATTGCTGCTGTAAATTTTAAGTATCGTAGACAATTTTCTAGCAGATACAAAAAAAAGCGATACACGCAGAAAAGGACAGCTCACACAGCTAGAAAATGGCTACAACAGCTAAAACGTTTTGTTAAAATAGGGACAGCTAAATATTTTGCTGCACTAGACACATTGTTTGCTGTTGTAGCAAAAAAGTGGCTGCTATTGCTATACAGTGGCACAACTTGGTTTGAAACTGTAAGCGTTTTCTGTGTCTCAGTCGCTATATAATCAGAAACCAACGTCCGCCATTTTGAAACAAAAGTTTAATTGAAAAATCGGCTCCGACAACTTTGTTCGGAATTTAATAAGCTTCAATTTAAAAAAAAAAATCGTCCAAATCGAACCAAAATTGAAGGCTCTAGACAATTTTGAAACACGATTTTTCGTTTTTCCCCACTGTGCGTCGTGTAGATACATGTGAAGACCTTTTTGCATCGTTTCAATTTCTAGAAAAAATTGTTACAGGCGATGAACTTGCGTTCACTATCACCAAACAAAGAGACACACACAACAAGGACCTTGTTAAAACATAAAAAATTTATTACATTTTAAGGTTTCACCTTGTATAATATACATTTTTATTGGATAAAATTTTAATGTCTTTCCTTTTACTCTCTTTTAGAGAAAACTTATATGTTACGAGACAAAGCGCATATATCAAGTTGACACCAATTTTCATTTTCCTTTTTCTTTTCCGAAAGTGGGAAAAACACCTTAAGCTTATGCATCTAACTTTTGATAAACGACTTGTCTCAGCACTGTTTCGAAATTTTCGGATCAAAATAATCATGTTTATTTTTATTTGTAAATAATTAAACACATTACATATTAATTTACTTAATTTTGTTCATAAAATGCTCCGAATAAATCTGAAGGAGAATAGTTTTCAGTTAATTTTTCTTAATATTTGTTATGTTATAGATATCGGCTTTGCGATTAAAAAGCCACAATTCAAACCTATAGAGAGACATGATGTTAAAGTTTAATATGTAGGCTTAATATTTCAGGCAGTATTTCCCTTTTTTAGAGGTCTAATTTGCTCCCACATAATCTAGTAAACTTACAGAATATAAGCATAATTTAGAAAATTTAATCTTACCTGGAACTTCATAATTACAATCTTGAATATAAGCGTGACTAATTTAAAAACGACATTAAGATTTTAATGATTCCGTAACCTAAAGGCTAGTTAGATAAACTGGGATTCTAACACTTTTTATTAGTCTATGCCAGGGGTGCTCAAACGGTCGATCGCGATCGACAAGTCGATCGCGAGTGCTTTTTGAGTCGATCTCGAGAAAAAAATTCCGATATAGAACTATTCACAGATTTTGTTTTAGGCAACTAAAACAAAATGTAATGAATAAACTACTAAAATTTATTCGATCCACAATTAGGCCAGAATAACCCCCTCATCACTTTCTTTTATCGTAATAACCCCCTGCTAGCGGCAAAAGGCGGCTTTATCAAAGGAACGCGCGGTACTTGTCAAAGAAAAAGCCGCGTTTTTGATTCCCGCCGATTTTTCTAGAAACTTCGGGCGACGTGTTTGACGGGAACATTCGAAACTTCGTTCGCGCCGATATAAATGTTGCGCCTGCAGGAATAGGAGTCAGTCTGAGTTGTAACTTGAAGGCGATACATCGATACAAAGTTTATTAATAAATAGTCCAAAATGAGTGCGGCGAAGAAAAGTAAAACTTATCATTTTAATAACGATTGGGAGGAAGAATTTTTCTTTTGTATGGTAAAGGATAAGTGCATTTGTCTCATTTGCCGTGCGTCAGTTGCAATACCTAAGCGTGGGAACTTAGAGAGGCATCATAAAACGGTTCATAAAAACTATGAAAAGGATTTTCCGTCACAGAGTGAATTAAGAAAACGAAAAGTACGTGATTTGATAACTTGTTTGAAAAAAGAACAAACCATGTTCACAAGACCAGCCAAACAATCAAAAGCTGCAACGATCGCGTCATTTAAAATATCTCATATATTGGCGAAACACAAGAAACCATTTGATGATGGATTGGTTGTGAAGGAAGCATTTATTGAAGCGGGTGAGACTTTATTTGGAGATTTTAAAAATAAAACAGAGATTATGTCTGCTATTAGAGAACTTCAGTTATCTCGTCCGACTGTCACAAGGCGTGTTGAAGTCATGAGTTAGGACATGGCAGATAAACTAAAACATGGTATCATGGAATGTAAATACTTTTCTTTACAGTTCGACGAATCCACCGATATGACAGACACTGCCCAGCTGTGTATTTTTATTCGAATGGTATTCAATGACATGTCGGCTAAGGAAGAGTTTTTGACAATGATTCCTCTGAAAGGAAAAACCCGTGGCGAAGATATATATGACGTTTTCTTCAATTTTGTAACAAACTACAAGCTACCAATATATAAACTAGTGTGCATTACAAACGATGGAGCACCAGCAATGACTGGAAACGAAAACGGTTTTGTGGCATTGTGTCGAGCTAATGATGATTTCCCTTCATTTTTCTCCTTCCATTGCATTATACATCAACAAGTTTTGTGTTCAAAAGTTCTAAACATGGAGGAGATTATGGGCATTGCAATAAAAATTGTGAATTCTATCCATGCACGTAGCTTGCAACGACGGCTCTTTAAATTGCAGTTGGAAGATAGTGAGTCAGCTGAACACACTGATTTAGTTCTTCACACGGACGTCAGATGGTTGAGTCGCGGAAAATTCCTAGAAAGGTTTCAAGAATTATTGCCCGAAATAACAGCTTTTCTGGACGAAAGAGGTGATGACACTCAGATGCTGAAAAACGGAAAATGGCTGACTGATTTGGCATTTTTGACAGACATCACAATGCATTTTAACACTATTAATTTGGAGCTTCAAGGTAAAGGAAAAACTATTATTGAGATGATTAGCGCAATAAACGCATTCAAAAGTAAATTGCAACTTATGATAGATTAACCGAAAAGAAAGGATGTGAAAAAATTTTCCGTCTTTGAAAGCAAGGATTCCTCAGTTAAATTATGATATTTATGAGGCAGAATTATCAAATATTTTGGGCCAATTCGAAATACGTTTTTATGATTTCAGTAAATTGGCAAATATCGCATCATATATGAGTTATCCTTTTTCGTGTAAAAACATTGAGGAATTAGCTACTGAAATAGCAAGTCAGTTTAACACGGACTCATGTTCTGTTGAAAATGAGTTAGTGCAGATTATATCAGATATACATCTCAAAGCCACAGCATCTGATACAAAATTCTGGTGTTTTATATCTGAACATAAATATCCGAATCTAAGGCAAATCGCCCTTCAACTGACGGCAATGTTTGGGTCAACTTACTTGTGCGAGTCTGCATTTTCTGAAATGAAGATAATTAAGTCAAAATATCGCAATCGACTAACCGACGAACATTTGTCATCATGCTTGCGATTAGCACTAGGTAATTACATACCATCTTCTGAAAAGTATGCTGAGGACATGCAGTGCCACTCTTCAACATCCAAAGTCACTCTTTAGTTAAGTTTAGACACTAGAACGCGTTTGTTTTGTAAGAACCAATAAACTCGCAATTTTGAATAATTATGAGTTTTTTCATTGACATTTTAGAGCAGACCTACACTTACCTTGACTAAAAAAATGCATATTGTGCGGAAAAACTAATATCTATGCCACGATACACCCTACCTAGACGACAATCCTGCATCACACTTACTTGCAGCCTCTCAGAGTCGATCGATCGTAGTCTAACAATATTGAGGTAGATCGCCAGCAGTTCAAGTTTGAGCACCCCTGGTCTATGCGATACCATTGGAGCCGGTGAAAATAATTACACTTAATATTGCAATTAATGAGAGTGGTTAATTGTTAGTAATTTTGCTTGGATTTGCAAAATTAGATAACTGATGAAAGTTTGATATATACTATTGTAAATAAAATATATTTTAAGAAATAATTTTCAGCCACATTATTTTGTATCTAAGAATTGTAATTTATTTTTGTTTGACGTTATAAGGATGAAATATATAAAGTTAAATAAGTTTTTATGTTAATTTATAAAATAAAATTGAAGGTGAAATGAAACCAGGTATCTCCATTAAATACAAATCCCGATAATTTAAAAAGATGTAATCTAAGACACGAGGTAAAACAAACGCCTCTGTCGCGAAGAAAAGAAGCGTCAGGCAAGGCAAAGAGAAAAAAACCAGACAAATCCTTAAATATATTACCTTAATTTGTCTTCCTAAATCAGAAAGTACAAATTAAACGCCTTTATGATGACTTCTTGAGATTATTCAGAGCTGAGTGATAGCTGTTTTCAAGAAAAGGCCGCGGAGAAATCCCCCTTGAAAAAGTAGATAAACGCTCATCAACAATAAAAACATTTAAAGTTTCTGATGAGAAAGTTTCGAGCAGTTTTTACGACATCGGCACGGTCTTGTCCGTCGCCCGACCTAAACATCGAAATCGTGTGCAAAACCTTTCGGTGTTTTTATATGCACTTTTGTAAGAAGGAAGAATTCTCCACTGGGCTAGTTTATATCGATTTTGGATTTAAAGCATTTCAGTAAAAACGACTAACTTTCTATTAAATAACAGAAATACCGAATATTCATAACTTCGCCGAGTTCCAATATAATAAATTTTCGAACGTACATATTTTTTTTTTTGTCAATATTTAACCAGGTCGTTTTTCATTTAATATATGTAACTCTTAATTTTATTGATATAAACCTTTGTTTCAAGTAATATATATATATATATATATATATATATATATATATATATATATATATATATATATATATATATATATATAAATTCAAAACTAGTAGGGTAGGAGTCAGGTTTTGGACTAAATTAAAACTCTTTTGCTTATTACCAAGCTTTCGAAATACTTTTATTTCTTTGTCAAGGCATCTAAACTAAGTTGGAAATGTGGAATCTTTGGCACAATGATACTACTCAGTATATATCACCACTACACCAAACACTTTATTTTTGCACTCTACGCACGTTTCGCTAACCATGTTAGCTTCATCAGGAGCGATGATTGACTAAAGCTAAACTACAAATATACCCTATTTATACTTAGCCTAACCCTTGAATTACTCAGGCGGAACTAATGACATAGGCAAGGCCATCAGTTCCGGTCCGTAAAGTAGGAATAGGCCCTCTGTCTTTATTTAAACTACTTTTACATTTTATGATTTCCATACTTCCGTATGCTTTCAACAATCTCCTGTCAGATACATTTTTTATTAATCTTAGATTATCTAATGTTACAGTATGATCAGCTTCAAGGGCATGTTCGGCAATACTAGACTTTTCTGTTCTACTGTATTTTAAGTGTGCTAAATGTTCTTTAAATCGTGTTTTAATTGACCTTTTAGTTTGCCCAACATACTTTTTGTCACAATCATTACAACTAATTTCATAAATTCCACTTTTCTCACAATTAGGAATTTTATCTTTGGAATTTCCTAAGATATTCCTCATACCTTATTGAGTCCCTTGCTATATTTCGGATTATATGGTATGGAGACATACTTGGTGTTATTTTCTTCGCGTGTAAAAAATGTGGAATTCTGAATATTAGACCTAAACTTATGTCTATTTATTAGCTTATTTACTAAGTCATCGTCATAACCATTAACTCTAGTTATATTTCTAATACGATTCCTTTCTTTATTAAAGTTTATTCAGAGGGAAAGTGACCAAACGATGAACTAAAAAATGTAATGAGGCTAATTTATATTGTTTGCAACGAAATGAATCATTAGGAATATATCTGTCTGTTACTGTGTCCTTCCTATAGATATCAAATTCTAATCTATTATTATTTTTAATAATTAAAATATCTAGAAAAGGCAATTGTCCTTTGTTCTCAACTTCGTAAGTGAATTTAATGGAATCATACCGGCTATTTAATTTAGAAGCAAAATCATCAATATTTGCTTTCTTTGTATCAAAAATCGCGAAAATATCATCCACATACCTATACCATATCCTTGGGAAATTTTCTAATTCTTGACTGGTTTCGATTTCAAACTTACTCATAAATAAATTGGCTATGAAAGGTGATAAGCAATTACCCATAGCTGTTCCTTCTTTCTGAACATAAAATTGCCTGTTATATTGGAAATAATTTTGTTCCATACAAAGTTTAGATAATGTTAAGTATTCACGAATAATTTCGTCTTCAATGTCATTCATACTAAGTAATTCTTCGAGATACTGTAAAGTTCTAAAAATTGATCATACGAATTAACTGTAGATCTCATAAAAAATTCAAAAGTGAACTTACAGACTGGAGTAGAAATTCCTTATTTAAATTACACATCACTGTAAAAATGTTAAGTTACGAAACGTATCATTATTTCTTTTGTAATAGAAAATGAAACACTATCTGTACCACAAGTTAGTTGGTGTTTGACAGGTGAAGTAAGAATTTTGCGGGGAAATTATAGTCATCTACGCATGTGTCGTGGAAAGTCGATAGACAATCGAAAAAGTAAATCGAAAAAAGAGGAATAATATGCATTATATGTTGCCTAGAGTGGCATCAGGTATATACAGCGTGTTCGAGTAATGAAGAAGAGTTTTTATTTAAAATTCTTTAAGAACATTATTTATTTGTTAGAAAATTATAATAAAGTGTGTCTTAAACGTGACCAAAAACTAAGAAAAAAAATTTACTAGAAAAAATAATATATAAAATTGTAAAATAGGGTGTGAAGGTTATAGAACATGTTGTAAAAAATAATAAATATAGTATAGACAAATGGATCCAATGTCCAAAACAAAAGAGAGAATTTAATTGTTAATGTGAATTCTAATTGGTAGACAGGGAGGATTCTTGTACTAGATTATTTTTTACTGTAATATCTTTATCGAGTTTCAGTATATGCAAATATACTGAACTAAGATCCTCTATGTCTGATCTTTTGTTCATTGTATGTGTATTGTCATTGATTGCCACCATTTCCTTTTATAATATTGTGGTTCTTTATATAAAATGGTAGCGTTATTGTAATCTATTTGATTACTCTATTACTCTATATATATATATATATATATATATATATATATATATATATATATATATATATATATATATATATATACAGTCCCTGGCCAAATTATTAGACGCACTGCAAGATTTCATGTAAAATATTAATTATCGAGTGATATTGTACCGTTTTATTATTTTAAATTGATTTGTTTTTTATTTTTATATTATCCAATCAATTACCTATTTATTTGACATAAATAAAACAGCATTAATTTAGAAAAGCATAAGTTTATTAAGTTTTAAAGAAAAGTGAAATTAATGTTAGTAAAAGTCAATATTTAGTTGAGCCACCTTTAGCCGCTATCAAAGCTTTTGAGGATGATGATTCCACACATGAATAATCTTTTCTAGGAGCTGGGTTTTGTTCACATCTTTAGCCACTTCTCTTTTCATCAGCTCCCACACATTTTCAATGGGGTTCATATCAGGGCTATTACCCGGCCAATCCAACAGAGGGATATTTTTTTCTGCCAAAAAAGCTTTAACAGACCGAGCAGTGTAACAGGGAGCTCCATCTTGCATGAAAGTGAATGGTTCCCCATTTGGAAACCATTCTCTGAGCTGCGGAATCAACCGATTTTGTAATACTTCTTTGTACTGATCTTGCCTCATTATTCCTTTGACGACGTACAGACGTCCAGTGCCCTTGCCGCTGATGACTGACCAAATCATCACTTTGGTGGGATGTTTAACCGTCGGGCCGACACAATCAGGATGAAACTTTTCTCCATGACGACGACGCACATACTGAGCTTTATTCTGCAAAATTTCGAATGTGCTTTCGTCACTGAAGCAGACCTGTCAAAAATAGGAAAAATATATAAACTTCCATGTTTATTTGCTTTATTTAACTGAAAATGATAATAATGTATCAATTATTGATTAAGTTGCTGTATCTTACCGATCTCCAGAAGTCCACATCTTTGTCTTGCCATTGTTTGGCCCACTTCAGGCGCTTTGCTTTCATTGCAGCTGTTAACTTGGGCTTCCTGGCGGGGCGACAGGCCTTAAAATCTAATTCTTTAAATTTTCTTCGAACAGTGCGCTCAGAAGCATTTACGCTAGCATCCTGGAGTTGTGATTTTTTATTACCTTTGTGGTAGCAAATCTGTTTTCTACACAAATTTTCTTCAAACATCTCTCTGACCGTGGAGTGAAAATTGGTTTTCTACCGCATCTTTTCTTTCTTTTCGGGCTTAATTCCTTCCCTGACTCAATTTTCTTTTTTATGCGTCGTACACTAGCTTCAGAAACCTCCAATCTTCGTGATATTTCTCTGTTTGTAAATGTTTTTGCAATCACAAGGGCCTTCACTTCAGCTTTTTCACGTGGTGAAAGATCGCCTTTTCTACCCATAATGAAAATAGTCCAATTACTTTTTTAAAACACTGCATACAAAATAAACTAATAACTGAGTAGTATAAAACTGTTAAACAAACAATCACAGTCCATAAAGCCACAGAAACACGTCCGTACCTGACTCGATTTCGATCGCGACTGATACAGGTTTGTACTTGTTTACGTTCATGTATCACTTTGCAACACGGTGTTGCCATATGTTAAAAATAAATACAAATATGTAGTCTACAACAATTCTTTTAAATAAAAATCAATAATATTGTAGTTTAAATATACCATTATTTCATAAAAACTCTTAAGAAACACAAAATTACTAAAAAAAAAACACAGTGCGTCTAATAATTTGGCCAGGGACTGTATATATATATATATATATATATATATATATATATATATATATATATATATATATATATATATATATATGTATATATATATATATATATATATATATATATATATATATATATATATAACAAAGTAAGTTGAATAGCGACTCGCTAGTAAGGAAATAAAATTCTAAACTATTAGGGTTGTAGTCAGGTTTTGGACCAAATTAAAACTTAAAACTCGTTTGCTTATTACCAAGCTTTCGAAATTGATCGTACGAATTAATTGTAGACATCATAAAAAATTATTAAAAAGTGAACTTACAACTGGAGTAGAAATTCCTTATTTAAATTACACATCACTGTATTAAATTAAGTTACGAAATGTTATATAATTATTTTCTTTGTAACAGAAAATAAAAAACTATCTTAACCACATGTTTGTTGGAGTTTGACAGGTGAAGTAAAGAATTTTGCGGGAAAATTGTAGTAATATACGCATGTGTCGTGAAAAGTCAATAGAGAATCGAAAAAGAGTAAACTGAAAAAAAAAGAGGGATAATATGTATTATGTGTTGCCTAAAATGATATCAGATATATACAGCTTGTTTGAGTAATGAAGAAGAGTTTTTTTTGTTAATGAGCTCATATGTTTAAAAGTTTAAAGAACATTACTTATTTGTTAAAAAATTTATATTAAAGTGTGTTTATAAATGTAACCAAAAAAATATCAAAAGAAATAAAAAGATATAAAATTGTAAAATATGGTGTAAAATATGTTATAAAAATATAGTATAGACAAGTGGATCTAATGTCAAACAAACCAGAGAATGTAAATGTTCATTATGAATTCTAATTCGTAGACAGGGAGGAGTCTTGTAATAGATTATTCTTTGTTTTAATGTCTTTATTAAGTTTCAGTATATAAAAAAATACTGAACTAAGATCCTCTACGTCTGATCTTCTGTTTATTGTATGTGGGTTGTCATTAATTGCCACCATTTCTAAAAATTTTCTTTTATAATCTTGTGATTCTTTATATAAAATGGCAGCGTTGTTATAATCTATTTGATGATCAAATTCTTTGACATGTTGAGCCAATGCACACGAGCCTTTCTGCAACCTGGCATCACTTTTACGAGAATTAATGAGATTTTTTAAAAGACATGATGTTTGTCCTATATAGCTCAGATTACATTCTCTACAAGGTATGTTATAAACAATGTTGTAATTGTGTTGTAATGCAATTGGATATTTTAATGGTGTGTAAAGGAGCCTGAGGTTGTTGTCACATCTTATAGCAAATTTGTATTTGTATTGTTACAAAATCTGTTAATAATTTTTAAGGGATATGAATTGTCTATTAAGAGTGTATTGAGTTTATTAATGCTTTCTAGTAAAAGGGAATGGTGTGTGACTTTAGTTTTTTTTTTTTATGGGTCTAGCACGCGTGCTACAGGGAAGTCCCTAAAGCGCTACAGGAGCGACACGTGTGCGGAGAAAGCGATTCACGTTGTTCTTGAATCGCTGTAGATTGTACTCGGTGGGAAACACAGTCCTGGGCAAATTAATTCCAAAGGGATGATTTTCTCCATCTAAAAGACTGCTTGAAAAGCGTTGTACGAGGAGTAACAAGCTGAACCTCATACGGATGTGAAGAATTATCGCGACGTGTACTTCTAACATGCACCGCTCTGGGAGGAATTAAGCTGGCCACATCCTTCGAACACTTTCCATGAAAGTACTTGTAGAATAGGCTCAAGTCGCCAACCGTTTTTTCGATGTTCCAGCGAATCAGTGACTTTATTTATCAATGTATATATATATATATATATATATATATATATATATATATATATATATATATATATATATATATATATAAAAGAGAGAGAAAGCAAAGCAAGCAATGGTTGTCCTTTGTCAGAGCCTTGTCAAACCTGTCATTTCTCTTTTTAGATCGCAGGTGGTTAATTAATTTTGATTTTTCAGCATCCAAGGTTTCTAATGGCATCCTTGCTGTAAATGCCATATTTTTAAATTAATATGTTAGTGAATAGTGGCTGTTTTATTTCAGTGTTGGTTTTTGTTGTGACAATTGTTATTTATGGTCATTCTTCTTAGATTAATTCGCACACTGCATGTGAGTCACTTGCAATTTTTTATTTTGACATTTCTTCATAATAACAATAATAATAATGTACCGTTCTTTATAACAACAATCCTTTTAAACAACAATAAGTATTTATCAATAATTATAAGATTGAAATTAAGATTATAAATTGAAAATTAATAATTAAAATTAAAAATAAAACTTAACAATAATAATTTTTCCATGCTCAACTTTCCTTATCGGTTGCTTCGTTATCTCTTTTCAGTTTGTGCCCTGATGAAGGTCCCAACCTAGGACCGAAATATTGGCTAAATGAATATAGTGTGAACATCTGTTGTTGCCCATTTGCCGAGTTCCCCAACTATTTTCATATCTTAGGATATATATATATATATATATATATATATATATATATATATATATATATATATATATATATATATATATTTCTGACCGTTAATAAATAAATCTAAGGCAATTTTTTGTTCTTGGTTTTGCAGTCAATTTAATAAAACAAGTTTAGTTTTAGTTTATGTTTCGGTTTATTGTATTTAAACCATCATCAAAACTACAAAAACTGTTTATTTAATATTAGTATTGAAGACGTAAAATAGATATTTATTTTTAATGTTGTTTTATACAAGAATATATATAAGTATAAATAAATTAATGTTTAGTTATATTATTCTACCTTATGTCTAGATCAAAAGATCCATCTAGAGGGGTAGGATAATATAACCAAACATTAATTTATTTATATTTATATATATTTTTTGTATAAAACAACATTAATAATAAACATCTTTTTTACATCTTAAATACTAACATTAAATAAAAAAATTTTGTAGTTCTGACGATGGTTTAAATACAATAAACCGAAACGTAAACCAAAACTAAACTTGTTTTATTAAATTGACTGCAAGACCAAGAACAAAAAATCGTCTTAAATTTATATATATATATATATATATATATATATATATATATATATATATATATATATATATATATATATATATATATGAGGCCGGTTTGAAAAGTCCGTGCAAAGTCCGAGAGATGGCACCACCGGCGCGTATCGAGGTCATGTTTAGTTAGTAGCATCTCTTGAATGAACGCACACCAAGTTTCAGCCATATTGGTGTATTTCTTTGTGTTTGGCATTCGTGTGAATCAAGGAAGTCGAGTGATTTTCAAGTAATGGACGAAAAAGAATTTCGTGTGGTGATTAAACATTACTTTATGAAAGGCAAAACGCCTCGGGAGACTAAAGAGAAGCTTGATAAACATTATGGTGACTCTGCACCTTCGATTAGAACAGTTTATAAGTGGTTTCAAAATTTTCGGGACTGGCCATATGGGCACAAGTGACGCTGAACGTTCTGGACGGCCTGTGGAGGTTACGACTCCAGAAATCATTGATCAAATCCATGATATGGTGATGGATGACAGAAGAGTTAAGGTGCGTGAGATTGCTAGTGCTGTGGGCATCTCGACTGAACGGGTACATAATATTTTGCATAAACATTTGGACATGAGAAAGCTATCCGCAAGATAGGTGCCGCGATTGCTCACGCTTGACCAAAAACGGAATCGTGTGAAGTGTTGCAAGGATGGTTTGCAGCTGTTCCAAAAGAATCCGGAGGACTTTAAGCGTCGTTTCGTCACTGTGGATGAAACATGGATACATTACTATACTCCTAAGACCAAACAACAATCTAAACAATGGATTACCAAGGGGGAATCTGCACCAAAAAAGGCGAAGACCGTTCCTTCGGCCGGAAAGGTTATGGCGACTGTCTTTTGGGATTCGCAAAGGATAATCCTCATCGACTATCTGGAAAAGAGTAAAACTATTACAGGTGAATATTATTCATCGTTATTGGACCGTTTGAAAACCGAGCTGCAAGAAAACGCCCGCGATTGGCCCACAAGAAAGTCCTTTTCCATCACGACGACGCACCAGCACACACCTTAGCAGTTGTGGTCGCAAAATTAATGGAAATAAGATTCCAACTAGTTTCACATCCCCCCTATTCTCCAGACTTGGCTCCCTCGGACTACTATTTGTTCCCCAATTTGAAGAAATGGCTG
>CM032450.1:56353004-56379674 GCA_019049505.1 Pachyrhynchus sulphureomaculatus
GTTACATAAAAACCTGTAAAAATAATCTCAATCATAAAAAAGACATAGAAGGATTGAGCTCCATGTATACTTATTTACTAACACAAAACTATACCAAACCAATAAAAAAGAACGATCTTTATGAAAAAATTAGTTTCTAGTAAAGTTGACGTTTCCTTTTTTTCTCTTTCTGTCATTTTTGCTATTTATTATCAGTTATTTTTCTATGTCTTCTTGTTAAAATTAAATAATTAAAAAATTAAATATGATAAATAATAAATAATGTCCAGTATTAATTTTCTCTTTCAAATTTTTAAATTAGTCTATGAATCTCTTGATTATAAAATTAAAGAATTAATATAATTAATAATAAATAACTCGTCGAAGAGTAACATTCATCAAATTTAAGTCCCCCCCTTTTTTATAAAATTAAAACTAAAAAATAGATATCATTAATAATTAATAATTTATCTAAAATTAGCATCCACCTAAAAAATTTACCACATCCCTAACTTCAATGCTTTTTATGGTTTTTTGTCGACCTGATGACGACATAGACTACCAACAATATCCGGTTCGGACTTAAATATCACTAAATAGTTACTAAACTCGACGTCAAAAATTTTAAAATGGAGTACCATTTCAACATCATGGTGTTTCTTGCAGTTATATTTCGGTCTTCAAAAAGTGTTTTTAACTAATGTTTATTGACAAAGTTTTATTTTTAATATTTGTGTAACTCTCTAAATGTCTTTTAATCATGTTTGTGTAATCATTCATACTACCTGGCCAACAAAAATGCAAATTTCATTGTCTTCACCAGAGATGAACTAACTGCTGACATTTTTGTAAGTAATTTTCACATACAGTCGTACAATTCATTTAATCACATTTTAAAAAAACGAACGTTTTGGTTTATTTTCTGTACCTGGTTTGCATTTTTAGAATCCAGAAGAAGCTACCATTAGGCAGCGAAAGCTCGATAATAAAAATAAAAAGCAGATACTAGAGCCTTTAGATCTTTGATTGCTCATCTCTTCTCCTTATAAGGGCGTTTCCCAGTATATATATATATATATATATATATATATATATATATATATATATATATATATATATATATATATATATATATATATATATATGTATATATATATATATATATATATATATATATATATATATATATATATATATATATATATATACATATATGCTTGTATGTTATATACCAAAATGGGGCCGCAATCTTTAATTTTTGAACTTCATCAGTTTCATGAAAAAATTATCTTGTCAAAAACTAAAAATAACACAAAAAAAATAAATTGAGAGCTGTTTTGGTTTTTTTTTACGTAATTCTTATGTTTTTGGGTGTACTGAATCCGAAAATGACTTTCATTTTGTCCTAGAACGTCACGTTTTCTGACAATATAGGTATCTATGTTAAACAAGTTATCATTCTAAAATAAAAAAGATAAAAGACTAAAATTTTTTTTTTTAAATTTATAATTGCGTAACAAAACTTATTTTTTTATCTAAAATACATTCATTAGTAAGCACTAAACACATTTCTTTTTCCCAGTGAGACTCCTTTTGGTACAGTTTCGCTTGTAGGAA
Organism: Pachyrhynchus sulphureomaculatus; assembly: GCA_019049505.1. Classification (NCBI taxonomy): domain Eukaryota; kingdom Metazoa; phylum Arthropoda; class Insecta; order Coleoptera; family Curculionidae; genus Pachyrhynchus; species Pachyrhynchus sulphureomaculatus. Next base: position 56,354,601 of record CM032450.1, read on the forward strand.
GCATCTGGAAGGTCTCTCTGAAGCGTCCAACAGTAGTCTGCCATCATTGAGACGCTCCATCTTCCCTGGTATCTTTTTTCCATCTCCTTAATATCTTGGTGAAATCGTTCACCTTGCTCTTCACTCAGATCTCCTAAATTTTCTGGAAAGTAGTAGAGGTGGGAATGAAGAAAATGTGCTTTTAACATTTTTTTGACGATTTGTTTGTAGTTACGGTCTTTATTATTGCCTAAAAATTTCTCTATGACCTTTTTAAAGGCAATCCACCCTTCTCTTTGAGGATCCGTCATGGTTGTCATGAATTGTGGATCAGCCATAAGCCGTCTAATATCTGGTCCAACGAAAACACCTTCCTTCAACTTTGCCTCCGAGAGGCCTGGAAACTTTGATATTAAGTATTTGAAGCAAAGACGTTCTTTTCGTCAACTTTAAGCTCCCTCGGAGGCCAACACTTTTTGGTCCAGTGATTTGCTCGGTCTCTACTATCCCATAGACACAAAAAGCAAGGGAATTTGATAAACCCAGATTGTTGTCCGAGCAACATGCCCAAGATTTTTAAATCACCGCACACTTGCCAACCGTGATCTTTATATTTTAATTTGCAAAGAACCAATTCCAAGTTCTTGTAGGTTTCCTTGAGGTGTACGGAATGACCGACAGGAATGGAAGCATAGAAACCGCCATTGTGAAGCAGAACTGCTTTAAGGCTTCTTTTTGAAGAATCTATGAAAATACGCCACTGTGCTGGGTCGTATGAGATCTTAAATGTATCCATCAAACCTTCAATATTGGTACAATAAACCAACTCGTCCTCTTGGGCAAAGTAGGAAGTGAACTGCTTCTCACGATATCTAAACCAGGAGGAAGACACTCCTGGCAAAAGTAAGTTCCTGCTTTTGAGCCTTGATCCAAGCAACTCAGCAGCGTTTTTGGGAAGATTCAAGTCTCTTACCAAATCATTTAGCTCGCCCTGGGAAAACAATTTCGGACTGCTGTCATCTTCAAATTGACTTGTCATCGGGTTCAAGTACAGCACCATCTTCGTCAGAACTTGGAATCTCTTCCAAGGTAGCAGGGGCCTTGGGCACTGGTATTTCGGTCCCATGAGGGATGGAACGAATAGCTGATTGCAGATTGGGGTATGAAATGGACTGCATCCATTTTGAATTATACCCTTTCACATTACACGAACAAAAGTAACAATCATCACTATGGTTCTTTTGCTCGCGCCTTACCATAGGAATCGCATATCGGAAAGCTTTTTTCTTGCCCTTAAACCAATTTCGAAGGTCTTCAACACATCGTTTGCAGACTTTATGCGGTGCCCAAACTTTATCCTGATCTCCAAGTTTTGAGCCAAAATACGTGAAGTATACTTTTTTACAAAGTCCGTAATATTAAGTTGTTGCTTTAATACCATATATTCGCCACAAATATAACAGAAACTGACAGACTAATTCACACACTTCCGCACAGATGACATTGCACTATATTGAACCAAGATCTATAAAACAATGACGAGTTAACACGTAATTGTACCGCGCCACTTTCTACACTATCGGAGCGCGCACGTTCTGGTTACAATGTTTATGTTTGTTAATTTAACTCACGCAGGGCGTTCTTTATTTAGAAAGTAATGATAGTTATGGCCTGTATACATTTAAAAACAGTAATCAAAATAAAATTGTACCTATTTATTTATGACTTCAAGTTAGCCCAAAAAAAACCCTTTTTTATAATAAAATTTTACGTTTTGCAAAAAACCTGACGTTCTGGAATTTTTTGAGAATTTTTTTAGTTTTCAGAACACCTAAATACATATAAATCAGTTGAAAACATCCAGACAGCATTTTTGTTGCAGACCTGTGTAATCAATCATCAAATACATTAACATTCACACAATTTTTAATAATACGATTCACATATTGTTAAAAATGTTTACGTTCTCACTACTTTTAAGTATGATACACAAATTTTATTTTAGATTATTTAATATATACTGCACACCCTTTAGTTGACTCTTGTTGTCATATACAACAAACCTGCGATGCTTCCGTTTTTAAAATAGCAGCCTCAGTAAGAACCATTTCAAAATTTTAAATTCGTTCATGTTTAGTTTTACGCTTGATTTCTTAAACGTAAATGATACAACCTACACAATTTTTATTAACATAAGCTTACTATTTTTTCAGACATGTTGCATTTCTTGACGTTTCAGAGCCAAGAGACAAACAAAGTTTCCTTTTACATCAGTCTGTCTGTCAGTCTATCGGTCGAAACTCGAATGACATGACATATCGATTTCATATTGAGCATATACATATAATACTTTAAAATGGGAAAGCGACTCATAGTTTTTGAGGGATAGGACTTCAGGGAAAGAGGGTAAAAGGAGTGGGGGCAACAGACTTTGTGTAGTTTCAATACTATTATGAGAAGTTTTTCTGCTTTGCGTCATTGTGATGCTATTTTAAGCATACCATACTTATTTATAGTCGTTAAACCTACATCAAATCTATAAGATGTTAAAGAAGTAGGAGAAAGAGTTATAAAAATATTCTATTATAAGTTCCTTTCACCGTTTTTGGAGGCAGCAAATTTTTAAATTATATTATTTTATAATTTCCAATTTAGCGGATTGGTACGTAAAAAATAATTTGACCATTTATAAATGAGATCAGGATTCAATTGTTAATATCTCTGAAGCCCTCCCTCTCTCTAAACTTTTCGTTATTATTATATTATACTACTATAGAGTATCCTTTGAAATATCTGGTTGTAATGCTTGAATTAATTTTCTCTGTAGTACGAGATCAGAATTTACTTTACATTTGCATGTCTACTGGGAAAGTACTATATACTTTCCCGACATCTTAAAATATCCTTTTAAATAAGATGAACTTTTATTATTTATTGCACAAAGTCTGTTTAAAACCTCGCATAGCGCTTTTAAATTAAACGGTATTGATTCGGCATTGATAAGAAAACAATAAACATTTTTATAACTTTTATTTGATATATTGAAAAAAAAAAACGGTGTTGTGTTAATTAAAAGCGGCATATAATTCTTTGGGTCTGACCCAATGTCTGCGTACAATTAGCAACTAAGACTGACAAACGAAGTGTTTAATTGACTTTGAAACTTTATTAGGCTTTGTGTTTTTCAATCTTAAAGATTAAATAGTCTTCTAAATTAATTGAAAGAAAAATATTGTTTTCTTAATAACCATTTCAAAATAGTTATCAAGAAATAACCCTTGCCAAAAACTTTCTTATATAGGCAATAAATACGTCAAAATTCGCCAAGTTTCGTCGGTATTATGGGTTGATTTAGGTTAGCCTACAATTAAGGGCCAATTTTATCTTGAAACGATTATCACGAATGGAAAAGTTACTTTATTAGTTTTATCTCAAGCTTTATTATCTTAGCTACCTTAAGCCTTGATTTCTTTGGTTAAAGAAGTTTCAAAATCATGGATTTTCTGCTGAAAAGGGCAGACAATGATTTTTTTTGTAGGAGTTTTCGTCTGAAATTTTTTTGTGTCTTTATGATTTTGTAATCAGTCGATTACTCGTTACTGATTTTGTGAGAAAGAAGAAGCCAAAAAAAAGTTTATCATTCGAAATCATTTATTTTTACTGTTATTTTTTCTGATCAGATTTCAACAAGCAATAAAGGCTTCAAAGTAGGCCATTTATAAATGAGATCAGTATGGCGTTAAGTACATTCTGACATAACAACAACTTTGTCTGATTATTTGGCGGTCTCTCTGTCTCTAAAAGTTTTTTTCAGGAGACTTTTTCCACCAGTGTTAGAAATAAATGGTTACAATTTTACACAATATAATTTCTTAGAAGTCCGTATCCATATTTTATGAAAAAGAAATAGAAAATAATAAATCGTAAATAAGGAAACATGTTATATTGTATTACACAGGGCAACAAAAAAAATATTTTTGTTTTGGTGCCTGGGATTTTAGAGCTGATTTTAACTATATTTGGGACGCTAAATCTATACATGCAATCCGTTTTTCTCTATCAGCTCTACTTTTTTAGATACATCAACTTATCTACCAATGTGGTTTTTATTCAGTATATTCATTTATGAGAGTTCTAAAATTGTTATATATTCATTAATGTAGGTACAATGGTTTTATTGTCAGTCTGTAATTGAGTAAATTCCAGGTAAATCTATAAATAGTGGAACCATTGCCTATCAGGTACCTGAACTGACCCTTTTAATCACCTAACTCAGGTAAGTCTCGTCAGTTTGTGCGTTCTTACTAATGAGAGTAGATCGGATCTCAATTTATCGAAAAAAGCTTCTGAAGTACTGGCTTCTAGGTTGAACGACAAAAATTTACTGGAACAAGGAACCTAAATTACCTTTTACCGTATAAGAGAAAAAGATCTGCTACCATTCTTTTCTCAAGAAGACAATCTTGTATTTTGTCACGAAATTAGGGGACTCACGAAAGAAATGGGACTTTCTGAATATATTCCAGATGATTGGCGCCTATTTATTGACAGTTCAAAGCGAAGTTTAAAATGTGTCCTTCTACATAATGGGAATAAATATGGTTCAATACCACTAGGTCACTCAACGAAACTGAAAGAACAATATAATACCATAGCTTTGGTCTTGCAGAAGATAAAGTATTACGAACATCAATGGATGATTTGTGTAGACTTAAAAATGGTAAACTTTCTTCTTGGGCAGCAAAGTGGTTACACGAAATATCCGTGTTTCTTGTGCCTCTGGGATAGTAGGGACAAAACACACCACTGGGTTAGAAAAGATTGGCCTCAGAGAGAAAACATGGACGTTGGGGGAAAAGAATGTCATTAACGACGCTTTGGTTGAAAGAGAAAAAATCATACTTCCTCCGTTACATATAAAGTTGGGCTTAATGAAGCAATTTGTAAAGGCTCTTGATAAGAATGGGTCTTGTTTTGCATATATAGGGGTAAAAATGCATCAGTTGAGCACAGAAAAACTCAAAGCAGGGATATTTGACGGCCCACAAATAAGACAATTAATTAAGGATCCTGCCTTCATAAATTCAATGAATCAAGTTGAACGAGAAGCTTGGACATCATTTGTTGCAGTTGTAGAAAATTTTCTAGGCAAACATAAAGCTCAAAACTATGTTGAAATGGTTAACAAGATGCTTAATAGTTTCAAATCCTTAGGGTGCAATATGAGTATTAAAATACACTATTTACACAGCCACTTAGACCGTTTTCCAGAAAATTTAGGAGACATGAGTGAGGAACAAGGTGAAAGATTTCACCAAGATATTAAAGTTATGGAGGACCGCTACCAAGGAAGATGGGACATGCACATGATGGCAGATTACTGCTGCAGTTTACAAAGGGACTGTTTAAAAAAACATTCAAGAATGTCGCGGAAAAGAAGCTTTCCAAGTGTTGAGTGACTATTTCATTTCTTCAATGTTTTTTTTTTGTTTGTAAGTACGACATAATATTGTATTTTGTATAACTAAAATAAAAATTTCGTATCTACTTTTGTTTACTACACTTACGGATTTGAGTTACAATAATGTAACTTATATTTCTCTAAAATTGTATATCTTAAAAATTTGAGCTCCTAGGTACAAATGAATACGTTATTTGAATTCAAGACATCAAATTGATATAGAATCAGCTCAAAAACCTCGACACCAAAACAGCTGTTCCCCTGTGTTATCTTTTAGATAGGTCCACGATGTGCTTACACTTACTCTTCTTCCGCCTCCCTGCCCTGTTATAAAGATTTGTTCCATTTGAAATTTATCCATTTTACTGCAAATGATATTTTATAAAACGTCGTATATGGTTGAACAACAGGATGATCCTTACTCATATATCCTTAGTAAGATCCTAATCTTAATTATATAGATCTTTTTGTCTTGCTGTTGCGTTACTGCTGAAAGTTTATAGGTATAACCATGTCCCATTTCGTTCGAAAGTTACCATGGCAAATCGAGTAAAGGGTTGTTCACGTGATCTAGGGTACTTGAAATGTAAATGAATGTAAAAAGATCGGTAATTCTTTCACGATCGCAATACCCCCTTTGGCGAATACAGCAAGAAAATCGTAGATTCTTACACAATAATTCCACAAAATTCCTCAGACCTCTGGTGAAAATTAACTAAACAAAGCAGTAAAATGCGTTCGAAACCTAGGCGGGCGCAAAGCCAGGAAAAACAAAGGCTTTCTTCGTGCACCCCGACCGAGTGTGTAAACGTGGGTAAGTGGTAAACAAGGTAGTAAATTTTCAAACCCTAGACGCGACAGCCCTGCGTTTTCACTCCGACCTCAGCCGGACGTTGCCGCGAAAAATTTTCACCTACATTCCAAATTTATTTTGAATTTTCCTGAAATTGTGTTTACTTGGAGAAATCTTTAATTTTCATGGGCTTATGTCTCAATTATATTCTTACGCCATTACACGCAGTATAGTCGACATTTATAAATATCTTTCAGTACAAAAGGAGGAAGTTTTTAAACTGAAAACTCAAATATTCTGCATCAGGCTATATCAATACAATGTCAGTTAGCCTGGCCGTACGTGTTGATTTAAATTAACGTGTGTTATTCTTTTTTATTTTATGACGTTGTACGATGACGTGTAGTGTCCCTTATCAAGACGATAAAAAAGAGTTTACAATAGCTGTTTATTTTTATTGTACATTTATTCGTTTCTACAGGGTGTGCTTTCTTTAAAAGCCAAGATCCCAGCTCAAGACGCCGTTATAATTTAAATGTTAATGTAAAATGTAATATTTGTGTATTAGACGATACAGAATGCTGTATAAAAAGTTTCGAAATGTTAAAAAACTGCTAGAAACTCATTAATACTTAGGTAATAATTACCAATACATTTAAAGCCACTTGAAATTGTTTCACCATACAATGGCTTCTTCAGAAGTAAATAAGAAAGAAAAGTATTTGGTAGTAATCCTGGTTATATAGTGCTTAAAACTATCTTTAATTACCTAAGATTATGCTAATCATTTTATTATATTACACAGGGGAACAGCTGTTTTGGTGTCGAGGTTTTTTGAGCTGATTCTATATCAATTTGATGTCCTGAATTCAAATAACATATTCATTTGTACCTAGGAGCTCAAATTTTTAAGATATACAATTTTAGAGAAATATAAGTTACATTATTGTAACTCAAATCCGTAAGTGTAGTAAACAAAAGTAGATACGAAATTTTTATTTTAGTTATACAAAATACAATATTATGTCGTACTTACAAACAAAAAAAAACATTGAAGAAATGAAATAGTCACTCAACACTTGGAAAGCTTCTTTTCCGCGACATTCTTGAATGTTTTTTTAAACAGTCCCTTTTTAAACTCCAGCAGTAATCTGCCATCATGTGCATGTCCCATCTTCCTTGGTAGCGGTCCTCCATAACTTTAATATCTTGGTGAAATCTTTCACCTTGTTCCTCACTCATGTCTCCTAAATTTTCTGGAAAACGGTCTAAGTGGCTGTGTAAATAATGTATTTTAATACTCATATTGCACCCTAAGGATTTGAAACTATTAAGCATCTTGTTAATCATTTCAACATAGTTTTGAGCTTTATGTTTGCCTAGAAAATTTTCTACAACTGCAACAAATGATGTCCCAGCTTCTCGTTCAACTTGATTCATTGAATTTATGAAGGCAGGATCCTTAATTAATTGTCTTATTTGTGGGCCGTCGAATATCCCTGCTTTGAGTTTTTCTGTGCTCAACTGATTTTTTTACCCCTATATATGCAAAACAAGACCCATTCTTATCAAGAGCCTTTACAAATTGCTTCATTAAGCCCAACTTTATATGTAACGGAGGAAGTATGATTTTTTCTCTTTCAACCAAAGCGTCGTTAATGACATTCTTTTCCCCAACGTCCATGTTTTCTCTCTGAGGCCAATCTTTTCTAACCCAGTGGTGTGTTTTGTCCCTACTATCCCAGAGGCACAAGAAACACGGATATTTCGTGTAACCACTTTGCTGCCCAAGAAGAAAGTTTACCATTTTTAAGTCTACACAAATCATCCATTGATGTTCGTAATACTTTATCTTTTGCAAGACCAAAGCTATGGTATTATATTCTTCTTTCAGTTTCGTTGAGTGAGCTAGTGGTATTGAACCATATTTATTCCCATTATGTAGAAGGACACATTTTAAACTTCGTTTTGAACTGTCAATAAATAGGCGCCAATCATTTGGAATATATTCAGAAAGTCCCATTTCTTTCATGAGTCCCCTAATTTCGTGACAAAATACAAGATTGTCTTCTTGAGAAAAGAATGGTAGCAGATCTTTTTCTCTTGTACGGTAAAAGATAATTTTGGTTCCTTGTTCCAGTAAATTTTTGTCGTTCAACCTAGAAGCCAGTACTTCAGAAGCTTTTTTCGATAAATTGAGATCCCTGGTGAGATCATTTAATTCATTTTGATTGAAGCGTTGAGGAACTGATGACGTCCCCTCATAGTCACTGTTAGTTTCATTAGCATCAGAACTTTTATTAGCATCAGAAGAGCGATCAGAGGGAAAATATTCGTCATCAGAGATATGTGGTAGCTGATGAAATGTTGGAATCGGTATTTCATCTGAGTGCGGGATAGGGCGTATTGCCGAGTCTAAATTGGGATAAGTCCACTTACTGCGGTTATTTCGATTGATTCCATTAGTATTTACTAAACAGAAATAACAATCATTGAAGTGGTTTTTTGGTTCTCTCCAAACCATTGGTACGCCAAATTTTAGACATTTTCTTTTCCCGGTAGTCCACTGCCGTAAATGCTCTGTACAAGTTTTACATACAAGATGCGGTGCCCACGTTTTGTCCTGATCACCAAGCTTAACTCCAAAGTATCCAAGATACGCTCGCTTTACAAAGTCAGTAATAGTTTGTCTGTTTTGTTGAAACATGTATTCTCCGCATATATAGCAAAACACATCAGGTTGATTTACACAACTTCTTGAACTGGAACCTGAACTCATTTTAATTCTGTTCAATAACACAAAAACACTCTTTTCTTAACATAAAATAACACGCCGAATTCGATCTACTCTCATTAGTAAGAACGCACAAACTGACGAGACTTACTCGAGTTAGGTGATTAAAAGGGTCAGTTCAGGTACCTGATAGGCAATGGTTCCACTATTTATAGATTTACCTGGAATTTACTCAATTACAGACTGACAATAAAACCATTGTACCTACATTAATGAATATATAATTTTAGAACTCTCATAAATGAATATACTGAATAAAAACCACATTGGTAGATAAGTTGATGTATCTAAAAAAGTAGAGCTGATAGAGAAAAACGGATTGCATGTATAGATTTAGCGTCCCAAATATAGTTAAAATCAGCTCTAAAATCCCAGGCACCTGTGTTATTTAGACAGAATTATTTTAAGAATGTAAATCTGTGGTACTATTTCAGAGAACTAATAAAGATTAAGTAAGGATGAATGGTTTAAGTCTACCTGTTCGTTTAATAATAGATTGGAGTTTTTCCGTTTGTTAATTTCAAGATATTCAAGCAAATTTAATTTTTTAGATTTATTTTCTACCTGTAGGATTTTTAACGTATCATCAAAATTATGGGATTCGTTTATTATATGGGTTGCGTAATGTGAATTGTTCTTATTTTTAAAATAACTATGTTTATGTTCTTTAATGCGAGTTTCAAAAGATCTACCAGTTTGCCCTACGTCGGTTTTAGTACAAGATCCACAATTTAATAAATAAACTCCTGATTTTAAGGATTTCTTAGATTTGGTTTTGTTATTCAAAATTATACTCCCTAAGGAATTACTGGTTTTGAATGCTATTTTATTGTTCTTTTTTATTCAATGTTTGGAAATTGTTTTAGTTATTTTCCCTGTGTATGTGAGTGTACTAAATTTTCGTTTTTTGTCATTAATTGTGGGATAAATTAGAGAGATTGCTTGTTTAAAGGATTTTTATTCAAGATATTATCTATAATGTTGGGGTCATATCCATTATTAATTGCTATTTGTTTGATTATGTTGAATTCTTTGTTAAAATTAGTTTTAGTCATAGGGATATGTAACAATCTATGTATGAAAGCGTTAAAAGCTGTCATTTTGTGAGTATAAGGGTGGGATGAACTATTGTGTATGACTGTGTCAGTATGTGAAGGTTTGTGAAAAATCGAGAAATCGTGTTTATTGTTCACTTTTGATATGATATGAATTTCCAACAAGTATCGGCTAACACAATCAAAGAACACTTAGGTACTCTTTTTGTATTTTGTCGACGAATATATCTAAAAATAACTTTAAAAAACAATTAATAATTATGATTGGCTTATAAATGATTGTGTCCAAATTAAAAAAAAAAACTCGCAATCTTTTTCTGTTCATGCGTAGTAGAGGTACGTCCTGAATAAACAAGCAATATAGGCTTCAATTGTTTGTAGAGAGTAAATGGACAAGACGCTCAGTATGAACCCTTACCTTTTTCCACGTGGTTACACCGGTTTGGTCTCCAGAGAGCTCGAGAAAACTATTTACCTCTCATTAATATTAAATTTAATAATTAAATATTGTCAATAACTAAATTATGCTTATAATAGAGTACACCTTAAAATATGGGTCAGATATTAACCTAACTATTCGTCAGACGTATTTTAACCTAAGAATAATTTAATTGTTCGTTTTCAGTTTAAATTTTATTATGATTCTGCGTATGGTGTTCTAATAGACGCATCAGATAGACATCATACTCAAGAGTAACAAAGTCATGTTTGTGGTTAATATTTAGCATTTGCAAAAGTAATCATATTTTCATGAAATTAAACAATTTAAGTTGATTAAATTAAAATTATTTCAAGAAGGACAATGACGACTAGATTCGATGTTCATAATTCAAACGTCCGATTTATACGTCTTCCTGCTGATAAGTGATAACCTAACTCAGGAATCGATTGCCAGGTAATCGTGAACGTAGCATTTATTTGTTTTGATGCATTCAGTTCAAATATTCAGAAGGTTGATCGAATTGTGCCTCGGCCTACATTTTGTTATTATGCTTTCTTTGTCTAGACAATGACATACAGCAAAAACGGAAGAAATTACTTTTCAGGGCTAAAGAGCATTTCGGAGGGTCGAAAAGAGAGCTAAAATTATTAGGAGAATGTAAAAAATAAATAAACTAGTTAAGTTAGAACCTTTTTCTTTATGGTATGTCAAAAGAAAAGTAAACGTTTTACGAAAAGGGAAGATAAATTTACAACAAGCATTGCGAGTAGTTATGTAGTAATACGGCAACATGTTAGAAAGATTATTGATTAATATCTTTTTTACGGGTGCAGCACAAGTACTGGCCCTAAATGATTACATATCATATAGTAGGTACTTTGGACTTTCTCATATTAAAAAATAACTTAACGTAAGAAATACATATCGATTCGTTCGAATCATGGGTACTTTATGCTAAAATATTAATCACAAAAAAAAGTGGAGCAGAAGCCGTAATGATATTTACAACTAAAATCTAACATTCCTCTTAACATCCTATTTCTGTTAAACTTGAAAATAATGAAAAAAAATATCGTATATATAAGTAATTTTTACAAATACAATATTTCCCTAACCAAAGGCAATTTTCAGATTTTTCGGCCCCAGGAATCTGAAAAGGCCTTCTAACATCCTTACTTATTTGACTATAAATAATTATGCCTAAAATTTGTTTATTATCCCAACCAAAATACAAGAAAAATTCGAAGATTGAAAATAAATAAAATTGATCAATTCTCACCTGTTTCACCCTGTATTACTACAAAATTATAGGTTTCAGTCACACTTCAAGTATTATCATAGTGTATATGTATATAATATATATATATAATATATATATATAATATATATATATATGCGTATATATATATATATATATATATATATATATATATATATATATATATATATATATATATATATATATATATATGCGTATATATATATATATATATATATATATATATATATGCATATATATATATATATATATATATATATATATATATATATATATATATATATCTATAATATATATAAAATGCAACGTCTCTCTGTCTGTCTGTCTGTCTGTCTGTCTGTCTGTCCGTTAGTGACCTTATCACTGGAGAACCACTTATCCGATTTACGTACTTTTTTTTAAAAACATACATATGTTCTCTGGCCAGGTTATAGGCTATATTTTATTACGATAGGTAGCATAAGGAATGAGTAGTGATATAAAATAGTGAATGATGTCAGAAAAAAGTTTGCCGCTAGCGCGTTGCCTTACAATACACCGCCTAAACCATTAAATATAGAACAACATTATGTAGCAGAGAATATCTATAATCGATAATCTATAATATATATAAAATGCAATGTGTCTCTGTCTGTCTGTCTGTCCATTAGTGCGTTTATCACGCGAAAACCACTTATCCGATTTATGTGTCTTTTTTTAAATTCATACATATATTCTTTGGCCAGGTTTCATAATAATAATAATAATCTATATCTATAATATATATAAAATGCAACGTCTTTCTGTCTGTCTGTCTGTCCATTAGTGCGCTTATCCCTCGAGATCCACTTATCCGATTTACGTGATTTTTTAAATTCATACATATGTTTTCTGACCAGGTTATAGATATATATTTTATTACATCTATAATATATATAAAAAGTAACGTATACCTGTCTGTTTGTCCGTTTGTGCGCTTATCACTGGAGAACCACTTATCCGATTTACGTGCTTTTTTTTAAACATGCTAAACCATTAAATATGGAACAATATCATATAGCAAAGAATATCTATAATATATATAAAATGCAACGTCTCTCTGTCTGTCTGTCCGTTAGTGCGCTTATCACTGGAGAACCACTTATCCGATTTACGTGCTTTTTTGTTAAACATACATATGTTCTCTGGCCAGGTTATAGGATATATTTTATTACGTTAGGTGACATAAGGAATAAGCAGTGACGATAATAGTGAATCAAGTCGGAGGGAGGTTTGCCGCTAGCGCGTTCTCTTGCAATACACTGCCTAAAGCATTAAATATGCAACAATATCATGTAGCAAAGAATATAATATATATAAAATGCAACGTCTCTCTGTCTGTGTGTCTGTCTGTTAGTGCGCTTATCACTCGAGAATCCCTTATCCAATTTACGTGTTTTTTTTTTAATTCATACATTTGTTCTCTGGCCAGGTTATCTATAATCTTCTATCTAGAATATATATAAAATGCAACGTCTTTCTGTCTGTCTGTCTGACCGTTACTGCGCTTATCACTTGAGAACCACTTATCCGATTTACGTGTTTTTATAAATTTAAACATATGTTCTATATAATTCGATATAAGCCTAGATAATGGGAGATAAGGATAAATAATGGGAGATAAGTCGAGATAAGGTTCGATAATGGGAGATAAGGTAAGATAATGGGAGATAAATATAAATAAAGGTAGATAAGGAGAAATAATGGGAGATAAGCAAAGATAAGTCTAGATAATGGGAGTTATGGTGAGATAATGGGAGATAAGGAGAAATAATGGGAGATAAGTAGAAATAATGGGAGATAAGGAGAAATAATGGGAGATAAGGAGAAATAAATGGGAGATGAGCAGTGTTAAGCCTAGATAATCGAAATTATGTAGAGATAATGGGAGATAAGGAAAAATATTGAGAGATAAGGGGAAATAATGGGAGATATTTTATTACGTTTGGTAAATTAAGGAATGAGAAGTAACGATAGTGGTGAATCAAGTCCACGCGAGCGGAGCCGCGGGCCCGGCTAGTATATATATATATATATATATATATATATATGTATAACAGGTAGGCTGAATTGTTTTTGATTTGACACATAGATGTCGCCCTTTTCAAAAAATCCATATAATTTTTAGGAAGTACCAACCTTCAAACGATACGTGTCAAAATTTCATGACATTTCGACGGTTAGTTTACAAGTCACAGTGGTTTTTTTGTGTGTTGATTAAACACTGTTTTTTGATAGAAAAAAATACTGTTCAAGCAAAGCAATGGCTTGATACGTGTTACGGGGACTCTGCCCCTGTAAAATCACTGGTCATTTACTGTTATGCTGAATTTAAACCCAGTCGTACAGATACAAATGTTGAACGCTGTGGAGGCCCAAATGAGGTGGTTACACCAGAAAACAACAAAAAAATATACAAAATTGTTTTGGATGACCGTAAAGTGAAATTGTGTAAGATAGCTGACACCCTAAAGATATCAAAAGAACGTGTTAGTCATATTTTGCATCAACTTCTGGCATGAGAAAGCTCCATTCGAAATGGTTACCGCGTTCGCTTACAGTGGACCAAAAACAATAACGTGTTGATGATTCTGAGCGCTGTTTGGACCTGTTTAAGCGTAATAAAAAGGATTTTTTTTCATACGATATGTGACAATGGATGAAACACTACACACCAAGTTTTGGCCTCTGTATTTTGGGATGCACATGGAATAATTCTCATCGACTTTGCCGAGTAGGAAAAAAACCATCAATATCAATATTATGCACCGTGTCACAAGTCAATGATTACAATGGCAAAACTGCATGAATTGAAGTTCGAATTGCTTCCTCATCCACCGTATTCTCCAGATTTGGCCCTCAGTGACTATTATCTATTCGCAGAGCTGAAAAAAAACTGCTCGCGGGAAAAAAGATTTGGCTCCAGTGAAGAAGTTATCGCCGAAACTGAGGCCTATTTTGAAGGCAAAGGCAAATCCTTCTACAAAAAAGGTATAGAAATGTTAGAAACGCGTTGGACTGATTGTATCGCTCTTGAAGAAGACTATATTGATGAATAAAGTCGAATTTTACAAAAAAAAAAATGTGTTTTAAGTGGCTAGATCAAAAACTTTTTAGCCTACGGGTGTATTTATATATATATATATATATATATATATATATATATATATATATATATATATATATATATATATATATATATATATATATATATATAAGCTAGATAGCTAAATATAGTGATCTAATTATAAAAGAAATAATACTTACAAAACTGAACACTAATTATTGGAGGAAACATGTACATCGGTATTACAAGACAAGCCAATTCACGGGACAATTAAAAACATCAAATTAAAAGCACTAATTAAGTGTTCGTAAGTAAATAATTATTCTTTAGTTGGTAGGTATATTTCCTTCAAAATTGGATCACTATATAGTTATAATTCACATATTTTTCAAGATGCCTTGATAAAGAAACAAATATGTCGATTTCGAAAGCTTGACAAATAAACAAATTGACTTTTAATTGGCCTTTTACGACTGCATCCCCAACAATCTAGCAAGGCATAGCAAGGAGAGCTTCTCAAAAGTTGGGAATATTGTTTAGAACCAGAAAGCTTTACACCCCACAGCAACTGTTAATTCTTTACAAAGCCCAAATTCGACCAACTGTGGAATACTGCTCCCACGTTTGGGGCTCCGCTCCAAACATACACTGCATTTGTTGGATTCTGTTTCAGAGAAGAGCGGTCCGTCTGATTGGAGACCCGGAATTGACCGGCGGGCTTGATTCGCTGGAACATCGAAGAACGGTTGGCGACTTGAGTCTGTTCTACAAGTATTTTCATGGAAAGTGTTCGAAGGATGTAGCCCGCTTAATTCCTCCCAAAGCGGTGCATGTTAGAAATACACGTCGCGCTGGTGCTTCGCATCCGTATGAGGTTCAGCTTGTTACTCCGCGTACGACGCTTTTCAAGCAATCTTTTATATGGAAAACGTCATCCCTTTGGAATAGTTTGCCCAGCGCTGTGTTTCCCACCGAGTACAATTTGCAGCGATTCAAGAACAGCGTGAATCGTTTTTCCGCACTCGTGTCACTCCTGGAGCGCTTTAGGGACTTCCCTGCAGCACGTGTGCTAGACCAATAAAAAAAAAAAAAAAAAAAAAATCTCTAGCTCCTTCTTCTTACTAGTCATTTGCGACTACCTTATATATATATATATATATATATATATATATATATATATATATATATATATGTATATATATATATATATATATATATATATATATATATATATATATACATATATATGTGTATAATTTGGGTTGAATTCTTTCTTGAACCTTGGAGTAATGAATATATATTTTTTTTTTTCAATTTTTTGGGCTTTATGGTTCTTTTGTTTTTAAGGTTAGAGAAATTACATCATGTTCTAGTTAGAAGTTTATTGAAAACGTTTCGCCTAATTTGTAGGCTTCTTCAGTTCATCTAAAAATTGAAATTTTCAATCAATATACACTTTCCTCCCTTTTTTACTTTTTTATGATTTTAAATTTTGATTTTACAGGATTGTTTTGGATGTTCAATAGGATGCACAAACTTTTTAATTATGAATATATAAAATTGTTAAACTTATATACAATGTAGAAGGTGAAGTAATAAAAATACACATCAAAATATACATAAAAACTTACATGTGGGGGTTGAAACGAAGGCACACTTAACATTTTTTAAAAGGTATTACTAAGACGGTCACATTTTTTAAACTAACTTAAGACATGTATAGGGAACGAAAGTCATTCTTTGGTTTGTTTATGTGTTTTTATTTATTAACTGTTATTGAGTTATTATGAGAAGAGTCCGAAATAAATATGACTCACACCCCTAACGTCGCTTTCGTCGTTTATATTGTTTTTCTCTTTATTAATACAAATCATTTCATGGATTGATCTTTTAAAATAATTTGATTCTTTTTTTAACATTCTTTTAAAAAATCAAAAGTGTTTGGTTTGTTGTATTTTTAAAATCAACGCTGACTTGCACTTAACCTTAACCAATCTTCTAATATTTGTAAATTCGATATTATACCATTGATCACCGTTTTTTTATATTTTGATCTCATTAGGGATTTATATTTAATATTCGTAATTATTTCTGATGTATACCAAACAGGAAATTTTTGCTTGAAATTTTTTGTGAATTGGAACATAAGTATCTAGTTGCTGCTAGAGTCTGTTATAAAACTCAGTAACTGCGATATTAACGTCAGTACACTTACACAGATTGGTCCAATCGGTAGACAGCAGAGAGTCACATAAAGACAAGAAATCGGCCCGTTTAAAATTGTACGCTCTTATTAAACAATTAGGGACACTCTGGGGTATCTTACTGCCTAGATTAAAAAGATTAACAATTAGTGCCGGATGATAGGCATCCTCAGGAATAATCGGAACAAGGTTATGCACAACTGAACATTTAAAGTTACTAAAAACTAAATATAAAATATTGCCAGTGTTTCTAATATTGTTAGTTCATGAAGGTGTCAATCTCCCTCGCTTTGATATCATTATTGTATATATATATATATATATATATATATATATATATATATATATATATATATATATATATATATATATATATATACATATATATATATATATATATATATATATATATATATATATATATATATATATATAATACATTAAAAGTTCCGAATTTCGAAGTTAGCTTCGAGCAGCAGCAAAATCACAGTATCGAGTAGCAGCAGCAAACAAGAGCACTTAAAAATGCCAAATGAGATTTTGGCGAAACGTAGTGAAAATTCATTGTTAGAAGAGCGGACTAAAACCCGGAATTTTAATGTATCACATTCCATCATCTGTGAAAACCTTTACTGCAGGGGTGCTCAAACTTGAACTGCTGGCGATCTACCTCAATATTGTTAGACTACGATCGATCGACTCTACGAGGCTGCAAGTAAGTGTGATGCAGGATTGTCGTCTAGGTAGGGTATATCGTGGCATAGATATTAGTTTTCCGCACAATACGAGTATGCATTTTTTTAGTCAAGGTAAGTATAGGTCTGCTCTAAAATGTCAATGAAAAAACTCATAATTATTCAAAATTGCGAGTTTATTGGTTCTTACAAAACAAACGAGTTTTAGTGTCTAAACTTAACTAAAGAGTGACTTTAGATGTTGAAGCGTGGCACTGCATGTCCTCAGCAAACTTTTTATAAGATGGTACGTAATTACCGAGTGCTAATCGCAAGCATGATGACATATGTTCGTCAGTTAGTCGATTGCGATATTTTGACTTAATTATCTTCATTTCAGAAAATGCAGACTCGCACAAGTAAGTTAACCCAAACATTGCCGTCAGTCGAAGGGCGATTTGCCTTAGATTCGGATATTTATCTTCAGATATAAAACACCAGAATTTTGTATCAGATGCTGTGGCTTTGAGATGTATATCTGATATAATCTGCACTAACTCATTTTCAACAGAACATGAGTCCATGTTAAACTGACTTGCTATTTCAGTAGCTAATTCCTCAATGTTTTTACACGAAAAAGGATAACTCATAAATGATGCGATATTTACCAATTTACTGAAATCATAAAAACGTATTTCGAATTGGCCCAAAATATTTGATAATTCTGCCTCATAAATATCATAATTCAACTGAGGAATCCTTGCTTTCAAAGACGGAAAATTTTTCAGATCCTTTCTTTTCAGTTGATCTATCATAAGTTGCAATTTACTTTTGAATGCATTTATTGCGCTAATCATCTCAATAATAGTTTTTCCTTTACCTTGAAGCTCCCAAATTAATGGTGTTTAAATGCATTGTGATGTCTGTCAAAAATGCCAAATCAGTCAGCCATTTTCCGTTTTTTCAGCATCTGAGTGTCATCACCTCTTTCGTCCAGAAAAGCTGTTATTTCGGGCAATAATTCTTGAAGCCTTTCTAGGAATTTTCCGCTACTCAACCACCTGACGTCCGTGTGAGGAACTAAATCAGTGTGTTCAGCTGACTCACCATCTTCCAACTGCAATTTAAAGAGCCGTCGTTGCAAGCTACGTGCACGGATAGAATTCACAATTTTTATTGCAATGCCCATAATCTCCTCCATGTTTAGAACTTTTGAACACACAACTTGTTGATGTATAATGCAATGAAAGGAGGAAAATGAAGGGAAATCATCATTAGCTCGACACAACGCCACAAAACCGTTTTTGTTTCCAGTCATTGCTACTGCTCCATCGGTTGTAATGCACACTAGTTTATATATTGGTAGCTTGTAGTTTGTTACAAAATTAAAGAAAAACGTCATATATATCTTCTCCACGGGTCTTTCCTTTCAGAGGAATCATTGTCAAAAAACTCTTCCTTAGCCGACATGTCATTGAATACCATTCGAATAAAAATACACAGCCGGGCAGTGTCTGTCATATCGGTGGATTCGTCGAACTGTAAAGAAAAGTATGTACATTCCATGATATCATGTTTTAGTTTATCTGCCATGTCCTGACTCATGACTTCAACACGCCTTGTGACAGTCGGACGAGATAACTGAAGTTCTCTGATAGCAAACATAATCTCTGTTTTATATTTAAAATCTCCAAATAAAGTCTCACCCCGCTTCAATAAATGCTTCCTTCACAACCAATCCATCATCAAATGGTTTCTTGTGTTTCGCCAATATATGAGATATTTTAAATGACGCGATTGTTGCAGCTTTTGATTGTTTGGCTGGTCTTGTGAACATGGTTTGTTCTTTTTTCAAACAAGTTATCAAATCACTTTTCGATTTCTTAATTCACTCTGTGATGGAAAATCCTTTTCATAGTTTTTATGAACCGTTTTATGATGCCTCTCTAAGTTCCCACGCTTAGGTATTGCAACTGACGCACGGCAAATGACACAAATGCACTTATCCTTTACCATACAAAAGAAAAATTCTTCCTCCCAATCGTTATTAAAATGATAAGTTTTACTTTTCTTCGCCGCACTCATTTTGGATTATTTATTAATAAACTTTGTATCGATGTATCGCCTTCAAGTTACAACTCAGATTGACTCCTATTCCTGCAGGCGCAACATTTATATCGGCGCGAACGAAGTCTCGAATGTTCCCGTCAAACACGCCGCCCGAAGTTTCTAGAAAAAATCGGCGGGAATCAAAAACGCGGCTTTTCTTTGATAAAGCCGCGCGTTCCTTTGATAAAGCCGCCTTTTGCCGCTAGCAGGGGGTTATTACGATAAAAGAAAGTGATGAGGGGGGTTATTCTGGCCTAATTGTGGATCGAATAAATTTTAGTAGTTTATTCATTACATTTTGTTTTAGTTACCTAAAACAAAATCTGTGAATAGTTCTATATCGGAATTTTTTTCTCGAGATCAACTCAAAAAGCACTCGCGATCGACTTGTCGATAGCGATCGACCGTTTGAGCACCCCCTGCTTTACTGTAACATTTTTTTTACGAATGCATTACTCCACTTTAGCACAGGAAGTAAAAATGACGTAAAAAAAGTGGAAGCTGACACCAACTCTTTTGATCTATTGTTAAAACATGAAGTTTATAGTCAGGCGATCAAATGAATGAGTCTTATCTTGATGACAACTTTTACCGTACAAAGTATGTCTCCTTTTTATTACATCATTTTTTTTACGGGGTACATAAAAAACTTCTGGTTTTAGTTAGTTATCATATTTTTCTCAGTTCATCTGACTTTCTGCTTTTAAAATTTTTACAAGCTTAAGGCTATTTGGAACAGCAGTGGTAAATTTAACGGAAACACTGAAAGAATGAAGCCAAAATCGCTAATCACATTATTTCCCTCGCAAAAAAAAAAACAGAAAACGACAAAGACATGACGATTTTCTTTTCGGGATCAGTGAATTTTTGGATTGAAAGCGAGGGCCCGTGTTTATTTTTTACATTGAATTGTAAAAAGTGACGAGAAACATAATATTTTTAAATTTCCAAAAGAATAACTCTGAAAGAAAGTAAAAAAAAAATAATTTAGAAAGTTACTTAGGACCAATCAACCAAGTACTGATTCGACAAAATTTCAACGCGATGAATAAAGTTATTTAATTTATTTTTCAGGTAAAAAAGTATATTTGATTTCTGAAATAAGGGGAAAACCTTAACAATTAATTGAGTAATAAAAAATAAGTACGTTAATTTTAATCCTCAACTTTTTAATTTGCCTTAGAATTGGGTTCCCTTAGTCTGTCCACAGGAATTTCTTAAAAAAAATTGTCAATCAGTTCATCTTAGATTCATAGACAACATTAAGATATGTTAAGTTTTGATGTGTTATTCCAAACGTGTCTTAACCTAACAACCATTACCCAATTATTAAAGTTTTTTTAAATATCTTTTCTTCTTTAATGCTCGAAAGAAAAACATATTTTGTTAAAGATCTCCATAAAGCCTACGACACTGTTAAAAACTTTGAGATAGTGCTACAGGTAACTAATATTGGCCTATATGTTCTTGAAAATTTGTGTGACAAGTCAACATCAAAAATAACAATTACCAACATAATGTCTAATCTAATTTCTAATCAATAAGAGTTTATGACAAGGATGTTGTATGGAACCTACACCCTTAAAAGTTTAAACTTTTTTTTTATGGGTCTAGCACACGTGTGCGGAAAAAGCGAGTCACGTTGTTCTTGAATCCTTGTAAATTCTACTCGGTGGGAAAACACAGTCCTGGGCAAATTATTCCAAAGGGATGATGTTCTCCATATAAAAAACTGCTTGAAAAGCGTTGTACGAGGAGTAACAAGCTGAACCTCATACGGATGTGAAGTATTAGCGCGACGTGTACTTCTAACATGCACCCCTCTGGGAGTAATTAAACGGGCCACATCCTTCGAACACTTTCCATGAAAATACTTGTAGAATAGGCTCAAGTCTCCAACGGTTCTTCGATGTTCCAGCGAATCAAGGCCGCCGGTCAGTTCCGGGTCTCCAATCAGACGAACAGCTCTTCTCTGAACAGAATCCAACAAATGCAGTGTATGTTTGGGAGCGGAGCCCCAAACATGGGGAGCAGTATTCCATAGTTGATCAAAATTTGAGCTTTGTAAAGAATTAGCAGTTGTTGTGGAGTGTAAAGCTTTCTGGTTCGAAATAATATTCCCAACTTTTGAGAAGCTCTCCTTGCTATGCCTGCAACATATTCATCCCAGGACATATTTGCTCCCAAATTAATGCCCAACAAATTGAGTGACGATGTTAGAGGAATGGATTGCCCCGACATAATTATGTCGGGTTCAGCAACGTTAACTTTTTTAGAAAAAACTGCCGCCTGGGTTTTTGTAGCGTTAAATTCCACTTGGTTACTGTCACCCCAAGATAAAATTTCTCCAAGGTCTTCGTTAAGTTGATTGACTTCCTGCTGTCTGCGGATATTCGTCTGAGTAGTCGATGTCCGAGCGTTCAAAGTAAATGAAGAGATAAGCGTACTGTCATCTGCAAAGCTGTAGATTGGATTCTCGGTCTTTTCCAGCAGATTGTTAATGTAAATGAGAAAAAGAGTAGGAGACAGTATGGAGCCTTGAGGTACACCGGTTGTTGATAGTGAAGGTTAGAAAGAAATCCATCGACTGCCACTCGTAAAAAACGCTCTCTGAGGAAACATGAGAGCCACAAACAGAACTTTTCAGACATGCCATAAGAGCGTAGCTTAGCCAACAGGCCATCGTGCCAAACACGGTCGAATGCCTTGGATATGTCAAGAGCAAAACCGCTCGAGATTCTCCAAAGTGTTCAATTGCGTTGTTCCAAACGTGTGTTACATAAGTCAGAAGATCTCCTGTTGATCTATTTTTACGAAAGCCATATTGATGATCGCTAATAATGTTGCATCCTTCAAGATATTTTAGAAGATGCTGATTGATAGCCTTTTCCATGACTTCGATATCATTGAAAGCAGTGTGATTGGTCGGTAGTTATTTGACAAGGTCTTCTTGCCTTTTTTTTAGTTATCGGCTGAACTGTGGCATATTTCCAGCAGGAAGAAAATATTCCCTTTCTGTATGATAGGTTGAAAAGTCTACAGAAAACTGGTGTTAGTTCCCTCGCACAGCTTTTGAGAACTATGGCAGGGATTCCGTCAGCGCCAGAAGCTTTTTTGGTGTCTAGCCTCATTAAAATAAGTTTTATGATACGCTGTCTGAAGACAATATCGGGCACCCTTGACTGCACTAGGGGAATAGTAGGTGGTGTTTTTTCCTTGGAAATCGACAGTAGAATGTGAAGCAAAGAGTTCAGCCAACAAGTTCGCTTTCTCAACAGGTGTCGTTGCAATAGAATTATCTGGCCGTGTGAGTGATGGTATGATGGATTTGGCAAAATTTTGACTGACTGCCTTGGCGACTGACCAAAAGGACCCGAATTGTTGGGACAAGCCAGAAGTTTGTTTCTAATTCGTTGATTGTGTGCCTCCTTGGTTTCGTCGATAATTTCTTTGCATCTGTTCCTGGCACGAACAAAGGTGTTATGGTTTATGGTGTTATCGATAGGCAAGATGTTTATGTTTGGGAGCGGAGCCCCAAACATGGGAGCAGTATTCCATAGTTGGTCGAATTTGAGCTTTGTAAAGAATTAACAGTTGTTGTGGAGTGTAAAGCTTTCTGGTTCGAAATAATATTCCCAACTTTTGAGAAGCTCTCCTTGCTATCCCTGCAACATGTTCATGCCAGGACATATTTGCTCCCAAATTAACGCCCAACAAATTGAGTGACGATGTTAAAGGAATGAAGTGCCCCAACATAACTATGTGGGGTTCAGCAACGTTAACATTTTTAGAAAAAAACTGCCGCCTGGGTTTTTGTAGCGATAAATTCCACTTGGTTACTGTCACCCCAAGATAAAATTTCTTCCAGGTCTTCGTTAAGTTGAATGACTTCCTGCTGTCTGCGGATATTCGTCTGAGTAGTCGATGTCCGAGCGTTCAAAGTAAATGAAGAGATAAGCGTACTGTCATCGGCAAAGCTATAGATTGGATTCCCGGTCTTTTCCAGCATATCGTTAATGTAAATGAGAAAGAAAGAAGGAGACAGTATGGAGCCTTGGGGCACACCGGCGCTAATAGTAAAGGCGCCAGAAAGAAATCCGTCGACTGCGACTCGTAAAGAACGCTCTCTGAGGAAACATGAGAGCCACAAACAGAACTTTTCAGACATACCATAAGAGCGTAGCTTAGCCAACAGTCCATCGTGCCAAACACGGTCGAATGCCTTGGATATGTCAAGAGCAACCGCTCGAGAGATTCTCCGAAGTGTTCAATTGGTTGTTCCAAACATGTGTTACATAAGTGAAGGGAAAATTATTGGTATTAAACCTGTTCTCCAGAATATTTAGATTACTTTATATCGCAATAACAGTCATTTATATCATGAAGTTCTTTAACTGTTTTTAAGTGTAAGAATATCATATAATTAAAAAGAATATGGAAGCAAAGTTTAGAACCTTAAAAAAAAAAATACGAGGTGTTTTACTAAATCCCATTTATAACAATTTAATAGAACAAAACAATGAATATTACTGAAAATGTAATCGTAGGCGATACATCAGAAATTGTTTTCAGATATACATAGAATCCGTTTTTTAATTTTGAATTGGACCTAAAGCTTTTCGTTTTGTCTGAAATGTACGTGGTCTTGATTGCATTAATCATTAGTATGTTATACTGAAAACACTCTCATTAAGGATTAAATGTTTTTTAAGTAAAATACCTAATAATAAAATTTAATTGAAGTAGACTTTTTGACTGCCCTGGTTTAGTTCAAACGAGTTTTATAGCACGTCAGCAGTTGATAATGCATGCAAGTTTAAATCATAGTTGACGAACTTTTTCCATTACATTGAACAGACAGACAATAAAGAACGGTTTAAAAATATACCTCGCGTCTTTTTACAATTTATCGCCTCGTGAGACCTTTAACTTCTTTAACTTAATTTTTTTCCTTTTTTAAGTTAAATTTTTTATTCTTGTCACAAATCAGCTATTATTTCTTTGTTACCGCTTTTGGTGTCGACAAAATTAAAATTTTAAAATTTTATTATGTATTTTGTAGTTACAACTCCTTTCATAAATATCGATTAGGTAATACACAATGGCATAAAATTAATGTATTGACGCCATAGAAAATAAATTTTATTGATTCAACTTTTTTTAATAATACGGTCTGGAGGTAAATGATTTTCAATAATT